>JASVER010000053.1:3281232-3677891 GCA_030449065.1 Oceanodroma leucorhoa
AGCGGCTGCGTGGTGTTTAGTTGCTGGCTGGGGCTAAACCACGACAGTGGTGCAAACAGACTTTCTGGACTGACAATGGTTCGGCCCAGCCCTACATCAAAATATCATATGTAAAGCAATGGTGGAGGCGGCCTGCTGGTAAAATTACCAAGAAAGGCACTGCATCAAAATCTTCAGGGAGAAAGTTATTTTTCAACCATTTTCTATGGCTCACCCCGTACAGACAGCTTCACACTGACAAATTGTTTTCCCTGCAAATGTCAATACGTAGCCAGGCTTTCAAGTGCAGATACACATCTTGCCAGTTTGTTTATCCAGAGACAGAGAGAGGCAGGGCTCTGCTAGCTCCCGACCGCCCCGAGACCACACCACAGCATTTCAGACGGCTTCAACCTTCTCGCAATATCAAAATTTAATAGGTCAGTAATTGCAGGGGTGCTGGTCAAACCACTGCTCTTGCAAGCGGCGTCAGCATTTCCTGGAGGTACGGCAGGGGATGGTCCAAGGAATTTCCCAACAGACAAACCATTTCGAGATGAATTTGGGATGCAGCGGCCATCATTTCCAGACCTGTTTTCCTTCAGGGAGGAGGGCATGGTCCAGATTTTCTCCTGGCTGTCCCCTCCCCAGTTAGCCCTCTGAAGGAATGGCCCGAGCATCTGTAGTTACTAATTTTGCCCTGTGTTAGGGCACAAGGCATCCATCCTTTGCCACAACGTCCTACGCAGTCAAAGCACAGCTCCAGCCGGCATGAATTTTTATTTTTGGTGGTGGCTCTCCCTGGGGGACCTGCAAGCCTCCCTAGCTGTGGTGCAGAAGGTGGTAAACAAGCGGGGAAAGCCTCGGCAAGCAGGTGCTCTTCTCTTGTCTGATGATTTGAAATAGTATAGGCAGTGCTGACACGTATCTGAAGCGCAATCATTATATTTCCATAACTTTATCTGCAGAGGACATAGAAGTTACAATGCAATCAGTGCTATACAGTTTAAAGTGTAGCTGAGATGTATTATAAAGTCAGCTGCAGCAAAGAACATATGGTACAGCTTGCCACCCCACTATAGTATTTCTTCAAAAGACATTTTTCTTACAAAAACCAAGACATTATCAGTCAAATTGTAACTAACCCATTTCCATTTATAGCGTACAGTCTACCCTCTGAGTCACACACACAATCGGCAATAGCAGCTGCGACACTTCTAAAAATTTGGGGTTTTTTTCTTTTCTTTTTATATTCTTGATTCTGAAAATGTTTCTGCTTGAGTGGTGAGTCTTTCCTCCTCTCCATTGTGAAAGGTAAGCATTGCCCTGGCTGTGCCTTGCCTTGCCCAGACCGGCACGCACGGTCCAGCAGCTCGTGATGCTCGGTGCTGCCAGCCACGGCTGTGCCCGGAAGAGCACATGGGATGTGCCTATATAGGGGCACGTAATGGATACCCCACTACCCAGTGCAACTTAGGAAGCATTTCTGCTGTGGCTGGGTTGATTTAGCACATAAAGCCCCTCAGAGATTTGGAGGAAATCGCCTGAAACCACGAATTATTTACTGCTGTTACTGAATCCTCCCTCCCACCGTCTGTGTCACCTGAAAGAACGAAGTCTCCCTTTCCTCTCAGGAGCAGAATTGCTCTTTGCGATGCTTAGCGAGACTTTGGTAGCTCTTGACATGGAATTGCTTTCATTTATAGCATGTTTGGTGTTTGCTCTTATTCCAATGTGTTTTCGTTCAGAAGACACTCTTAAGGATTTCTCTGCAAAGAAAAAAGGTCAAGGTTATTGCCTTGGGGAAGGAGGGCAAGAGGAAGGTCAGAAAATGATTTAATCAAATAAATAATGTGCTGAATTGCCAGAAAAGTATTGAAGCAGAGCAGATGGGCTGTGTTTGCAAGCTCATTTGCGTCACGAATACTTTGACATCGCCCAGATTTTTTATAAGCCTCCTCCTTAATATTTTGTTAGTTTACAATTGTCTTTGTGCTCCCTTATGCACACACACTTTTTGAACAGATCAAATTCAGAACTAGTGAAAGATGATGCAACTACAGTAAAGAGGGATTGTATGTTTAAGAGGCTTGAGACAGTGCCTGTGACTGTCACCTATAGCCCTAGAGCCATGTCCCGCAGGATGTATTTAATAAGGGAATTGTTATCCGAAGCTTGTTTGTATCTTGAGCAAAACTAGGGTCTGAAGATTCAGTCCCACCTCATTTGAAGGAGGGTGTTTATTGTTTCCACTTAAAAAAAAAAAAAAAAAGCATTATTTCCTGTTTAAGGTATTGAAATAAGCTTTGGCATAAGGAAAAGTGTTATGGAGTCTATGGTATTTCTTTGTGGAGATAAAAACCATGAAGAAGCATCTGAAAGAAGACTTCAAATCCACACTGCAACGTTTTGCTGACTCCATTCTTGTCCTCTTCTCAGGTTGAATCAGCAGAACAAGGTTCCTGAATAATGCTGGAGTGGCCAAGGAGGGATGTCCAACACTCGAAAGTGAGAGGCACACTCCGACCTCACCAAAGCCCTCTGTGCTGCAAACACTGCCCTCGTAAGTGTCATATTCTTCCACGGTGGACAAATTGAGAAGTACAGGGGGGTGAAGCTGTGGGGGCTGGGTTGCAGGAGAGCCTCTGAGTACAGTACGGCAGCTCAAATTACAAATATCCGGGGATAGAAGTACTCAACAAGGAGCGCGAGCGATGGTGAAAGCGCTCGGTGTGGTACGAAGGACGAATGCTCTTCCAATGTTTGAAACTGAAGCAGTCGTGAGAATCCTGCATCATCGGAAAACTGTGGGTTTCCTGCAGGTGGACACCGAAACTTTGGACTTCAGTCCTCTCCTTATTATTGCTTCTTAGATCCCACTAGACATCATCAGAGAGATAAGTTCTACCAATAGCTGCACATATTTACCAGCTTATCCATCACCCCCTTAAAAAAGCCTGCTTAAAACTATCTGGAAAGCAATGATAAATGGAGCCACAGCCTTTCAGGGTGTTTGTGATGCCTATCAGCCTCTGGATAAGGAGAGCAGAGAAAGAAAATCCCGCGACTGCATGTTGCATGCTATGCCTGTGTCCACGCTTCAGACTACTGCAAGGTGTCTGGGTAGGGATCTGTGCCGCCCTCTCTGCTCAAGAATAAGGATTGCAACACACCTTGCTGCAGCCATTCATTTATTTTTTGTTAAGAAAGTACTCAATGGCAAACTTGGCTGCTTTTCAGCACAAAAGATTTCAGTGTATAATTCACTGATTCAATAGGCTCCCAAATAAAATGAATCTTTCTTTACAGGGGAGAGGGATGTCCAGTCTTTGTCTTAGCAGTTTTTTAACTTCTCTAGAGGTAGCTGTAAAGGAAGCTGGGAGATTATTTTTGCACTTGTTTATGAGAAGAACTGCATGGAGTTTAGGATAATCTCCTCATGTGAGCTGCTTTTCCCAAGAAAAAAATAATGATTGGATGCAAAGCCCTGGGTTTAAGACCTCAAGTCTCAAAAGAGATCGTATCAGTTTCGCACAAATGAACCAGCAACCAAATTTGACTCCAAGGGAGGAGGCACACTGCAGAAGGTACCATAACCTGAGTTATGCACATGAACTGGTAGAGAAAATGGAGCTTAAAACAAAAGTTTCCCCCTTGCCGGGCCTTGCGGGAGCCTCTAGCAGCAGCTGATGGGCAGCACCCTGAGGCTTCGGTGCCAAAGCGAGGGCCAAAGCCCGTCTGTACAGCCCCACCTCCCCATGACAGCTTTGTAGCAACGGAGTGAATCCGCTCCCCCGCAGCCTGCAGCACCGCAACCTCTCAAGAGGGTGGAGAATTTATCTTTAATGAATCCAGGGATGGTCCAGGACACTGTGCTGAAGCCTTTCATTCCTGGCACACTTGTTTCCCGTTCGCTGCTTTCTACCCTGGCTGTTTGCTCTCATGGCTGGGGTAGTTGCCTCTCTCCCTGCTGGAAGAGTAACCAGCGTATTTCTGTTTGCAGACTTCTGGATGCAAGTCCTTCACACGGCCGTTCGCAATTAGTTCTTCTCTTGCAAAGGAAGGGAGACAATATAATGAATAAAGCTATGTTGTGGAACGCAGTTTTAATTGAAATATTTGCTGCTGTCGTCACCATTGGATTAAGACAGCAGACCTTCGTTAGCGAAGAGATTAAGTTAGTTTTTATCTGCAGAACGGGGATGAGAAGAGTAATTGGAAACTATAAAGAGAGAAAAAAAGATATCGCAACTCCAACATCATGAATGGGGAGAAAGTTTTGCGCTGCTATTGGCACATTTAAGCAAGTGCATGAAATAAAAGCAGCCCTCACTGCAGATGCTCCTGTCTTGCACTAAGACTTGTACTTGCACATCCTCCCCTGGCCTGGAAACAAAAAAAAACACGCTTGCAGGAAGTTCCTCTCCAAATCAGGGAAACAAATTTGTGCTAAGACCTTCCAATTCTACTGATACAAAACTAAAAACATATGCAAAAAAACCTTTTAATGCCTTCCCCCCAAAGTGAAATCTCTATCCTAGCTTTCATGGCTTGCTAGCTTGTGACTAGTGCATGTTCCTTCAGCTGAATAGATTTTGAGGGATTTGCACCACATGCGAACCTGAGCGTGTGAGCTCTCACTTGGTTGCAGTGATCACAACAGCGAGGCGGGTTTTATTCCACTCTGCAAAGTGTTTTGTAACTAGGCATGGTGCGATCGTGCAAGGGCTCCGCACGGTGCTCGTCTGCCGTCGTACAGAGCCAGGCTGCGCTGCCATTCGCGAGCTGAAGCCCAAGCCCAGAGGGGTCTGCCTCGCTGAGGCAGAAGATGTCTTTCCTTCTCTTTTTCTTTGGTCTTTTTTTTCTTCCCGTTAGCAGACGGAAGACTTGTTCATTTCCCATTCCTGCCTACTGAATTATTCATCCAAAATGTTCCACTGGTATCTTCTTGTCTGCCAGGGAGTTCATCATCCAACAATTCCTCTTTGGTCTTGACTCTGTAATCAGAGCAATTAGCAACCCATTAAAGGTCTCAGCATGCCCACGGCTGGGGGGGTACAGAGTGCAACTCAGGAGCAGGCCCACTCCGAAACTCGGGCAGAAAACCCACTGGCTACAATCTGTTGTGAAGGACAACAAGCCTACAGTGAGAGGACAGGTCGGGTGCTCAGAATAGGAGTTTTCAGTCGATACAGCAAAATCATGGAAATCAGCTCATCGGTTTGGACTGATCTCAGTAGTGAGAGGACGAGGTCCCAGGCGCTGCCATGGTCTGGCTGGAAGGTGTAATGAACTTCTCCTGTGGGCCCTCAGCCTGCTCCAAACAAGATTGTTCAGCTCACATATGTATGGGGCTTCCTCCCCGCACGTAACAAACCCTTTTTTGCTGGAAGGAGCCGGAAGGGAACATGAAGGGCTGTCATTGATTCCCTCTGATGCTCTGAAAATGGTAAAAAATGGATAACCAGACGGCAGTGGAAAGCAGGGTAGCAGGGCAAGGCTGTTCATCCCTTCAGTGGGCTGGGTGAGTCTGGTTTGGGGAAGCCCACAGTGCATTTGCAGGTGTCTGATAGTTGCTGCCACTCAGGACCAACGTCCTTTGGGGCTGCAATCCCACTCTTCTGCCTCTAGAAAAGCACTTTACCCTGATTCAGAAAAGGACCCATGATTCCTCCCTGTCCGTGAGGTCGCCAGCTCCCACGGGAAGAAGGTGCTGAGCCGTGATCTCTCCCTATCTGCTGTCTGCACCAGTGATTGACTAACCAATATGTTAATACAAAGTGGTGCACGACCTCGGTGTGAAAGGTCAACATAAACAGCGCCCTTATAAATGTTCCCTATAGAAAATAGGTACATGGATTTCCTATTCTATCTTCCAATCTGTGCCGGGGGGCTTAATAGGTCAGGACCAGAGCAATTCATCACCTTTCCCCCTTGTCCTTTGCCTTCCTAACGCATCAGAGACGCTCTCCTGCACTTCTGGGCTCTGCCTCTGCTAATGTCTCTAGAAAGATAATCTGTCGAGAAAGAATGTGAGAATTATTAAATCAATAAACACTGCTAACCTTTCAACTGTGTCCATCCAAGGAGATCTGCTCACCGCTGCAGCAATTCGCTTGCTTTAACAGATTGAAAGCAAAGTGTTCTTATTGCATATGTCAAACAAGACAGGAAGAGCTATGCTCTTTCTCTGTCAGGAGAGTGGAGGTGTCCATGGGGGCTCACAGCGTGTTCCTCCTACGCCCCAAGTCTGAAAGGCTTTGTGGCTTTATGGGGAAACACAAGCGCTAAACCCTGCATG
The DNA here is from genome assembly GCA_030449065.1 of Oceanodroma leucorhoa. NCBI lineage: Eukaryota > Metazoa > Chordata > Aves > Procellariiformes > Oceanodroma > Oceanodroma leucorhoa. Next base: position 3,287,513 of record JASVER010000053.1, read on the forward strand.
AAATTCTCCCGTGTATACCTAGCTGTTGTTATCAGAGGAAAAGCATGCACATTTACATATAGCCAGATCAAAATGCATGAATAATGCCTCAGATTATTTTAATGAGTTTTGGTAGATTTGGTGGGGGTTTCTTGAGCAGGAAATTTCTGCATTTTTTTTCCGAATGGTCTTGTGGAAGCCAAATACAGAACTGCAGCACATGCTTGAGCCCGAGCCTGCCAGGAGATGCAGTGAGCTTCTGGGGCATCTTTCAGCTGCTTAACAGTGAGGGGATAACTAAACATTTTGCTTTTCTCATGAAGGCCAAGGTCTCCGATAAGCACACGGCGCCTCGGCTTCTTGTGAATAACAGCAGGAACTGCACGTGCTTATCTCATTACATGGTTTTAGCAAGTTTGTTTCTTTCGTCTGCACAAAAGGTATCTGTTCTCAAAGCCAAATGCACAATGTGGCTCTGCGGTAATGACTGGAGAGAAGCATTTTGCTCATTCAGGCAATTTCTGCTTCCTCCAAATATCAACAGAATTCCTCAGCTTCCTGGAAAATACATGAATGAACTGTTAATACGTCTCGTCTCTTGTATTAGAAGAAAACATGATATAATTTGTATTTGAGGATCATCCCTGTTTACATGCCTGCAGGAATTGAAACTGCTTTCCAAAGCTATTTCCAGATAATACCAGCATACATTCTCCTGACTTAAAAATAGTAAACTCACTGTTTAAAGTGCAGAGTGAAAATCTTTCTATCTCTAAAAGCGATCGTATTTACGGTTTTCATGGGAGAAGTGTGACTTGAACCACCTTTATCTTGCAGCATGAATGGGCCAGGCTCCCGTGTTTTGTGTACGCGCTTGTGCTGTACCAGTGAGCTTCCCAGAGACTGCAGGAGAGGGATTTTCAGGAACAATGTTATCAAAGCTAATCCTTTTGGGGAAAAGTACGCTGAAACCCACTGCAGCTCATAATAATACATGTTACAGCAAGAGGTGTTTGGGGTTGGGTTTTTTTCCCTTCACACATTCTGAGGAGCAAGCAAAAAAAAAATTCCTCCCTGTGTTTTTTTTTGGTAAAAGCTGGTACCATGAGAGCAATGTGCACAGTGAACAACAGGGCAACACACAACATCACTTCCATGGCACGGAGTCCTTTCCCAGCATCAGTCGCTACCAGCTGCAATGCACTGCACTGACTCACTTTCCCTGGCTCGCCCCGGCTGCGGAAACAAGTTGATATGACTTAGCATCCTCAAGACATCTTAATACTGAAAAGATGTACCAAGCTCTTAGTCATATCTTGCGCATACCACAGCATTCGAGTTCCACAGGCCAGGCCAAAGAAGTAGTAATTTGTTAAATTGGTGAAACGTCTAACAAAATGGATTAGTGGTCCAGAAGTAATGTAAGCATGCCAGATGTCTCTCAGGCTCGTCAGGGACAAGTTGATGGAGCAAGCTGCATTGAGCCTGTGCTCAGCCTTGGTGGGACTTGCCCCCAGGACAGCCGCACAAAGTGCCTTCCCCTTCATTAAATGCAAGCGATTGCACAATCCCATCGCCGCCGTGCACTTGAGCCTCCTCCAAGCAAGCAGCAATGCCAGTACGTTCCCTCCTTCCTCCCTGCATCACCCATAGGAGACACCACCCGGTACCGGCGCCCACCTCACCTGGGCAGAGCCAGCGGGCTCAGCCCCTGGGACCGGAGGCGGCGATGGTGGGACCCAGGAAAGCATCCTCTGCCCCCCGCTCCTCTCCCTGCTGGGGTGCTGCCCAAGGACATAGCCGGTTTGGGGGTGATGGACATCGGTGTCGCAGCAGTGTCTGTCGCAGACATATTGGGGTGGGCTTCTCTGACGAGCCAGGCACCCTTGCCGCCATGAGAGTCGTCAGTCGGTCGGTCCGGCAGTGCGGCATGGGGGCGAGAGGGAGGCGCGGGCTGGCACAGCTCACGCTGAAACCTTTCCAAACCCGCCGCCGAGCAGCAGCACCTCCAGAGACTCCCCTTCAAACAGGAGACCCACGAGAGCTACGTGCCAAGCTGCAATAGGAAACGGAGGCTGCGAGTTGTATAATATTTACATTTAATACAATCTACTGACATCTGACATTTTTCTGGTAAATTTTACGTGGGCCATAAACACTTCTGGAGCACTGAGTAAATTTTAACTCCTCCGAAGGTCTTTTGCGCTGGTGGTATCTGCAATGAAATATTTTGCTGCCTTTGCCCCCAAAATCTCGTCCATCCGCATCTGTCCCAGCATCAGGATCTGTCATGAGACTCCTTATGTGTCCTCGGTGTGCCGATGATGCAAGAGTATCCCTCCTTTTTGTGTTTTTGGTGTGGTGTTCCCCACTATCAGTTTCCCCTCTGGGTGCAAACAGCATGCACATGGCAAACCCAGCTTTCCTGTGCCCCGGCCCTCAGAGCAAGTGGCATCCTCCCTCGGAGGGCTTTGCACACTCCGGGTCCCTGGCTCCAGCAGCGCCATGCTTTCTTTTGGTGATTTGTACACAGCTGCCCTGCCGATGTAATGGTGTCAGAAAGAGACACCTTTTAAAAAGCAATAAAAATTCAAAAGCAGAGGAAGAAAATTAATAGCTGAGCAACCAGCCCACCTCTGGTAATGAAACAGAAAGCGGATAGACAAGGAGAACCTGAGTCAAATGCAATGGTTCCAGGCTCCGTCTCCTATCCCTTCCCCTCAGACCTTGGAAGGAGGCCAGCAGAGCATCCTGGTATCTGAAACAGTATCCAACCCTGAAGTTCGGATCAATTTGCGCTCTGCAGCCTATTAACTTTTTGTTAATCCTCCCCACATTGTTTTACATCTTGCCTTCCATCACAGAGAAGAAGGATTCGTGGCAGTGCCGGGGTGACTAATGGCGAGTCCCCCCTCAAAACCGGGGGATGTTCAAGTTACAGCCAGGTGCAGGGCTTAATGGGCTTTGGCGATGCTGCCAAGACGTAATTGCCGTAAATCAGTCTGAGCCCTATGGAGACAGTTCCCTGTGTTTTGAAGTCCATTTGCCCTTATTGCTTGTTCAGCTCCTTAATGCATTAATGATAAGATAGCATGGGGAATACGCAGTACAGCCACCCCCCTCCCGCAAAATCCTGAAGTAATGAATCAATACTGCGCCTATCTGGTCTGACCGTGGAGGAGAGGAATGTAGACAACGCTGGATGCAGGGGAGATCTCCTTTTCCAAAGATTTCTTTGCCAGTCCCAGGGGGAGTTGAGCATCTTTAAGGACCGGGGGGGGGGGCTGGTTTGCAGAAGTATCCCCCAACTTTGCTCATGACTGCAGTACTTCTTCCCTTGCTGCCTGTCCGCATGGGTGTATTTTTATTTGTGCCTACTAATGCTTTTCAAATGCCTTTCTCAACTGAAATGTGCTGCATTAACAAAAAAACAGGGAGAGTACCACGGAAGGACTGGAATGCTTTTTCTTACGTCAGGCAAGCTCTGGAAATCAGGTGCTGAGTGGTACTTCGTGGCAAATAACCCAGCTCTAAATGGGCCCAACTCTTTTGTCCTTCTAGAAAGCGGGGTTGTTGGGTCTCCGAGGTGAGCCCAGAGAGCTGGAGGACAACCGCAGGCAGTGTCCCTGCGGGCAGCTCGGAGGGCTGTCCGGATGCTCGCCGGCACCGTCCCCTGCTGCTGGGGTACCCAGGGGCCGTGGCACCCCTCAGCAGCACGGGAGGACTGTGTGGGGGCCGGAGGGGCTGAGCAGCCGTGAGCCAGCCAGTGAAGCCAGGGGAGCCGGCACTGCCTCGTTACTGAGCGACTCCCGGGAAGTTCTTGGGCTTGCCCGCAGATGAAAGAGCCCCGGCATTATGCACTAGCAGCGGCTCCCTTTGAGCTGGCTGAGTCTTGGCAGGATTTTCTCCCCTCCACCCCCCTGATTAGTGCATTATAACCGCTTGACAAATCGTTGGTGCTCTATTGACATGTTTATGCCGCTGCTTTCTTCGCAGCCAGTCAAGAGGATCCTGACTGCTGGTAACGGGTGCTCTTGGGCATTGCAGACGTCGACTGATGCAAGTGTCACCCTGTAAGAGTGAAAAAAGTAGACATCCATGCAGAGACTATCATCCTTTTGATGCTGACATTGTTTTCATTCTGCCTCATCTCCTCCTTTTTCATGTAAAAAAATTAGAAGCAGAAAAACCCAGACAGAAAGGGCAAAGAGGTAAAAATCACTGCCTGGCTGTTCTTCGTCACCTAGCACAGATTAAGGCACTGAACAATTTCTACCCACCTAATGATTAGAGCCGTGAACAGCCTCCGCCTGCCTCGGTCTGATGGCATATCTCATTCCTGTCCTTGTCACCAGCACAAGGTAGGGGCTGGCCTGACCTGCACTAGTCTGCACAACCCCAGCAGGAGGGCTGGGATGGATCTCAGTGTGGGCACAGTCTAGCTCACTCCCCTAATCCCTTCCCCAGCACCTACCCCCAGCTGGTGGGATGTTTTGTGGGCTTGGGAACCAGCTGTCCTCAGATAACAGCCATGAAGCTGTCTCTGTAGGGTTTCTTAGCTTGCTGGGGAGAAGGATGACCAGTCCAGCTCTGCTTAGTTGCCATCAAAAAGTCAGATGAATAATGGGACAAAGTCTGGACCCCTGTATTTTTTCTCTAGCACAAAAGGCAGTCCCATTACCCTTGTTCTGTTTTGATTTTGAAAGATTTTTTAACCATTGCCTCTCAAGAAACTTCATGCCCCAGATCAATTTGTGTTCCAAGTATTACGACGTACCTGAAATGACTCTGCAATCTGGTGTCACTGGTAATAAAACTTATTTATTTACTCTGCTATCCTTCACTAAATTGCATGCGTTAACTCCTCAAAATACTGTGGACTAGCTAACTGCGTGGGTCCTTCAGCAGAGGTCCACGTCTTTGGAAGTGAAGGTCAAGAGTTTTGTTCCTGTTGCTGCACGTGTGCAACTGGCTGTCACCCAGGGCTGGCTCCGCCGTCGTGCGCCAACAGACCGCTACATCTGCTGCTCCTGCCAGCAGAACTATGTGAAAGACAAGAGATGCTATACACTTAGCAAGCGACACTTCTTCTTGCAGGGTACAAAGCAGAGCAGTCGTCTCGTCACGGTGTGGCATCGGCTCCCTTTGAGGTGTGACTCAGCTCGGAGAATCTGCTGTAGCAGAGCACAGGGTTGACAGCGCTGGGGCCATGAATGATGCTGAATGCAGAGGACCAAAGGGTTGCAGGCAGATGCTATAAAAGAGGGACAAATAGCACAGCTTTGTTTAAAAAAAAATAAAGCCATAATATTTAGACATAGAAAAGAGTTATAGCTTACCCAGTGCACCCACTGCGGATGCAGATTTGTGCCTTTTAGTATATTTTCGAGTGCTTTTCTAGCCTAGTGCTAAATAATCCAAGATTTCACTGGTCCCCGTAGGAGAGGATTTCACAGTTCAAGAAATCTCTCCGTAAGGAACCATTTCTCATGCCTCCACCTGAATTTTCATTTGTCCACTTTCACCCATTTCTCCCCATTATATAGCTCCCAGCCTTGCGTGGCCCTGGGGATTCTTCTCATTCCTTGGTGCCCAATCCTTCAAGTCCTTGGAGTCAGCAATTATGTTCCCCCGAGATGTCATTTAGCTGAGTGATGTGTGTTTAGTTACTTTAATCTTTCCCCATAAATCAGCTTGTTCAACCTTCTCTCTGTTTCTCATTTATGAGTTTTTCCCTCTCTGCCATCTTTCCAGTATTACTGAGGCATCTATAAGTGAATTTAGCATCATGTTTTCAGCCTTGTGGGGGAGGACCATCATTTTCTTGAACAATGAGATGACATTTACTATATGATAGGTACTTTCTGAGCTATACGACTCTCCAGTACCATACTGATTTTTATATCCATTATCACAGCTGGGTTTCTCTCTGCAGTACAGATTTCCTATTAATTACCCCCCACCATTGACTTTGCTCCTTAAATTGGACAACAGGTTCTGGAATAGGTACTAAACTGTTTTTCTGTGCCCTACACCAGTCTGAGTATTAGACAACTATGTGAGCAGCAGCAAGAGATTATTTGACATCTGCCTCTCTTGGTTTTCTTGTGCCTCTCTTTGAGGCACCTAACGCCAGGCTTGCCCAGTATCCCATCTCCAATGAGGCTGAAAAATTTGTCACTTCCTGTGATCTTAACTGAGATGATTTTTTTCACAGATAAATCCACACTTGTATTATTTTTTTTTTCCTAAGTGCAGAACTGAGACTGCAAAAAGGTCCACAGGTCGCCATTCCCCTCAGTTACAGGCAGCTGCCTGAAACAGATGCTTCGTCTGGAAGAGTCCACCAAACTTCTAATATATATTCACACAGGACAAGGCTCACTCCATCACTGTTGCAAGCACAAGACTTGTAGTACAGAAGACCAAAAGCTACACAAATAGCAATATGCTTCAAGTAAAGAGCAATGAAGGACACTACTCATGTCCTAAATCCCCACACCAGCCAGAAAATTGTTAGCTGAAAATGTCCAAATGAAAGATGGATCTCCATCCTTACAGTATTTCTAACTGTTCTTCCTTGTGTTTTGCCCAGATGACTTCAGTTATTTCATAAATCACTGCAGCTCCACTGAAGACAAGCAAGGCACCAAGACATGCCCTTGTTCTGAGATGAGCAATACTGAGTTGTCACTGTTGGCACGGAGAAAGAGGAAAAGGCTTTTTTGATCCCCTGTTCAAGGTGGGAAGTCTAAACCCATGTATTCAAACCTCGCAAAGGCATCAGAATAAGTGACCTATTCTTAACCTGGGCAATAGTAACCCCATTTTTTAATGCCCTTATGCAGCAAAGCACATAAACACCTTCCACATAAGCACAGTGAAACAGAAGCAGGTGCATAAACATCAGTAGATCAAGGTCTACCTGTCAAAATACGGTTGTAAATTTATTCCTTCACTTGTTACACTGCAATGGACTTCGTGTCCATGTACTTATTTCTTCTGGTCTGAAATTCTATACAGAGCATCACCATTTATGCAGCAACAAAGCCAGTGTTCAAGCAAAGTGCTTTACATTTTACACAGACCAAATAATTGCAAACAAGTATGATGGAAAACGTAGCTTATAACATGAAATCCTTGGTGCACTAGCAAAAATGCAACCCTTCCTGTGGAAACGTGGAATCATGGTCCATATACACGTTGTATTGTAGTTCAGGTTTCAATAAGCCCAAAGGACATGGACTAAGGGCCTGTGTCCCCTGTTGCAGAAAGACCGATTTCTTTCCGCAGGAATGCAATCAGTAGAACAATGAAAATAATTCATTAAATTAAAGTACAAATAAATCCTGTCCTGACAATTGGATGTTATCATGTTCAATTTCAACTTAATTATTTTTGTATTTAATTACAAAACAGTTAATTGCTTCATTTTAATTATGTATCTCTTTTAATTAGATTGAGGCTAAAAAAAAACCAATAAGGCTGCCGCTACCCCACAGCCCTTCCATTCTTCATTTTATCTCACACCATATCAGTTGCTTTCCCTTGCTTTGCTGTTAGTTTCCTGTGCCAGGAAATTTGGGGATTCATCTCTCCCAAATCCCCTGCTTTGTATTTACCCTCAGTTCGGCAAAGCCCTGGCGTACAAGCAACATGGCGAGCCCAGGAGCCTGCCCGCTAGCCGCGGTGAGGCGGTGTGCCCATGCTTGCACAGAAGCGTGTGCTGGGCACGGGGGCTTTGCCATCACTTTCCTTCCACACCATGGGGCCAGACCCATCCTCCAGCCGCGGAGGTTTGCCTGGCTGTGGGGATGGCTGTCGGTGAAGCAGCCCAATTTTTTAACCCTTCCTCCAGAAGGGAGGAGTACGTCAGAAATTCCCTGGGGCATGTAGGGGAGCCGCAGTTTTGTCTTTGCTCAGGCAGTTTCAAAACCTAAGCATGCCCCTTGCTGTCTGCCTCCCCCTGCACACTCGTCACCAATGTCTCAGAGTCGGAGGAGTGCACGTGTGTGTGCATACGTGTGTGTGTGCATACGTGTGTGTGTGCATACGTGTGTGTGTGCACGTGTGTCTCACTCCCATGCACGCACTCTGCCAAGCCCTTCCTCAGCATCAGCGGGAGGACGTAACTGCCCGCACCCCCACGGAAACCCAGGGGAGCCCCTCTGCGGTGCAGGGCATGCTGACCAGGGTATCTAAACGCTGGCTCTCCGCGAGGCATCAGGCCACGAAGGGGAGGTAGGAGGTAAGTATATAACAGACTGGCATTCGCATTAGTGACCAGCCCTTCTCCGAGCAGTAAATCAGGCGGCTCAGGGCCCCTTGCTCCTGGGGTGGACAGGGAGGAGCTGAGCTGAGAGCCACGGCGAGCAGTGCCCACAGGGGACGGACAGCGGCTCCTCACACCCCCAGAGCAGCGATAACTGGTGCATTGCAATCCAGCCGGCTTGTCCTGGCTTTTATAGTAACTTCTACATCAGCATTGACTTTAACTTTTGCATTAGCATCTCTTTATAAATGTTGACTTTTCGGTGTAGGCAGTGAACACCAAACCTCAGCATGAATGCCAAAGGGGAGAAATGTGGATAGTAGAAAGGAAAGTCCCTTTTTAGCATGCATTTCAGCATTGCTTCTTTTCTGCTTGTCAGTATAAAAAGGCATTCCTGAACTTCTCACACAACAGAAGAAAGTCATAAAAGCTTATGAAGACACCCTCAGACTGAAACACAGCAGGAGGATGTTCAGCTGTATCCTCAAAATTTGCTATATGAACTCTAGCAATTCATGTTCCCCCTACAAATTTAATGCAAAAGATAAAACAAAAATAAACACAAAAATATTGGACAACTTTATTAAGACTCCAGTTTGCTAGAATGTCTTAGGTACAGCCTCAGGCCATCACCAGTTTTCCAAGATTAGTGTCTAGGCTCCCAGAACCAGGCAAAAACCTGCCAATTTGCCATATTACTAAACAAGCAAACACTTTGGCCTGTTTAGTTCTATTAAAACTAAATACTAACCAAAAGAATACAGGAAATGTACACGAAAACAGTATCAACCAAACTAAATGATTAAAACTAGTGAAGTATTCATAAAGCTTTTACTTTAGGACTAATCCCATTGTCTTGAGCTATAAAGCCCTTTATAAGACCATGCACTTCCTCCCCTGGTTTTTCTGGCCATTAACTACAGTATGAATGGCTCTTGTAGGGAGACCAAAACCTGCCTGACTTGGGAAGGAGTAGCCAGGACAGTAGATGTAGCCTCCCATCGTGTGCCTCCCAGGGGCTACTCATCCTACCAGGAGCTCAGTAAAGTCATGTCAGCCTGAGATTTTAGAAAACATGGCGTTTAGTGCTTGTTTTGGTGGTAGGCTCAGAGAAGTGTGGTCCCCCTTTCCCAATATCCCTATCAGATATGTCCCAGCCTGCCCATCCCACGAGGCTGAAGACCCTGAGGGGAAGCATCAGCCTGACCCCCTGCTTCCCACCCTGACTGGTGCCACCTCCGCCTGCCCTACCCAACCCTTGCATTCCCCACACTGGTCAAAATTAAGTCAACAGGTCTTTTTGCATCACTAAAAAAATTAAAAAGCCCTTAAAATCAGTGGAAATGTTTAGTGTAACAGAATAACTTAAAGTTTACTCTGCTAAGGGATCCCCCAGCCTAGCATCCTGCTTCCAATGGCAAGGAAGAGGCACAAAGAAAGGTCAGACAGAAACAGACATGTCCAGCGTGATCTCCTTCTAGCATTTTTTTCCATCTCCAGCACTTACTAAGTGAGGGATTTCCTGAGTCAAAGGTTGCATTCAGCCATAGCATTCCTGGATCTATTTGCTGTATATTTATTTAAACATGTTTTTTAATTCACCTGTGGTTTTGGGGTCCACATCACCTCGTGCTAACAAATTCTTTAAATTCATAGAGCATTTGGCTAAAAAAGGTGTGGGGTTTTTTTGGGGGAGGTATGCATTTAATTTTCATTAATCTGATCTCTAAATTTTTAATTTTCTTTGAAGACTGGTAATTTTCAGTCTGATGATTCCATAGCTTGCTTTCACAAGACCTGGAAGGGTGAGTAATGGCCCACCGTGCACCGTTTCCCCACTGCTCCTGCGTCTCCTGCCCTCCCCATGGTCCTTTTATGACACTCACCGGTGGCAGAGCCCTGCTCTGCTGTGTCTCTGCCTTGCAGAGAAGCTGTTTCCTGCTTTAGCCTTTCTTGCTCGCCTTCCCCTGAACCTTTTTGAGCTCTGCTATGCTCTTGTTGAGCTCAGGTGACCTGCCCGTGCAATTCGACCTGCTGTCCACGCAGTTCTGGTGGGTATCCAGCGAGCGGGGGTGATTTGATGCAATGCAATTTGATGCATGGTATTTGTTTGAGTTTTTTTTCATCTCAGCCCATCTGGGTAATTCTAATGTCAGAAGAATTATTAAAATATTTATGCTATGCTTTTGAAGAAATGCACCTTACATTTAAGAACCGGTCCAGCTGAAGTTTATGCTGATTATTTAAAGTCCTGGCTCTTCCTTGGCTTCCTGCTGCAAGAAGGGACGAGTTTCGGAGAGTTTGCAATCTCCCTGGAAAGTCTCTGATGACGAAGTACCGGAGGTGGGTTCATGGCCATGGGAGAGCACCAGCAGCGTGCACCCCGCTCCCACCTCTTCCCCATGGCCTCTCCTGTTCTCTGCTCCGAGACCGAGCTAAACGGAGTGTGGCCTGGCCTGGCGTCCCTGCCCTCACAGCTTTTGAGCTCAGCAACTAGAACACAGGCGGGGCTGAAGTGTTATTTGAGGAAAACTGTACCAGGTAGCTCACTTTTGCCTCGTGTCGGTACTGCCATGCCAGCTGTACACAGCAGTCGTACCCAAGCAGGAGCCTGATGGATTGGAAGCAAATATATATACATATATATGTAAATATATATATATGTAAACACAGTATCACTATCTTCATCAAAGGGTAGTGGACAATTATAAAAGCATTCATGGTGGAGAGAGCCCGCCTTTCTCACAAGATATTCCCCCTTTCCTCTAAAACTGAGTAATAAAACAGTTTTTAGGTTTTAAATAGAAACCTCAAAGTACCTGAGGTGTCATCAGCGAAAGCTTTCAGAGAGGACCCTGGGCTGGGAAGGAGGAGAAGGCTTCTGGTGTTGCACCAAGAGACGGATATTTTTGTACAAACACCAGCAGACTTGCAAGGTGTTGGGTCTTCTCTCCTCCTCCCAGAGGTGTCTACTCCTGACCTGGGGGCACTTTCCAGCTAAGTCCTGCTGGATTTTCTTGTCTCGAGAGATAAGGTTATGCCTTTTTTGAATAAACCTGGCCTTTAATAAAATGCCTGTCTTTGTCCTGCTAGCTAAGCCTGCCCATAGGAGTGTGAAACAGCCGACTGTGCTGGTGGTTCCCCTGGTGTGCAGTGAGAAGGGGAATTGGGGCAGTGGTGGTGGCAGTGGTGGCAGCAGCTCTGCTCCCAGGCTCTGGCAGAGGGTCCCCGAGCTCCCTGCATGCACAAGTGAACAACGATGAGCACAAAAGCCAGGTTTGAGCTAAAGTTGTGTTTTTCTCTGCCAGCTCCCCACCACCATGCTGGACTAAGCAGAGGGTCTGACTGTCCCCAGCCCATCACCACTGTTTTGGGTCGGCCCGTCCTGGGAGGAAGGAGACAAAGTTGTCAACTCTTGACAGATCAGTGCCATAGAATTCAATATTCAAGGGACCTTCCCTGGTGGCTTAACCTTCCTCACTTGTGACATAAACCTTATTGCGAGACGCAGCTCAGCGCGGGGTCAGGGACCAGCAAGCTGGTTTCGGGGATCGGAGGTCCGAATAACCCGGCGTGGCTCCTTCCCGCACAGCCTGAAACCGCCTGCGCTCAGCAGCACCGCGGCTGCAGCCGGGCTGCGTCGCAAACAGCTGTAATCCAATTAATTGATGTGACGTGGGGGGGGCAATAAGGGGGAGGGGGGAATATGGTGGTGTCAAGAGAGAGTTTGAGTGAAACACTTTTTAGCCACCCTTTCACAGAGCTCCTATCAAGTGCTTTATTTTTAATGCTTCAATTTGCTTTCCTCTTCTTGATTGTAATACCCTTCTTGAACTTTGCAAATAAAATGTGCTTTCCCTTTTGATTTTTGTCATCATCTCCCTGGCAAGTTATCAGACTTTTAATTCCAAGCCTCCATTCCCCCCCACACCCCTAGACTACCAGCAGGGCGAGAAGTTAATAAAGTATTTCTCCCGGATTCCCGGCTCTCCAGTGAATCAGCACTGTGCCCGCAGCCCCGGGCAAGGTATATTAGATCAGTTGTACTGCCTCTTTTCTTCGGGAGAAGAGGAATGAGATGTTAACCAAGGTCCAGGACTCGATAAGTCTAGTACAACCTGGATTATACTCATCTCTGCTCTGTCAAAAGTCTTCTTGAGTTGAAGCAAGGTCATAACCCAGTGTCTGCAAATGCAGAATGTTCCTTTTCCCCAGGTGTCTCAAATGACTGCAAGGAGAAGAGGTGCCTTTGGGAGAAAATAGGCAGCGCTGGAAACTAATACACAGCCCTTAATGACAACCTACAGGGAAGTCATAAGTGCTGCGATGCTATCTATATAGAAACCACAATCTAAATCAAAACTAAGGATGCTGAGTTCTGGTCACTAAAGAGAATTGCAATAAACAAGATGCTCCAGAATAAGACTGGCCAGCGGAGAAACAGAGGCAAACTGGGCAGCTCTTCTCCAGGTCATGGTACTGAGAGGAGAGCTCTTCCTCAGGTCTTAGCTGCTGTGCCTGCACTGCCTCCCCGCCGGCAGCTCTGGGCAGACCCAGCCATCAGCGAGGATCCCTGCCCAGGCAGCCCCATCAAAGACACTTCTGGGCAAGGCTATCACAACCACCTAACAAGAGGAAAACAATCACAGGATATCGGCCGCTGGGAAGACCAGGCCAGGGGTTTAATTTACTCGGTAGTGGTGAAACTCGGATGTGAGACTGGGGATGGTTCGGGCACCTGGTACCCACGTCTTCTGGGGTCAGCAAGAAATAGGAAATGATGGAGCTGCCATGCAACACATCAGCCAGACAACTCCACGGGACGTTAGAGGCAGCGAAGCTGACCCCATCCCCACAGACAGCTTCTCTGGGGCTGGGGAAATGAAACTTTGTTCTCGGGAGCATGAAAATATCTGTAAGGGCAGTTAATTGAACCAATGTCACTGAAAATGATGTGGGTAATGACAGATAATGTCAGCTCGTGCTGCTGTGTCAGTTACTGGAAGAAATGAGAAGAGGGCCGAAATAGAAACAAATGGAAGAGAAATTTCCACCAGATATCAGGAAGAGGGTTTTATTTTTATCTCTCCACCCTTCTTCATTCAGAGAATAAGTAGCCTGTGCCACCAGAAGGACCCTGACCAGACACACGGCGTTGGAACTGGTGCTATGCTGAGGTCCTGGAGGTCCTGACATGGTGTGTTAAACACCCACCATTGCTTCCCCGGAGCCTTCCTCTTCATCCCGCACCTGACTGGGGAGCAAGCAGATACCGTGCACGGGCTGCCTCGGCAGTGGGGCAGCACCAAGGGATGCCTCAGAGAAGCAGCACCAAGCACTAGCCTTGGTATGCCTGAACAACACTCACATCTGGTGAGGAAAATGAGGGGAAAATTGATCTCTGCTGCAACGACTGGCTAAACTTCCCCTGATTTCTGAAGGACTAGGGTTTCACTCCAGCAATGTTGCATTTCCTTGGCTGATGCTTCTTCCAGAGGGGACATGCTTTCATTTGCCACAGCCATCTCCATTCCTTGGGAAGGGATGCTGACTGCTGCAGCCCGGGTGTTATCTTCTTGTACCTCTACATGAAATATTAAAGTCTGACCTGGCGAAAGATAGCACAGAAGTGCAAACTGCTGAGGACTTTGACTGTCTGGCTCTCACTCGCTGGCTGTGCTTTTCCTGGCAGCCAACTCAAAGGAGTTGGTAGGAGCAGGACGCTCACAGTGTGTTCCTGAGCTGCCCGAGACCAGAAACGGGGGCATGTACGGGAACAAGGGAAAAGCCAGCTCTGCCCTGGGGCGGCTTTGCTGTGCATGGCAGAGGACAAGCCAGCCGTCCGCGACGGAGGCTGGGCCACAGCACGGCTTGCCCGCGGGACCCTGCCCGGCAGCTACCGCTGAGACAAAACAAGAGAGTGTCGAGAGCATCCGAGTGAAGGACCTCTGTGCTCTCGGTGGCGCTGAGGGTTAGCCTATTTCTGGCTCGTTCTGTGATAATGCAGCTTGTGTTTTCAAAGCTTGCTTGCACTTAAGCCTTTTAATCACTTGTTCATTAAGAAAAGGTTTTCAGGACACCTTGCTGAGAGGCAGCATCTCATATACCTCTGAGGAGAAAAAACAGCCACTTAGTCAAACACTCAAACCACTCAAATCCTAATGATAGAATAGTAATGAGGGTGAAGTGTATTATCAACTTAATGATAAACTAAGAGATCTGGCACCCGTAACATGGGTTCACTCTTCAAGCCCCATAGCTGGTTCCTGAAAGATAAGTGGCATGCAATTGGTAGGGGCTGGAAGTTGTTTTTTCCATTGGTTACTGGACCAACTAAATTGCATTTTAAAAATGATTTAGTGATACATTGGAGGAGTGGTGCAAGGTGGTGAAAAAAAACCTAGACCTTCCTTGTGGTGACTCATGACATAACAGAATCGGAAATCAAATTTACAGAGGCAAAAATCCTTATGAGGTGCATATTATTTCCTGTTTAGCTCTGTGCACACCCATCTTGATGTGTAAATCAGCATTTCCTAATTCACGTGCTGGAAGAACCGATAGTTTCAGGTGGACGTGGAAGTAAAGGCAATGACTAACCCCACCTTGTCCCCAGTTATCCAGGACTTGTACTTAGGGCTGAATCATTCCCCGAGAAGCCTCCTCTTGCCATTGCTAAGTGCCACCACTGGCAAAGCTCGTAAAAAGCTTTTATACAAGAATCAGACCACTACTCTAACTGATTCCAGATAGATACCTTTTTTTTTTTTCTTTTTTGCCAAACTGTCAGAAATTGAGTTTATCAGTCTTTTCCTGTTCTGTTCCTGGATCCTCACTACAGGGTGGCCAAGGTGCAAGGTGTGAGGTTGCCTGTCCTGCATTTACTGCAGGCTTTACTCTGGCCGTCGGGAGATGGGGGGAGATGCCCATGACACCACACCTTCATGAATATTACATTTGCTAAGAACTGATGCAGCTTTATATACTTATATAGACAAACATATTGATCCGTCACACATAAAGCGCAATCTAATGCAATGCCATGACAGGCATTGCCCACTGAAGCGGTTTGCGATTGCTTTAAAGGATTCCTTTCCTGACAGAGTGAATAATTTCTAATCCACGTAGACATGGGTCATTTAGCATGGTTTACCTTAAAGAGTGCTCCTCAGCTTGGCCAAAAGGCAAACCAGCTCTGCTGGAGGCCCAGGGAGCCCAGAGATAGCTAGCAGCAAATCTGGGCTTTAAAACCTCCATCTCCTCAAATATAGTGCTATTTTTGAGGTGAGTTCATCTCAGGCACTTGGAAGTCTGGCCCAACCATTTCGGGGCCATCCAGGCAGATAACATGCTGTGAGAACAAACCAAGGCGCACACTGCACCTTCTTGCACACAGTTGCATGAGCGCATGGGTAGCTGTTGAGGACCGAGGGGGATAGTCAGGAGGGAGTAGGCTCAACCAAAATGCTTCTTAAAATACAGATGAAATTGAAACGGATTCCCAGCACGAGTCTAAAATTCTTAGCATAACTCTAAAATGCTCGGATAACTGTATTTTTTCCAGAGAGGGTGTTTCAGTTTTGCTTGGACTGTGTGGTTTCAGAGCCAAAACTTCATGAAAATTTCCTGATTAGGGGGAAAAAAGCACATTTCAGTCAAACCCAGCCTGCTGTACCTACAGACATGTGCAGCTTTGGAGGAGCTGGTTTAAAGATGAGGCTTCAAGTCAGGATCCCTGATTTTCAATCCCAAAGGAGCAGATGTGTAAATATATCCCGTTGGCTTGTGCACCTCATCGCGGGTCATCAGCAGTGGCTCTCGGCAGCCGGGGACGGGCCTGATGGAATGGAGAAATGCTGCTGCTTGTGGCAAAGCTGCTGTGGGGGGCACAGGAGGCCCAATAAGTCAGGGGCATAGCCGGCATCCTCGCCGGGAGATGCCCTGCGTGGTACCCGTGCTACTGGGGCATCGCTGGCAGCAGGGGCTGAGCACGTCGGTAGCTGACACACTAATACTTGTCTCCTGAGACATCTTCCCAGAAACGTTGTTGATGCCTCACAGCACCCTGTCATCTCTCGTCTCTGTGATCTACGTCTTGCAAAACCCTGTCAGGTAGCAGAGGGGTGATGTGTGTGCTCACACTATCGGGTACCACAGGGGGCTTTTCTCTCGGCGGTGGGCTTCCTTCCTGGGTGTGTTTTTCCCCACCAGCTCCTGGCACTACCTTTCCTCCTCCGAGCTCAGGCAGATGCAGCGCTACTGTGGCACAGCTCTGGGGCACCCCATCGCTTGTTTTGAAGGTCTGGAACCAAATTTGTCAGATGATAAACACAACATTACTGTCATTAGTAATAAATACTATAGATGATAATTTCATTCTTTGAAAAAGAAAAGGCATCAGCATCTACTAAGGTTTATTTTTTCCCCTCAATCTCTTCCATATCTAAATTCTCACCTCTCAAAATCGGCTCTACCTATGATGTAAATCACTTTTTAACAGAAGGGTTAAAAATGCTTCCCACCATCATGAACTACGGACTAAGGTGCATTTATCTCCTGCATCAATGTTCAGCTTCTGCATACTCTAGGAGGCTGGTGCTGAGGTTCAGAGGTTGGTAGAAGATGTAGGCAATATTTTAAAGAAAAATACATGTCAAAGAAAAAGGGGTTTTTTTCAGTTTCTTTCCTATTTGCTTTGCTGTAATTACCATTATTAAAGATTTTTTAATTTTTTAATTCTTTCATTTCTAGTGCAGATCTGGCACCCTAAAGGAACATCAGCCACCCAGGGCACTTCCTCCCGCGGTGGTGGGATTATTCCCCACAGCGACTCTGAATCAGCTGCCTGAACTGACACTATACTCTCACTGGTAACCTGAAAGCACACTTTCCAGTTTAAAAATTTGCATTAAAAATATTGGGTGTTAATACCCAGCCCCTTTGCTGGCGGCAGGGTGTGTGCATGGGGAGGAGAGGAGGACAGGGTACGCTGCAGGAGCGTGGGAAGCCTCGCAGACCACCCGCTACAGCTGCCTCCAGCCCCCAAGTCCCCCTTGTCTGAGACCTCCTTCCAAAATCACAGGACATGGGAAAGCCACAGTTCAAGTCTGCTTTATGATTGATGTGTTGCTGCTCTTATTTTTTACAGTTAAAGCAGTGGAGCAATAATTAATGAGAAAATAGGAGGATGATGCAATCCAGAGCGAAATCCCAGTTTAACTGAAGCCAGTGGGGCTTTTGCTTCCTGTGTAGCGAGAGTTCACATGCCAGCAAGGAAACAAAATAGAGGATGAGGCAGCAGTTAATTATTCTAGTGTTTTTCACTGTGATCAGTCGGCCAGGGACTCCTCTCCCGGCTTTCTCTCTGCACCCGCGTTCCTCCCTTGCTGCTGGAGGCATATCGTGCTTACAGACGTACAGACAAACCCCTAAGACGGGACCCCGCTGTGGGATGCTGCAGCCCAGCAAGGAGTTTGTTTGCGAAGCAGATTGCAATGCAAGGCTAGCTCAAACACCAAAGGAATTTTTACCTTCAGAGGGCTGCTTTTCCATTTCTGCTCACCAGACGTAAGATAATGGGAGAACAAGGGGAGGAAGGACTGCAAGGTAGATGCGCCTGGCACTAGGCACCGCTCCGCTCTCTGAGTGTCCGTGTAGCAGGAGATACCCATAAAGAATTCGTTCCCCCATCTGTTCCTCTGTAGATCACTTTAAAAATTAACTTACTGTATTAAAAAGAAAATGTGATTGTTACAGTTAAGTGGCTGCAGTGCTAGAGATAGTTTGTCCTCCCCCCCTCTCAAATTATATCCAAAAATGCCCAATTAATAACACATTAACTTAGCCAGAAATGAGTGAGAATAAGTTAAGGTTTTGATATAAATACATTTTATTTTGTGTAATAAACAGATTTTTTTCCTGGCCTGTAATATTGCAGAAGAGATAATTCCTCCCTATAGCACATTTCACACTTTCCTAGTTTCAGACAGATTAGCATATATGACATTTCGTGCTCAACTCATCTGATTTTAGAAAGCACTCCTCCATCAAGTTACGCTATGTTCAGATAATTATTCTCTAAAAATATTCTTAAACTAATTGTATGAATGGAGCAAAAATACGGTTACATCAGCTAGACACTCTCTCCATGTCCAGCAGAAAATGTAGAGCAGAGGGAGCTGCCAGGGTCCTCCCACCAGTGGAGGGAGAGGACATCTGACAAGATCGATATTTATGTACAGTTCACATGTAAGAGTATAATCATTAAAATCAAGGTAATATAAATAAAAATAGGTATTAATGTTTCAGAAAGCTCAAAGGAGACTTATAAATCCATTAACTTTTCAGCAAGACTGAATCCATCGGAGCCCAGATCCTTCTTTCTAATAAATTCAGTTGTCAGACTCTGAGTCAATTACTGCAGATGCTGACAGTGCTCTACCAGTACCCAGGTTAGGCTCTGCTTTGGTAGAATTTTCTTTCTTTGTCTTTAAATTGATCGTGTGATAAAGCCTGCTGCTTGAGCAATGGGTCTTACACAAATTAAACCACTTGGTTTATCAATTTTTTTTCCGTGGCTAAAAATAATAAATGGCTACGGGTAGCATTTTGCTGTCTTCAGAGCTGATCTGGGATCAGTTCTCTTATGAGAAAAACACTGCCTGAAATGAGATGTGAGCTCTGCCTTGTTACACTCCAGAGCACAGAGCAGCATAGTAGCGCTCCAGAGAGCCATTTTCTGAAACAGTTTCCTCGCAAGTATTACGTTGGTATCTTGGGCAAAGAGAAATGTAGAAACATCTATGTGAAGTTATCAGTAAATTTGACCTCTGATCGCCGAGTTCCCATCTCTATTTCACAGGATGTTTTCACCACCTTTGGGTAAGTCCTACATGAAGGTCCCCAATCATGCTTGTCCTGGCTGATGTTGTATTAAATCCTTCTCTAAAAGCTTCTTTGCAAGATGTCCTCGCAGTTCTGAGTTTCTAACTTCTCTGATGGTATCACTTAGATACTGGTGGAAAAGTCACAAAGATACTAAACCTGTTGGTATTGATCCTTGCCCTTCGTTGGGTTTGCAACCTAAGGGTCAGAGTAGTTTCCACAAGTTAAAAGAGATGATCAGCAGCCATTAGCAGTCAGAACGGCTTTTTGTTCTCCAGGCTGTAAATAGCCAGGAGGTTGTGACCATTCCTTTTCTGTTTCATGATTGTACCTCCATGCTGGTGCATGGGCTGCTATGCTTCACATGATGGTTCATCTTAAATCCAGTTAGCTGGTTGAACTGGTGCAGCACTTGGTGGTAGGTGTCCTTTGCTGTAAGCAGTGTCTGTACCACAGAAAGCTGCACTGGCTCCCTGTTGGCCTCTGGGTGGCTTCTGTGGTGAGAAACTTAACTTCAGAAATACCTCGGCACTGATTCAGCTTGGGCAACGTCTGAAAGTTCAGCCAGGGAAGATATTTGACATCGAGTCTTCAACCCACCCAATGCAAAAACAAAGCTCAGTTAACTGCCCCAAAGGCACACGGGAGGTCTGCAGCAAGACAGGCTTTGAGTCCGCTTTCTTAAATCTAAAAAACACACCTCCTGTTAGTCTTAATTTGACTGTTCATGGTGTCTTTTTGCAAAGCACAGCAGAGGTGGCTTTGCAGATCCATGTCCCCCAAACCCACAGCTCAGAGCAGCCCTAACCCAGGCAACCTGGATGGACAGCCAGCCCTGCCCCATCTGCTTTCGCCTGCAGGCAACCTGCAGCATCCCTCCAACGATTCCCTGTGTTGTCTGGTGGGTCCACAGGTCCACGGCTTCCCGCAGCCACCGCCTCAGTGGTCCCTGTCCCCGCGCGTAGGTGCAGCCCCCCACCAACCCTCCTCCCAGGCTTGCTGGCCTCTTCACCAGGCGTTCACCCTTTTTGTAACAGAGCCCACATTTTCTGCAGGGAATACTTACACAGGCGAAAATGTAAATAGTCACAAAAATTCCCCCAAAGAAAAAAGGGCAATAGAAGAGAAAAAAAAAAGGTTTCATGGAGGTATTTTTAGCAGGTCCCAGTGGATCGCTTCACTGTAGGCAACTAATTTGTAGGGCTTTGTGCCGGAGGGCACTGTCAAGTGTCACTGAGTTTCACACAGGTCTAGAAAAAGTTAGACTTGCATTTTAAATGATGGCAATATTCAGAACGACAACGGGTTTGCTTTAATCATCAACCAACCTGCTCTGGGAAGGTAAACTCTCGTGCTGCAGGACCTACCTCTCAGCAGCCAGAAGTTGGTCTACGAGGAAACGCCCTTCTTGGGAGGGGAGGGAAAGATTTTTCTGTATTGCCTAGATGAAGTACTGCCTAATTTAATCTAGCAACTTGGACTCGGGTGCTGGCAAGCATTGGGAGGTAATGCAGTGAAGAGAGCTGGTGTCCTCCAGCCTTGGCAACCACCACTGCTCCTCACCTGCTGGCCATTTCCCACCTCTCCTCCCCTCACCTAGCCAGCCCTTTGCATCACAGCTACAGGTAAGCAGCAGCCAGTTTACATGCTATATTCCCAGTTACACAGTCATAGAGCGTGAAGACTATTTGGGTAATAAATACTGAGATGTTATGTATATGAATATAATACATTTGAAGTACAAACTACAGGTATTCTTAAATGTATATCTAAATAATTAGTATTCTTCAGCTGTTTCTGAAAATGTATAGAGAATAACTCTAATAAAAGCTATGTCAAATAAAGATGGGAGGGATAAAAATCACTGTGAATTTTTAATCTTAGAAATAAAGAACATACTGTTAATACAGCATAATTGTTTCATTAAATATTTAAAATATACCTTCCATACTAAATCTGTATTTTAACAAATATCTTTTCTGTTTATAAACTTGTAACACATTTTATGAATATTGCATACAGCCAGGAGAAACTTCCTCAATAAAAAGAACTTAATCCTTATGTATTCAGCCTCTTGATCAAACATTTCCATTTTATATCAGGATACATTTGTATTATTCATTATAATTTATACATTTTCTACTTAGAGATAACAATTTTTTCTTGCAAATCTGTCTTACTCCCCTCACATACCATTTCATTTAAATATCATTCTGCTATTTACAATTACTCCATTTTAATAAGAAAAGATGCTCTCAACCAATTATTTAATTGAACGGTGCTTCTCAACACACTATTCATCTCTTTCAAAATAATTTGCCTTTTGTGTATTTGGAGCAGATATAGGAAAACACTATTGCGATTTTGTCAATGTCCTGGTTTCGGCTGGGATAGAGTTAATTTTCTTCCTAGTAGCTGGTATAGTGCTGTGTTTTGGACTTAGTATGAGAAAAATGTTGATAACACACTGATGTTTTAGTTGTTGCTAAGCAGTGCTTACATTAGTCAAGGAATGTTCAGCTTCTCATGCCCTGCCAGTGACAAGCCAGGAGGGGGCACAGCCAGGACAACTAACCCAAACTGGTCAAAGGGATATTCCATACCATATGATGTCATGCTCGGTACATAAACTGGGGGGAGTTGGCCAGGAGATGGTGACCGCTGCTCGGGAACTGGTTAGGCATTGGTCGGTGGGTGGTGAGCAATTGCATTGTGCATCACTTATTTTGTATACTCTATTATTATTATTATTATTATTATTATTATTATTATTATTATTATTATTATTATTATTTCCACTTCCTTTTCTGTTCTATTAAACTGTCTTTATCTCAGACCATGAATTTTACTTTTTTTTTTCCCCACTCTCTCTCCCAGCCCACTGTGGGGGGAGTGAGCGAGCGGCTGTGTGGTGTTTAGCTGCCTGCCGCGTTAAACCACAACAGTCAAATAACATTTCTGCAATATGCCAATACTTGGGGCAAGAGCTGATACGAGAATGGAAATCAACAGCCTCATCAGTCCTACTAGGCTTGTATCTTCCTTTACTAGGCAGAATAAATATCTTACTGGAGACAGACCTTCAGCTGGCAACTACTTTATGCCCCTGAAAACAGAGCTGAAAATGTTAATTTGTAGGGGCTCTTATATGTGCCTCATTTTTTCTTGTTCTCAAAACAGTGGGCAGATCCACCAGAAACTCTGGCTGGGAAGGAAAGCTTCTCAGCCCCACCATATCTCAGTAAAGACATCCGTACGGTGCTCCTTTTTATTCTTTTTCTCTTTATTTATTTTTCTTTTTTTTACTTTTTAATATTTAAATTTAATGAAAGTCCAGGTTGTATGAGGAGAACAAAAGGAGCTGAATAATGAACTAAAATTGTCTGTAGGCGAACTGCATCTCTGTAGTACAGCAACACCCTTCCACAGAGTTTTGGCATGGTTTTTTATGGTATGTTAGGGTTTTCCCCATTTCCACATCATTAACTACGTATGAAATAGTAGTTGCAGGAGGCTATCTAGCGTTGGCTGGCAGAGGTGGTATTTGTGCCTTGATGCTCTTCAAAACACAAATGTCAGATTTTCATCTGATATAAAATACCAACATTGATGCAATCATATTATTTTAGACCAAGGGGATGTGCTCAGACCACAATTCTGCAAATACCAAAGCAATTGGTGAATGTATTACGTAAGATCTCCTAAATGAGTGCTTAATTTTGCATGGTTGTCTGAGCAATTGTTACCGCTTCCTATGGGCATGTGGATTATGAAACGTCTTTAACTATCTCACTATACTACTGGGGTTTTTTCTACTTGACCCCTCCCTCATTAATCGCTCCTCAAAATCCTTCTTGTCCTCATCATCAATGCATGACTGTCTCATTTACTGCGCACTGTTCACACCCTGCTCTGAAAGCAGAGTTATTCATGCCTTCCTGGGCTTTGCTGCAGAGTGCGGTATCAGTATTTCACAAACATTTAACTTACTCCCACGGTGCTTCTGGTGAGATGAATTATCAGTGGAGATGGTTACGCATAAGGAACAAAGACACGCTGAGCGTATGGTCCCAACTACCCACTAATTCAGGGAAGGTTTGAAATACCTAAGGCTTATCATTTCATAGTACATCATATTTTCTACAGCACTTCATAGGCTCAGAAAATAGCTTCTATTGATTTCAGATGAGACTGTGCATGCCAAGTACTCCTGCAAGCCCAATCCCAAGACTTCAAGCTGGGTACTGCAACATGCAGATTGCCATCTCTGAAAAGCTTGGTTCCTCTGGCTTTCCACCATCACAAAGGGATTTTGTGGCAGAAAAAAGACTAGGGTGAGATCCCAGGTGGGAATTTGGCTGCACCGTAGAAGAGGCCTTTCTCTGCCCACAGTGCCATGTCCCATGTGCAACCCATGCTCCAGTTGATGTAAGAAATGAGGTGCAGAGAACTGCTCAACTTGCTCCACAGCTCTGATTCAGTCCAGAAGCAAACCCAGACTGTGTGCAATGCCAACCCATTGCATTCTACAACCCTGTTGTCCTTTACAGAATACAGTTTGAGCCTAAGATGCTGTAGATGTACAACAGAGTCAAATGAGAGTTGTCTGGCCTGCCTTAGTTCTGGCAGCTTTCAATGGTGGAGGCATTTCCTTTATCAGCTTTAAGACAGTAGTTTTTTCATATAGTCTTCTGCATTATTTTTCTAAGAAAGATGTTAAAAAATTAATCCTGTCATTTAGCATCAGATAACATCCATGTGGTTCATTTGGGTTGGTGGGAACTTCTATAGTCACAGCATAAACCTGTGACACTGGAGCCAGCCGAGCAACTGATAACAGTGATAAGCTTTTGTGGACCAGAAGTAGAAGAGGATGAGACAGGTGAGGTTCATAGATGATGCACATAGCTGAGGAACAGCAGAAGTCATGAATCTGGGAGTCCGTTGCAAGCTCTGGATGCCTGTCCCTCTTTCTTGGGGGCCAACAACGGGAGCAAAGCTGCTGAGAGCACTGCAGAGAGACGCTGACTCCTTTTTACCCCATTTATGCCAGCACTGCAGGTAAGTGTTGGGTGAAGTCCATCACCACCACTGGCCCTGGGCTTGGGCACGCTCAGGTGCTCTGCGCACGTGTGCTGCAGTCTCTGAGGTCCTGGAGATGGGAGGTGGCATTGCAGCACGTTGTGTGAGGTTGGTCCCCGGTGAGATTTTTAGCCGTTCGGTAGGACAAGTGGTTAATAAGCAGATGCAGCCCACAATGGGTTTTTTTTTCATGTTCTTGTATTTTAAACAAATCTGGGATGGGGATGGTAAAAAGCATGTCCTTGACACAAGGTCTTGGCTGCAAAAGAATTGCCAACCCCTACCTCAAAGCTTTGAAATTTCAGCTGAGAGATATATGTTCTTCCCCAGCTTCATTCTGAGAAAAAAAATCAGTGAGCAGTAAACATCCAGCATAGAAAACTTTAATGCAAATACCTAATACTTTTTTATGTTCAGAAAAGAATGTTTTATCACAGAAAATACTAGGTCTTTTCAGTGAAAGGTAATGACCCCGATGCCTTCTGTAATTAGAATAACTTCTGTAGTCCTAAATAGTAATTTTAAATAATAATATTTTCCAAGTAATTTTGATTGATTAAATAATGAGTCACAAGCAGGATTCTAGAAAGATCAATGAAATAGTTGTTAATGGTTTGGTATGCAATCCCGAGCCTGTGAGCAGGTGAGTGCCCTGTTTTGCAGTGGGAGGTCAACACCTTCCAGGAGCATCACCTCAAAGTGATCACTGAAATCCTTTTAATCTAGTATTTCATCTTATACTTTTCTTTTTACAAGTGGCTCTCTGACCAACAGCATTAAGTTGGATTTCCTGTAGACACAAGGCACGGACAGAGGCTGGCTTCATTGACAGGATCCCTCTTCCCTTCCGAGTCCCCTATTTTCATGCAGGTTTGTAGAACCTACCTGCAAGACCTCTGGGCAGATTTTGCTGGAAAAGGTTCAAAAGTCAGCAGAAAGGGCAAATTGACACGACAAGGTCACATACACTTTTATTAAGGAGATAGAGCTAGGAAGGTGTGTGTGTATATAATCACCATATACAGAAGGGTACCATATACAGAGCACAGCTGCAACAGCTGGAGCTGCCCCAGTTGACATGAGCCGAAGATTTTGCATGTATTGTGCATTCTAGCCTTTCATTTGCGTGACTCGCAGAGAGTCCAAATGGTTTTCTTTTCTTAAAGCAGAGCACCACTTGAAGTAAATTTCTAGGACATAATTGCTGTAGCTACTCCATGTATTTATTATCTTCGCACAATAACTGACTCCAAAGCTTAATAGAATGGGATATCATTTCTTGCACAATAGTGATGTCTTGTTAAATTATTCACATTATTTATTTGACAGAGACTAATAACCGTTATTTGGTATTCAAGGGAGAGACAAAAATGACTATTTGTTACATTCCTCCATTATCTAATATTCATAAAACGTATGTGATATAAAATGTCTTTCTGATGGATGGCCGTCTAGGATGTGTTTACATGTTTTGCTTTATTAACAGAGAAAACAGCTACTGAAACTTATTTACAACTGTCCCCCGGTGCCCAGGCCAGCAAACTTCATTTCTAATCACTGAATCGCCCTCTTCCACATTCAGAAAATACCCGACTTGGACCACTTCCCACTCCTGCACTCCTTGGCCTTTCCCCGTGTGCCTGCCAGCCCCCTCTCACATTTGTTAAAATGTGGGCAGTGGATTCGTGCTGTGACCCCTCCGCACAGGGTTGAGATCCCTCAGGAGGTCTCACTTACCCTGGAGGTAAATTGATCTTGACATTTGCCTTCAGAGACGAAAACCTATTATAGGAACGTTGGCTGTGTTTCCCACCCCAGCCGATACCCCACCACAAAACCGTACCATTCATAGGCTTGATTCATATGACAGAATGGGCTGCAGGCAGGATTTATTTTCCCATTGTCGGTTCCCATTGAGGCAAGGGGTATTTACATGTGTTAATAGACATTAGTCATGTAAATCCCTGGTTCATCAATGGGAAAAAGGACTCTGAAAATTGCTAAATCTGATTTTCCAGAAGATTCAAAACAAGCCACACTTAATCATATGCTGCTATCACTACTCCTTTTTTTGTTTTTAAGAATGTTATTCTGATTATTCAGATATAATGACCCAAATATATTCAGTTATGCAGAACAATGAAGGGAAATCAAGTGTCCTTGATTCCCTGACATGCTCCTATGGAAATAACTGATTAAATCTTTCAAAGCAACGTATTTTCTCATCTTCCATTTTAATCATCACATTATATACCACTACTGTTCAAATGCAAAACCAGAAGTTTAGTTTTAAATGCACATCCAGCAGCTTCCTTGTTTGATTTAATCTTTTTAAACCCCGCAAACAAGTTATCAGCTGATTCTATAACCTCAAGCAACGAGCTTTCACTCTAATTAGCAAACAGGAGCAAACAAATCCCAACAAAGAAGAACCGTTCCAAGTTTCCTTGCCAGTACAGCCCATTCAGGGCACAGCAGCCAGGCTGTCAGCTCAAAAATGGGAATTCCTCATATATTCATGAATAACTCAGACATTTATTTTACTTGCAGATAAGCCCAAACTAAATGGGTTTACAAGTAGGCTGCAGGTTGAGATTAGAGTTCAAAACCGTCTTGGTAAACATGGGATCCTTTCTCCAGCAGGAGATGCAATCCAATAAATACAAGAACAAAGTAGGAATAATCCACTGTACAAGCAAAAGGGCAGTCAGGCAGCAGTGCTGCAGAGAAGGATGTGGGCTTGAAGGGGCTTTCGACCCAAGCATTAGTCCTGGTGTTGTGCTCTGGGACAGCCGCGACATGAAACCGCCCCTCACAGAAGAACCAAATCCAGTCTTGGGTACTGTGTGTATGCCCCTACTGTTTGTTGTCTTAGACTGCAAAACTTGGGGGCAAGAACACACTTTTTTCTTTATTATTGTCTCTGTACATCACATAGCACCATGGGGTCCATGCTGAAGCTAAGGCATTCCGTCAGTGGTGAAGATGATGATGATATTTACTGACTCCACAGCCCCAGTAGGTGACCCAAGAGATATTGAGGTTTGACCTACAAGCGGGAGACCCAAGTGGGGCACACAGGAGTCACAGGGCAGGTGACTCTTCTCTCCCCCAGTCCCTGCAAAGCCGGGTCCAGCTCACACACGAGGGTGAGAACAAAACTAGGCACGTCGTCCAAACTACTGCTACGGAGACACATCTGTGTGCTTTCCCAAACACTAAGCAGATAGTTTGGTGAAAGACCTGTCATCAGCTTTTGGGGAAGCCAAATACACTGTGTCCAGAGGGTCATCCTCATCCACAGACGTACTGGCTCTTCTGAAGGACTCTAGCAGACCTGCAATGCAGCGCATCCCTCCGGTATCAATCCAACCTACCTGTTCAGTCTTTTTTTCATCACACTGCCTGACAATTTGCTTGCTATGGAAGGCAGACAGACAAGGCTTTTTTTTAAAAAGAGTATCCTATTTACCACCTCCATTTCCTGGTGTATGACTGATGGAAGGCAGGGGTTTCACATTGCAGCTGGTAGTTCAGCAGTCTTGTAATTGAGTCTCCTCGGGAGCCCAGGGTGAACCCCGGCTAGACCCGATGATTTGTTGCTATTCATTTCATCAACTTGCTCTAAAA
This sequence comes from Oceanodroma leucorhoa, assembly GCA_030449065.1. Taxonomy (NCBI): domain Eukaryota; kingdom Metazoa; phylum Chordata; class Aves; order Procellariiformes; genus Oceanodroma; species Oceanodroma leucorhoa. Next base: position 3,315,360 of record JASVER010000053.1, read on the forward strand.
CCTCCTCTTCTGACAGTTCAATCTGAGGTAGTTTCTTGCTTATCCCCAGCAGGAAAATGCTGTGGCATGGGAGGCTTCTCAAGGCTCCTCTGCAGCAAACACCAGCACAGAGGGCTCGTCTGCCACCACTATTAAAGTCCTGTCATCTCTAAGTGCTCCCATTACCCCACGGTCATCTGTTGGCCCTACATGTTTGCTGGGAAGTGGCCTCCACCTGATGTAGTTGAAAAAGGTTTTATTATTGGTTTTTATGCCTTTTAGTAAATTACTCCACAAAATCCGTTTTGGCTTCTTTTACTATCGTTTTGCATATGATTGCAGAGCTCGTGCTCTTCTGCTTTCCCTGGTTTGGACACAACCTGCACTTCTTCAGGCCATCTTTGACAGCCTTCTTTATCCAGCTGCTTACCTTGTGCCTGTTTTACTCCCTTTCTAAAATATTTTCTGGTAACTGGAAATACCTTTACTATGACCCAGTAGTAAGGTGCCTTTTGAGACAACCTCCTTGCCACCTGTAAGCATTTTACCCTCTTGGCTGTTGCTTTTAATTTCCTTTTAACAAGCTGCACACCCATATGTCCCTGGTCCCTGCATGAACTGTGCACACTGGTTTCTCTTGAGCACCCAGGTGCTCTACAGGCTGCGTTATTGGTGCACCTGGTGGACACCTCCACCAGGCGTGATAACCCACCTATCTGTTAAACAGGCTAAGGATGGGCACCCTCACCTTCCCGCTGGCCTCCTTCCTTTGCTCTGCTGTACCTGTAGTCCTTAGGGGATGATTTGGGAAAGAAGGGAGGAGACTCTGTTTCTTGTTTATCTATCTACTCTATTTTAATCCATTTGGTATGGACTCTGGAGAGTGAGGGTCTCTCTCCTTTTCTGGAGGTGGGGACTGAGAGTCCTCTCACCCCCTTCTTCTCCGTCGCCTCCTCTCACTCAGCTGGAGCAAGCGAAGTGACCCAGGCCACCCTACGGCGCTGTCCTGCTCCTCCACGGCTCCACGCCACCACGACCCAACAAATGAATGAGCCAGCAAACGGCACCGCGTATGGCAACCAACCTGCTCCATTGCAAAGTCTGCGGTCAAAGCGAGCAATTACCTCTTCACGGCCTTCAGTTTTGACTCCTGTAAATTCTTCTTTTACGATGCCCACTCACTAAATATTAATCTTCAAAATGCAATGGCTCATCTTTTATTATGCACGTGACTGGACTCATCCCTGTGTGCAGGAGTGTTCAGTGGCTTCCTGTGCATTTCACAATCCAATACAAAATCTGCTCCCCACTCTTAATGACATTGTGATTTATCGACTTGCCCATCTTTCCTTACTTCAGCTCACTGATCTTTATTTATTCCTTTTGTACATCAGTTCAGGGAAATAAACAGCACACGCATCTCCTTTGCAACCAAACAAATGCATGATGGTGATACAACAACAAAACCATAATTAAGAAAAGTCATTCCTTCCAGGTACTCATATTCACTACATTTTGGCAGCTTGCATAACCAGGCCTACTGAACACTGAGTAATTAGCCCTGCTTGGGATTTCTCCCTAATGCCATTATCCCTAATGGCACCGGCAAAGATTTTGCTTCATGTGCGGCCTTCATTGACTGTGTAATCACCAACACGTTCACGCAAATAATCTCCTGGATGTTGGAAGAGATGTCTTGGCGTAAATTAATGGAATTTGAAAAGCTGTCAGAACAAAATTTCTCAAAACTTGTTCCCTCTTTATCTCTTGTGGTTATCCACAAAGCAAACTATTCCTCTTTTCCTGAAAAGAGCTGAACTCTCCAGCTGTGATCCCAAGCCACACTCCCAATTATTTCCCTGAGACCCAAAGACCTAAATCGGCTCTGAATCCAACAGTACCGCAAGGTCCCTCTAGACTTCCAGGAAACCATGTTTGTTCAAAGAGATCCTTCCCTGGGTGATGTGGACATGGTGAGATGCTCTCTGTGCTCTATTCTGCTCTGGCTGTTCATGCACTTCATGTATGCTGGCTGGTCTCGTGTGTAGGAGAAAGAGAACCAAAAAAAAAGCTGTTATATTTATGTCCCCCAGTAACCCCTCACTTTCACAGTATAACAGACACTAAAAAAAACTGGCCAAGTGCCAGGACAACTCACTGAACTGGCCTCGCAGAAAAGACTGGGTGAGCCAGCCCCAAAATCTGATGAGGAGGGATCTGTACCCTGAAAAAGGTGTGGTGGCCTTGGGGACAAGCAGTGCAAGGTAAGGTGCAGTGAGACTGGACGGGTGACAGGGCTGACACATCCTCTGGGTAAGTACGGGACAGCTGAGCGGAGGCTCTCCTTGAGGCTTGCATGTCCATATCCTGGCTTCAGAGGGCCAAAACTCGAGCAGGAGTGTTATTCCTATTAAGTAAGTGCTCTTTTATCAAAACCCTTCGGGTCAGCCTCCTAGCCGATCAGGGCAGAGTATTGATGTAGGCAGCTCAAAACCAGGCAGCAAGCCAAAAATAACCTGCAATCACATCTTTCTTTCAAAAAACGCCTCTGGCTATTTGACGGATTTTGGCTGTGGAGGCATTGACCACCCCTACACTGAACACAAGCCCCTTGGGATACTTGGGATCCCTTGACGGTGGGATCAGACCGAGGCACACTTAACCCTTGCGACCCTCCCTTGCCAAAGTCCCGCACTGAGTGTATCACCCCGGCCACGTTTCCCCAGGCTGCCCTCGTGTACACCCCACTTCACTGACATTAAAAAGGTCAGGGGGACAAATAACATGCGGGTAGGGGCATAGGGCAGTCCAGATGGCTTGGACTGGAGGGTCCCTTTCAGTAACATACAACACATCCAGAAGCAGCAAATGTTGGTTGCTTCTGCAACCAGGTCTGCAGCCTGGAATGGGTCCTTCAGAGAAATCCAGGGATGCCAATGATTAAGGAAGAAAGGGCTATTTTATTAAAAAAAAAAAAAAAAGGTAACTAAGCACATCTGTATGCAGCACTGGTGAAATAAACTGGGAATAGTGAGTGTACTTCCGACATCCATGTTACCAGAAGTATTTGGAAAAAGTCAGCAAGCACATAAAGAAGAGAGTCCCAAACCAATCGGACAGCCAGAGAGCTATTCTCTGGTGAAAGGCTGGGAGTTCAATTTGTTTAGCTCATCAGAAAGAATACTGAGGAATGATTTGATAGTCAGCAGATAAACACTCTAAGGGATGAAAAATATTGGGTATTAAAGAGCTCTTTTAACCTCGTGGAGGAAAGGGACAGCAAGTATCAAAGACTGGATGGTGAGCTCAGACACGTTCAAATCAGAAACGAGGCTCACGTTTTTAGCACGAGGGTTGATGGGCATTGGGAGCAAACTGCCACAGAAAGTTATGGATTTCCTCATCTTTAATTATTTCAATGAATTAATAAAGTCTTTCTGAAAGATATGCTTCAGGCAAACATGAACATCCTGTGCTTCGTACAGAGATAAGCGTGTTACACAGAGAGGCAGAGGAAGCAAGAAGAAATGAGAGTAGCTTTCTGGCCTTGGACACAACCACCAAGACTAACCTCCTTCGTGCTCTTAGGGGCCCTGGTTGCCCCCTCATAGGAAAAAGACAGATTTTTCTGGATGGCAAGCCAGACCTGGGGACCTGTTTCTGCCCTGTACAGCGGGGCTCTGATGACTCTGCTCCTAGACTTACCTCAGTGCTTGAAGACCTTTGGAAGCAATGCAGGAGGCAGGAGACTCTTCTTTTTGTTTGCATTTTGGGTATTTGCAGAAATGCCTCTTCGATTAGCCTCCTCCTTCTAACATACATCCAGTCAGCTGTGACTGTTTGAATTATTGCCTTGTGGGTTTTATTTCCCTTTTTTCTGTTAAATAATCTGCCTTGTATCTCTGGCTCTGTAAAACTAGCATTATTTTGTAGAACATTTGTTGTTGTTTACTGGGTTACCCTTTAAAACTTGACTAACCACCAATACATGTCAAAACTGGTGTCCACACGCTGCTCGCTGCTGTTGGATGCACTCGACAAACACTAGCTGGCAGCACCATGTTTGCTGCACACGTTAGCATATTAGCCTATAAAGTTATTCATAGCAAAGTGCATTTCTGCTGCTTAGTTGAAATCCTATCATCTTTACCCTTGCAAGGCTTTTCTTGGCTGAAGATGCTGTTGTTTTTGTCATTTCCTTGCCAGGCACAACACAAAGGCCTTATTGACTATTCTTGCTTGAGTGAAGGAAGATACCAAGAAGAGTTTTGCTTACCTTGTAGGCTCCAGAGCATAAAAGACTTACACTGATACCATCTTCAGCACAGTGGGAGCCAGGGCTGCTGAGAGCCTGGGTTAGTCATATTAATTTTTAATTCTTTATTATTGCACCTAATACACTTCAGTCCTTGACAAAAATAGTTCTTTGTACACACATTTTCTGTTCTGTTATTTCCACCTTTGGGCAGACAGTGTCCACAACCCTATGAACTGGGAACCACCACTGGGAACACAAGTTTCCCCTTCCGAAAGGCTGAGAAAGCTGAAGCTGTTCCTCACCACACCGTGGAGGAACCTGGCAAAAAGTGTGCCAGAGCTGGGGCACAAGGCAGCAGACATCCCATGGATGCTCTCCAGGCTGAAACCCCAGAGAAGGCACCTCTCCTGCACAAGGAAGGATGCTTTGCATTTACTGTGAGCCTGCTTGGGGACCCCTGCACTGCCCGGCAGCAGGCACGTGCTGGGGACAACCTCAGCTGCAGATCTCTGCTGCGTCTCAGACGTTGTCCCATACAACCTCCTGGTCTATACATAAAATCCCCTGGCTGAAACCGGGTGGCATTTCTGAGCCAGGCTGGTTGGTCTGGCCAGGGCAGACCATCCGCTTCCAGCTGAGCTGGTGAGGATGCAGGTCATAAGCATCTGTGCTGGGCCCTCAACACCTGCACAAAGGCGGGTATGACTCCTCTCCCACTGAAGGCAGGAGGGAAGAGGGAAGTTTAGCGTATGGCAGCCGAGGCAATATGGGTCATGTCCTGACCATTTCTCGTCATTTGCTTACTGGGATGTAGCCAAATGAAAATACTGTAACTTGGAGTTGGAAATCGCTGATGCTAGCTCTGAACATGAGGACAGACACAACAGGTCAGAGAAAGGTCCACATGGCTAACGGCAGAGGAGCAATGTAGGGTAGCGCTCCTCTGTTAGACACACCAGCCTCCAGATACTGACAGCTCAGAGAGTACCTGAGGTTGAGGTGCTGCCTTCATATTTAACAGCCTTCGTGGGGAGTTCTTCCCATCAATCTACTTTGCAATCCATGTAATTTCAGAGGCACCATGTCCTGAGATAACAGGTTCCTCAGTGCACCTGTGGGCTGCGTGGGAAGCGTCTCCCCCTCTTTGCGTTGAATCTCCTCCTCGAGATTTCAGTCGGTTCCCTCTAATTCTCCTGCTGGAAGACCTACCACAGACATAATTCTTGCTTTGGAGGCAAACCATACCACCAAGACCTTAAGCCATGGTATAAATTATAGCAACCTTTGGCCCCTCTGACAAATGCCAGCACCAGGTGGCAGACGAAAAGGAAATTGAGACTGGTCTCTGACACCCACCTTTATTCCCTTTACTGAGCCGCCTCCAGCTTTGGCTGACAGTCAAGTTCTGCAGCACAAAAACCCTGAGACCTCGTACGTGTAGCTCACGTGAGCAGCTCTTCCTACAGAAAAAGCCCCTTGCAAGCCAGTGAGCTGGCCCAGGAACAGGTTTTCTTTTCATGAGAAAAGGTTGCAGGTTCAGGCTCTAATTTGTTTGATAATTTTTTTATTGTGCTGGCCAACATGCTAAAAAGAGATTTATTCATGAAAAGGACAACGTCAGCATCTATTCCCTGTGCAAACAGATGAGAAAAAAAATATCTGTAAACAGCAGAAGTAAGAGAGAAAGCATGAAGAGCGGCATACTAAATTGCCCCTGCCATGTGGGTCACTTTGGAGCACGTTTTTATTTTATTTATTAAACAGCTTCTGTACAAAGTGTGTTTTGCTCGACTAAGGCATCGTACAGTGAATACTAAAATGATGCTGTAGCTCTTAAGTGCTGGGGGCAGGGGGAGAGCGGAAACGCCCCTTTTATTCCTGGAGTTATTGTTTTATAAATAAAAGGTGCTGATGACACTGTGTGTACAACACAGATAGGGCGTGAAGAATCGCTGCAGTGGCTTGATAGGAATGATCTGTAGCTGAAAACCCATTAACGCAGACAGTAGGTGAGGCAAATGTGCTGAAATGTCAGGATGTGGAATGCCAGGAGAACAACCCTTAAAATAGTTCCACCAAAAATAGCCTCTGTGGACAATAGGAGGGGGGGGTTGCCTTCATTTATTTCTATTACCAGCTCCTTGACACGCCGTCCCTCGAGCACTCCCGGTCGCAGACGGAGCGGAAGGCCAGGCAAAGGGCACGCTTTCGTCCCACGCATATGTGCCACTGCTGCAGTCCACGCAGGGATGGGAGCACTGATCAAAAAGCAAAGCCCACCGCCCCTGGCGCGCTGGGGCTGCCGCAGCCAGGGGAGGTTCCCTGTTCCAGTCACCTCGAGCAGCTGGCAAATACGCTGGGTAAAACTACAGCTCCCCAAATGCTTCAGAGCAGCTCTCTGCAAACAGCAGCAAATCCTCTGGCAGAGCCCGGAGGAAATAAATTGAATGGTGCCTGTGAGCTGACAGGGTCTGCGCGAGAGGAGGGGACAAGCACTGACGGGGCGGCTCTGATGGGGAAGCGGACTCCTACGCTCCATCATGCCGAGCACACCCTTATTCAATAACCTGAAAAAATCACCGCTTCCCAGCGTATCATTACCTGCAAAGCTGGACCAGCCCTCAGGAACTGCAGGTGGTGCCCGCGCGGTCTTCCTTTCTCTGGGCGAGCACTGCTTAGATCGTTTTGGAGGAAAAGTCATCACTCAAGGTTAAAATAGCACAAAGCTTCAGGGTGACTCCAGAGATGCTGAGTGGTACCAGCGTGACCTTAACAAGGGTTAAAGAGAAGGACCTAGCAATGCTTTTGAGCTGCCAGGTTGTCCTGGTTTTGGCTGGGATAGAATTAATTATCTTTCTAATAGTTGGTATAGTGCTATGTTTTGGATTTAGTATAAGAAGAACGTTGATAACACACTAATGTTTTTAGTTGTTGCTAGGTAGTCTAATTCTCAAGGACTTTTCAGCTTCACATGCTCTGTGAGGTGCACAAGAAGCTGGGAGGGAGCATAGCCAGGACAGCTAGGCCAGCTGGCCAATGGGGTATTCCATACCATGTGATGTCATGCTCAGCATATAAGGCTGGGGGAAGAAGAAGGAAGGGGGGGGACGTTTGGAGTGATGGCGTTTTGTCTTCCCAAGTAACTGTTACGCATGACGGAGCCCTGCTTTCCTGGAGATGGCTGAACACCTGCCTGCCCATGGGAAGTAGTGAAGGAATTCCTTGTTTTGCTTTGCTTGCGTGCGCGGCTTTTGCTTTACCTATTAAACTGTCTTTATCTCAACCCACGAGTTTTCTCGCTTTTATCCTTGCGAGTCTCCCCCCTGTCCCACCTGGGGCAGAGTGAGTGAGCGAGCGGCTGTGTGGTGCTTAGTTGCCGGCTGGGCTTAAACCACAACACAGGTACATGCCCCAGCCGCATCTCACAAAACGATCTGACCTAGAGCTCAACCACATTCCCCCACCCACCTTTGGTTTCTGCAGGGAAAAAAGTCCAAAAAAAAGGTGTATGGGCAAGAACCAAGTCACCACGTGTCCCTGAGCGTGATGGCCAGAGGACTAGTTATGCCAGACTTAGCTCTTGGGGCACACTATAGGCATGACCCAAGGCAAGGAGGGGAAGCCTCCAAGGAAAAGAAAACCATATGAGAAACTCACGTTTTGGCACACGGTGAAATACAGCTATGTCAGCAAAGTTTCATTTGCAATACGTGCAGTGAACGTAGGTGGGAATTCAGTGCCTGGATTTGCAGCCAGCAGCTTGCGATTCAGTGTGATGACTCAGGACTTTCGGTTTCTCTGCAGGTAAAGGCTGCTCAGACCTTACTCAGGCAGAATTTCCATTTGTCATGACAAGAGGCCGTGTCTTGCTCTCCTAGCACTTGTCCTGATACAGCTAAAATTGCTAACCCACAGCATTTCAGAGGTTTTGTACACACTCATCATAGCCCTGAAAAGAGTTGTAAACATTGTTTGTGGCTTTATAGTCACCTTTTCTGTGCTTGGAAGTGATGTTGTCACACTCTTTCTGAAACCCACTGATCTGATGTTGTATTTGCCAGATCTCCTTGGGATTAGGAGGTGAAATAGTCATTCCCACACCCCCCTCCCTCAGTACAAATGTTAAAGGCAACTCTTACTCCTGATTTTGATTTTGTAATGTGGCTGTGGTGTATTTCCATGTACCACTCGTGCAGCATCACCCTATGCAAGTCCAAAGTGTCCAACCTCTCCTTGAAGCAGAGGGCATCAAATGCATCCAACACCTCCAGTGCTTTGCCTACCTCTAGGTGACAGCAGAAGATGGGAGTAAGATTTATACCTAGGTCAAGCATTATTAAATAACACAGCATTTGGAATAAATGAAGTATAAACAATTCAGGTGTTGGAAAGGACAAGGTGGAAGTAAATCTGAGTGAAGCTTTGACTCTAGAAAGAGTTGAGTGAACACAGACGTTGCAGTACTTGGGAAGGTATAAGAAGAAGGCAGACTGTAGCCTTCAGAAGCATAAATCATAGAACATATCTATCTTCTCCAGTCATTAGGAAAAAAGAATGAATGACAGAAAAAGAGAAAGGAGAGGAGGTCAACAGAGAAAGGTTAAAGGTTAATTTCCTGATTGCCAGGATATGAAAGGTAATGGCCCCAGATGCCTGCAAATTTCCTTTCAAAAGAGGCATCATCATTTAATGCACTCTTTTATTGCCATTCTCATGTCAGCTTCCTCATGTTCCAAAACAGTCTTTTCTTCTGCTATTAATATGATAACAATTCACATACCGTGATGGACCTTGACATTTTTGACATGTTAGGTAAGGGCAGTAAATCTGTTAGAAACATAACCTGCTCCTGCTGAAGTCAATGGGAACTTTGCCACCGATGTCTATGGCTATGCAGAAGGTCCGATTCTGATGACTAATGGCATTAGTCACATCTTTACTGGAACCTGTTGTTTATGAATGATTCCAAAATGTTTGTTCAGAGAGCTCGATTTAGATGCAAACATTGCCAGCTTGTACTCCATTTTATGATATCAGGAGCTCTCGAACTGGTGTGTGTCACCCACAGTCTGCAAGCTGCCCACTGCTTTCATTTTAAGTGAGGGATTTGCATTTTGGAGGGCAGGTAGCGTACAAAGGGCTCTTTCTTACAACAAGCATTGTACAGCATGGGAAAGCTGGAGAAGCAGTCTATGTCTAGGTTTCAAGGTTGAAAGGTTACAAGCAGGTGGTGGGAGTCATGGTGCCTCAATGCTAAATGAATGGGCAGTCCCGTTGGAAAGGATGAGTATCAGTACCTTAGATTCAGCCAATTCACCTCAGCCATCCTATAGAAATAATACATTAATTTTTTGTAGACCCTTTGCTATGGGCAGTGGCCCCAGCTCCATCATTCCCTGATGGAGGGCAAAGGACACAACAGGGGATGTCCCCTGGGCCACCCTGCAGCTATGTGGTCACATGTGGATTGGTACCTCTCTCCGGGTTTCCTAGGTTCTGCCCCATAGAGGGTTGCTGGACCCACATCTGCTGCAACAGGGTCCAAAAAAGGTCCTTTCTGGGGTTGAGGGAGGGAAGCAGGGGGCTGTCTCCTCCACAGGCTCTCTGGGCAGAGAGGCAGTAGGAACTAGCAAGCCTCTGAAGGTCTGAGCTGCAGTCTGCTGCTTTCAGCACTGCTCTTACTCCAAGCACGTGGCCCCACGTGGATCCTAGATGGGGAAATCATTTGTGTTACGCCTTGACCTCTCAGCTAAGCTCAGCATCCCATTTTGTATATGCTTAGTTTGTGGTCACAAGTGTCTAGGACTTAAATAGACGTGGCAGAGCAAGGCAATATTCTCTCTCTATTGCAGGGACAAAGGGCTGGTGGCTGGCAGGACAGCAAGGCAATGGTACCCACAGCTCAGGATAGGAACTAAAACTGAATCTAGAAAGTCTTGCCCTCAACAAAACCACAAGCTCACCCTTCCTCTTTGTAAGGCTTTTCAAGTCAAGCTCCTCTGCTCAGAGACAAGAGAAAGAGTCCACAGTACTATAATGGGTAAATGGGGTTTACTGGCTTCTAACTGGGGTAATATGGCACTTACCCTCTTCTCATATACAGTGAATACATCAGAGTTCACCTGCTGCTTTTTGGAGAGGAGCTTGAAGTGCCTGGGTAATCAGGAGGCAGCTCTGAACATGTCCTGAGGGTTGCCTGATGGCTGAACTACCACATCTGCCTGCCCTCAAAGGATGTAAAAAACTGATGTACAGATCCAGCGCATGCAACTTATTTTTGTACCTTCCAACTATGCCAAAACAGTATTTGACACTTCAGCAGACAGCTAGTCTCTACGTAAATGGGCCACTAAACAGAGTTATGCCGTATTGGCACTTCTCAGAACATCAGGCACGGATATTGCCATTTTTTGGGATGTGGGATGTAAGATGAATAGATTTCATACCATGACTTCCAAGCCTCCATACTGGGACTTCTGATCAACTGCCCTATTCACCACAGTTATGGCAGTTATTTATGTTAAACAGATTAAAGGCTGAGCAACTTAGATTTTCTCTGAGTGATGTGTTGTTTCAGCTTCTTTTACGTTAAAATTTGTTTGCGTTAGTGCGTAAATATCATAGTCGCATTCCCCTGGGATAAAAACTTGCTCATGGACTCAAGTTTATCTATTCCTTGTTAGAGTAGAAATGCCTTCTGGTGAGGGGCCGAACAGGCTGATTCCTGGTGACTGTTACTTATTAAAACACTTAATTCTTTACACATCCTGTAAGGAGACCTCTGTGGCAGAAGCAGTGGGAAAGACTTTGTCATCTCCCATAAAAACAATTCTAACACATTTTCGGCCCAGCTCTTTTCCCACTGAAATCACCAACCTAATTCCTAGAAATGTACCCTATCAGGCAATTAGTACTTCTTTACATACCATAAGTTGCAAGACTTAAAATTAATCAACTCCTTATGTTATTTGCAGCTTTGCTATTTATTGGGACTGGAGTCACACTCTTTGCAAACACTTTCTAGCACTGTTTAAAGCTTTCAGTTTTCTGTTTTATGTAATTTAACCACTTTTGTGGTTAAATTTTGTTTTGGAAGCTTTGTTCAAAAATAACTCTGCAAGTATTCTACTGTAAGTATGATTACATTACTACAGAAATTCTGGAAATGTATATAAATAAGATGACAAATCTTCCTCTGATTCAGGCTGGTTGTGTATGCTTTCTCTTTCTCTCTCTCTCCCCCTGTATTGATCTGTGCTACTGAGGAATTAGTAGATTGGTTCTTATGTTGGTACAATTACCAAAACTTCTGTTGTCCCCCTTGTAAGAACCCCTTAGGTAAGGAGGGAGAAGCTACAGGGGTATCATACTCAAGCAGGGATGCAGACCTTGTTCTTCAGTGCCTTCGCCTGGCTATGAAGCCCTCCATCCCCACCACGCGCAGATCTTTACTTCTGTCAGCTCTGTAGCCTGGCTGGGAACATCTGGCCAAGGGACAGGGAGAAGAGCTGGCGAAGGGGTGTTTCAAGTGAAGGTGAGCCAAAGGCTTTACCCGCGTACTGCCAGGAGCCGAAGAGAGCAGAGGTTTGCATTATATTCCTTTTGCAACCTGCTCCTCCTGAGCTTTGCTGCTTCTTAGTAGCACCAAAGGTTTAGAGTATCTGTGCACTAGAAAGCTTTTCTAAATCAATAGTCTCCTGTTGCTACATAAATACCTAACTGGAGCAAAGATGTTTATTTTCAAAGTGGGAGATGTTGCTCCTGTGACAAGGTTTTATTATAATGATTTTGATCCTGAACCTGCAATCTTTACACTGAGACAAGTCTCCCCTTGATTTCAGTGCAAGCTTTGTCTGACTAAGGATTTCAGAATTAGCTCTTTGCTTTTATTTTTATTGAAAAACAAGCCTGTGCTTGACAAGGAAAGAACAGTAAGTGGATCATGTCAGGGAGACAAGTTCCTGTGAGAAATTTCTAGCAGGAAAAACCCAGCTTTATGATTACATGGCAATAAGTTACAAGGTTGAAGTTTTAAGAATTTTCCAGGAGAAAAAAAATGCTAACCCACTATTCCATCAGGGGAAAAGGCCCAACCCAGCATACGCCTCTGGTACCTCTTCATCAGAGACTACACCAACGAGTAAAGGTTGAATAGTAAGAAAATATCTCCATGAAAATTTGAAACATCCATGGAATTAAACACGTTTTGGCCTAAGGATTTTTGAAGGAATATTGCACATCACACTGGCCATCCTTCATGCCACCAAAGGGGCCCTGATCCCAAGGGGGCTATAAGCCTACCTGGTAGCAGCAGCCCTGCGCCGACGTGCTTCCCTCCACAAGAACTACCTAAAACCACGCCATTTGCAGTGGGGAGCCACACGGCACACAAACCCTGCAGGCATGGGGAGCACATAAAGCTCTGCAGCTAATAGTAATTGCAACGGCTCGGAAATGGCAGCGGAGGGGCTGGGGTGGGCCTGCCTGGGGCAGGGGGCTGCCCACCAGCCCTGCCGTGCCGTGCAGGCGGGCAAGAAGTACCAGGGGAGCTGGGCAGGTGTGGGAGGCTGGGGACACTTGGCGTGGGACAGGCAAACACAGAGCCAGGTGCCTGACCCCTGCCCCCTGGCATCAGCAGACCCCAAAAAAGCCTGGGACAAAATGCCAGCAGGCAGGGATGTCCACTGGCTGGTCTGCCAAACAGGAGCAAATGGGGTGTTTGGATGGGTTTGGGGTTTTTTTTGGGGGGTGAAGGGGCAGTTGGGGAGTCATGGGGATTTTTTTGTTTTAAACAGAATTTTAACAAATTCCCACTGTGAGCAGAGGGTTGTGATTGCATCGCTCAGCCTGCAGCCCGCTTGCTGAGCCCTGGTGTGTGCTTTAGTGCCCCGCTGATGCAGATGGGTGCTCCCAAAAGTTCGTCCCAGCTCTGGTTTGACCAAAATCAAGGGATCAGTGTTGCGGCAGGTACAGACCCAACAAGGGGGAATGTGGGGATGCATTCTCCAGGGGTTGGTGGTGGGGTGCTACATTAAAGAGCAGCAACCCCATTGCGCAGAAGGGGGGTACAGAAGCCTGAATTAGGTAGCTCAGTGATCTTAAGCACCGGATTTCAAAGGTGGGGAGCAGTGGGAGCCACATGTTGGCCGAGCCTGCAGTCCCTCCAGCGCCCTGCGTGGGCAGCAGGCAGGGGCAAGGCCCCTGGCAGGGCGGGTTCCCCCCCCCGTTAGGAAGCTGCACCAAATATTGATCTTCAGAACCAGAGGTGCACCAGCATCCCTCTGTAAAAACGAGCTTTCAGCCCATCCTTGCAGCAGGCTGCCAATCCGTTTCAATGGGGTTTTGCAGCCCCCTCGCTCCTGTTTTTCAAAAAGAGAGAACACCGGGGTCAATAGTTTTAATTAAACTCCTTCCTTTATAGGCGTGAAGTACAGGCATCTTCCCTCCGCGAGCAAAACGCGCGGGTGCAGAGGCGGCTTCTCCCGGCGTGCCCCCCTCGCCCCCCGCCGCGCCGCCCGCCGGTCACATCCCCGCCGGACCCACCTGCCCACTTCAAAAAGGCCTCGTCACACCATCTTTTATTTCCCCAGCCCGCCGCACGCCCGAGCCGCGGACACCTCCGGCCACCGGGGAACTCACTGCGGCGCTGCTAAGCGATCGGTACCGACCCCCGGGAGGAGGCAGGGCAGGGCAGGGCCCCCCCCGAGGGCGGCACCTCCGAAGGTGCGGACCGGCAGGTTTTCCCGCAGGTCTGGCGGCTGCTGCACAGGGTCCCCCCGCGGGTGGGCGGGCGGGCAGGCGTCCCCCCGCGGGGGACGGGGCGGGGAGTCACGGACCCGGCGTTCTAGAACGGAGCCGTTCCCGATTCACTCCCCCCCTCCCCCCGCGGCGTTCTAGAACCCCGCCCGTCCAGCGCGTGGCGTGGCGTGGCGCGGCGCGGCGCTCCCCCCCCCGCCCCCCGCGGCCGCCGCCCGGCTCCGCAGTGTAGGGGGCTGCCCCGTCACCTGATCCCCGCCGCGCGCGCGCGCACCGCTCCCCCCCCCCCCCCCCCGCCCCGCGAGCGCGCGCGGGGGTGCCCGGTATATACGGCCCCGCCGCCCCCGCCCCTGCCTGCCTCCTGCAGCAGGGGAGGCTGCCAGCCGCCGCCACCGGGCCCGGCCCCGGCAGGTGGGCGAGCCGCGCCGCGCCGGGGCTGCCACGGGTGAGTGCGCGGGCGGCGGGCGCGGGGCTCCGGCCCCCCACACCCCCGCCCCTCCCGGTGGGGGGCGGGGGAGCGCCGCCGCCGCTGTGGGAAGGTGCCGGGGGGCGGCGGCGGTCCGCGGGGGGCTCGGCCGGGCCGTACCTGTTGCGGGGCTCGGGGGGCTGGGGGCGTGGGCGGTGGCGGGGGTGCGGAGTTCGGGGTGGCGGCGGCGGCCGGTAGCTGCCCGCGCCTTCGGGACGGGGGCGCGCCGCGCCCCTGGGTAGAGCCCCGCGGACCCCCGGAGGTCCGGCCGGCCGGCCCTGCGGCAGGGGAGCGGCGCGGCTTCGCCCTGCCCGCCCGCGGGGCGCGGTGCCGGCGCGAGGAGCGCGGGTGGCTGCCCGGGGCGGCGGGGGCAGCCCGCGCCCGGCGGCACCTGCAGTACGGCAGCCCGCGGGCGCGGCCCCCGCCCCGGGCTCGTTCCGGAAAGTTTCTAGAACTCCTTAAAATAGGAAGTGGCATTACGAAAAAGCTAAGCGCCCGGGGACCGGGCTCCCCGTGCCGCCCCGGCCCGGCACGGATGCTCGCGTGGGGGCTTGTCTTGGCGACCTGCCCTTCCCGCAGCGCTGCCCGCAGGCTGGCGTGTGTGTGCGCTGCCACGGGAAACGCGCGTGGCCCTCCCGCAGCCTGCCGGCAGCTGTGCGCTCGGGTGGTGTTGCAGACACCGGGTTAGCTACCCGCGGCGGGCAGGGTGCGTTCAGAGCTGTGCGGCACCGGGTGGCAAAGACTCGCCTCCCTGCGAATAGCTGCAGTTGTTGGGGTGTGTGGTTTGGGGTTGTTTTGGTCTTTTGTTTTTTTGGCTTTTTTTTTTAGTTAAAATCCCCCAAAACTTCTGCAAGCATCACATTCTAGCTGCTGTTTACCCGACGAGCATCAAGCAAAAGCGCAATTCATTTTTTTTAAATTTTGTTGGGAAAAGCTGGTATATGAGAAACCCGATTCCGATTGTCAGTGTGTTGGGAAGAGCAGCTGCTCTCCAGGAGCACGCCTTTACCGGGCAGATTTTGGGATGCAGGTGCTGCGTGCTGCACTGGCGTGTGCAGGAAGGTTCCAGAACGGCGGCGCCGCCCGTTTCCCCCGGCAAGGTGGGCGCTGCCTGCTCTGCGGGAGCGCCCCAGAGCACCCAGCTCTCGCTAGGGACCGTGCAAGGGGAATGAGCAATCAGGCTTCCACACCGATACAGCACGTCTCGCTGTAACCCGGGGGGGATGACAGAGTAAAGCTTCTGCGCTGGGTGTACGTGATGAGGAGGAGAGCTCCGCTTCCCTCGTGCAGTCGTCGTTCGGTGACCAAGCTGTAGCTCAGTGCAGTCATTAGCAGGGAACCACCAGAAAATGCCTTTGCTGTGCTGCTTCTACTGAAGCGGTTTTGAGAAATCCAGGTTGCTACAACCTGAAAGAAGTTTAAAACAGCAGTAGTCGATGATGCTCCCTTTCAACAAGCCCTCTCCTCCTGCAGCAGAGCACTAGCTCTCTTTGTAGCATAGGCGTTAACATGCTTTATGCAGCAGGACAGGTTCTTTTTGCTTTCTAACCAACTAGACAAAATACACAAAATCAGCTGAGAGGGGTGACCTACTTGGAGGGAGAAGAGGAAAAAGAGTGTTTGAGGAGACCTTGATTTCAAACATCACCTTGTGTGTCCTACCATTTGTCCTAACCAAGCAGGGTTATTACCTCCTGAAGGTGTGAAATGCATAGTATAAAGGCTTGCTTTTTTTTTTCCCTTGCTGCTTTAGCAGGAAGGAAATAGTTATTCATAAACATGCATTTCAGGTGTTTCTTAAACATTCTTTCATTATAGCTGTAACATCAAGAGGTTAAAATGCCCAGAACGTTTCTCCTTATCCCGTATCTCACAAACTGTATTTAAAATTAGAGCATCGTGAGCAAAATTGTATGTAGTTCTGGGGAAGCGGAGCATGTTTTATGGTTGAAATTCACAAAGCCAACAAATAACATCTTCACAACTACTTGGGTCTTGCAGGTCTTCAACATGGTCGGCACTGCCACAGCTACCTTCCTGCATGCGGCTCAGTGCAACGTGTAAGTACAAGAGGTGTTCCTACGAATTTCTGTGTGTGCGGATTTTGGTAGATTAATGTTCTTTTCCTCCCTCTTTAAATAGGCGGGTTGATTGCGACAAACGGGGAACGTAGCATATTGCAGATGTTTTTGGTTGGGAGGCATCATGGGTAATATCTGAACGGCTCTGATTTTCATACCAAAAAAAAATAGTAACTGGGAAAAAATTTGCCTGTATTTCCAGTGCTTGCCTCACCGGCACCTATTCCCTGTGAAAGAATGAGGTATATTTCAATTAATTTGTGGCAATGTTATGGCCTTTCTTGAGCCATTGAAATGTCGGAAGGTAGGTACCCCAAGGATTTCATTAATACCACTCAACAGTCAATGAATAGATGAAAACCGCAAAGCAAAACTAAGGTATGGTAACAAATACAACCTATTTCATGTGAAAATAGTGTTTTTAATGTAGTAAGGATATAAACTGTCTTACCAGCATGAAACATCTACATATTAAATGCCCGCTCAGAAGGGAAGAGTTGGCCGCATTTCACCACAGGTTAAGTAATTGTGGGTTAATAGGATTCTGTCAAATACATGCTGGGAAATATTAGTGTAAGAAGTAATGATTCTTCTTAATATGCCTGCATTTTACCTTGAAAAGAAGTCCACATTTCTGAAAACTCTTAGTACCGCATAGATGCGTGATAGCTGTCTGGAGATGTAAAATAGGTTTTAAAAAGATGCTGTGGAGGGGAGAAATAATGAGTGCTCATAAGATCAGTTTTAGAAATAGAAGGGAGGGGGGAATTGAAAACCATGTCCTATCTGATTATTTTCCCTTTAATGTATCAAGCTAAATGATGCTCCATTTTGGCTTGTGTTAGCATAATACTGTTGTTGGCTAGTCTTAGTCAGACTTGCATTTTAAAAGATAGATGAGGGCTACAAGTACTTTTTAATTAAACTGAGTGTACCTAGAAAGACCTAGGAGAATGTAATATTACTTAAAATTGTTTTGAAAACAGAAAATATTTTCTGTACTTTCGCAGTGTCTTCAGTATTTTCTCATAGCGTGTGCTTGCTATTTAATGTTAAGGTACAGCTGCCTCAAATCAGTTACACAAATAGCAATTAAGAAAATGTGACATTCTTTCATGAGAAACTTGTCATTACTATTCTTATAAATTAGAATTAGGTGGTTAAATTCATGTGTTTATTGAAAATCTTATAACTTGGATTTCATAAGTATAAAGTTTTTAACATTCACATGCTGTGCATTTGTGTAGTAGTGTCAGTACATATGCATGGTGAAAGGAGAGGAAACAATAATATTTACTTCATCTTCTTTTAACCTTTACATTTAATATGTCATATGCAGATAGAGTGAGGTTGATGCAGGGTGTGCGTGTGGAAAAATCCTTGTTCTCAAAATATTTTTAGGAAAAATAATTGACCAATATAGGCTTGCCTGTCTTGAGGGGGTGAGGGAGTGAGTGCTTTGGAGAAGGGTGGGTTTTTTGCTGTTGGGGTTTTTTTTCCCCTCTCTTCTGGTAATTCTTCATTTTTAAAGAATTGGTTTCCTAGTTTAAGAAACCAGCAAGGGAGGGAGAGATGCGAGACGTTATTACAGGAAAAGGTCAGTACTATCCTGTTCCTTCATTGTTTCATTCGTGGGGTTTTTCCTCCTCGTGTCTGACCTGCCAAAAGATTACCTGGGAGGGGAGAGAAAGAAGAGAGTGTATTTTTAAGATAGACGTATGTATCAGAGGGGATGCTTAATTAGAAAATTGTAATACAGCCCTACAGCCTAATGGAGTGAGAAGATGACAATTCTCAGCCAGCTGGGTGGGGCACAATGCAGTGCTAACTGTAAGCCTTTTGTCTAATAAAAATGTCTGAAACAAAGTGATTGTCTGGCAATCAGCATCCCACTTGACCATTTTAAAGACAGGAAAACAAAGTTAATGAATGTATCTTTCAGTCGCCACCCGGTATGTCGGGATTTTTGTGCAGTACTAGAGAGCCACGACTCTTGCTGCTTTGGTTCCTATCGCAGCGTGGCTATTCAGAGTTTGAAAGATTATTTGTGAAATAGTGCCTGTTGAAATTATTAAAGCCTCGAGCAAAAGAAAAGCCCTGTATACAGCTGCTAAACTGCTTTGCCTGACTGTTTTTAAGGTTTCTTTTCTTGTCAGTGCAATGAATTAACTTCACCAGAGTTTCACAGGGTTGCTGGAAAATACAAATCTTGCTGTTCCTAAGCTGCG
This sequence comes from Oceanodroma leucorhoa, assembly GCA_030449065.1. NCBI lineage: Eukaryota > Metazoa > Chordata > Aves > Procellariiformes > Oceanodroma > Oceanodroma leucorhoa. The sequence continues at coordinate 3,334,128 of JASVER010000053.1, forward strand.
CTTTAAGTCTCCTGTATTACTGAATAGTTGGAATTACTAGATAATTACAGAAAACCTAGTGCATTATGTAAGTTAAATGTAGGCATTGTTTAAAAACCTTATTTTAATGAGATAAGGCATTCTTAAATGCTCTTGCTAGAAAAATGTATTTGAGCTTTTTTAAATGCTGAAAATACTGCATGATTATTCAAGAATTTGTAGCATTTCGTAAGCAGGATACTTGCAAGACGCTCTTATTTTTTAAAGCTCTAGAATGTAAAATCAAGCCTAATGATCCCAGATATGTGTAAGCAGCTATTTGTTTTGCTAAATTTGAAACAGTATAAATTGTATAGCTTGTGCAAGACTCAAGTAAGCCTGAATCTATTGAAGACTGTGTTGTACAAAAGTCTGATTGTTCTGATGCAGATCATCAGTGTGAGGGGAATTTTATATGGTTGTGAGGAACCTTGGAAATAATAAAACTAATATTTGTGCTGGTTTATAAGTCCATTAAATGCTTAATTACTTCCTTTGAACACGATTGAGGAGGTTCATTTACAAATTAATACTTGTTTTTAATGCTAGGTGACAGTATCACCACTGAAATGCAGAATTCTCTGTGGTTTACACTTTCTGTAGAGACAAACAATTTAATTTGCATGTATCGAAAAGAAAATGGTGGCTTCTCATCTCTCGGTGAAGACTGAATAGAAAACTGATGTGGTGATATCTTAACACTGGGGCACTGTTTTGCAAAGGATAATGTATACGCTGAAGTATCATCATAAAATTAGACAAACTTTAAAATGAGCAGTGAACGTTTTGAGATGCAGTTCCTTTCTGCTGCACTTAATATCTGAATGTTATAATGGATATTGGTGTTAATAGAACACACTCAGGCTTATGTATTGTATTATAGATAAAATAGGGAATAGGCTAAAGAGGGGGAATGAAGTGCTATCCAGGAACTGGTTTTTCTGAAGCTTACTCTAGGATATTCAATGCTAAGATGAAAAGTATAAACGGTACATATTTATCATCTGTGCAGTATTGATCTAGATGAAAAGGAAACAAGTAAAAATCAGCATTTTAAATAGAACTTAAAAATGAATCTCCAAGACTTTGAAACCTGTAATCAGTGTAAATTGGAGGGGAGGAGAAGGAAGGGATTGGGGGAATGGTTGCAGGAGTAGGGCACATGCTCTACTTCAGCTCTGTATAAGGAAGTAGGTTATAGTGATGGAGAAGATAAAGCGACCACCTAAATTTACTGGATTTCAAATCAACTAGTAGCACTTGTGAATTATACGGGGTATTTCTGCAAATCAGTGTGTTGCGTCTGTGCTTTGTTGGAGCAGCAGACCTATTTGCAAAGCTGTTTGTCACACTGTCGTTTTTATTATAATAGGGCTTATATGGAAATATTCCTGCAATGCATCTAAAGAAAAGACAAATGGCAGCATTTATAGAAGGTGGCAGATTATACCGCAATGTGTGCGTAGGGAGGAGGGGGTTGGTGTCGTGTCGTTCCCCCCCAGCCCCCTTACTAAAGAGGGATTGACATTATTTTGTTTAAATATGGTGCATGTTACATTGGACTAATGTAAAGATTAACACAATAGGGCCCTTAACCTGGTTAAGGACTCTGGGTCCTGCCCCAAGGTAAATAATGAATACGGTTTTGTTTGCCCAGCGCGTCTTACTGTGTGGAAAAATAGCTGGGAGTCTGTTCTCTTTTTTTCTTTTTAACTGCTTGTCTCGCATATAAATCAATTAAAATTAGGGGTGTTTTGGAAGAAGTTTGGCCTTTCTAACAAGCCAAGAGACTTGGATGTTGTTGTTTTATTTCAGCTGACGGGCCTGATCCCATTTTAGTATTTTTATACTTAAAGAGCAAAAACATCAATTTCAAGATAAAAAATAAATTGTGGCCTCTTTAGCTGATATAAAGCAGCAATTGCTCTTGGGGACTTGTGCTGCTCATTCTCTGTAGTGAATGTCGTCCTTGGTAATTCACCAATATACTGTTAATTTTTGTGTAAATTTGGAATTTAATTTTTCTTAAAGCGTAAGAGGGAAAAACATGAACAAGGATGGTAGAGATGAGAAAAAATGGTATTTTTTTCTCATTGGGAGAGACTGCTCTCCCTGCTGAATAGATTTAATTTCTCCGTCTTCCCTACTAAGGGGTAGCATACAAAGGAATGCAAGTCTTAAAGGATGATACAGGCTTTACGTGCAGGAAGGTGCAAAGCTGGACCCAGGTTCCTTGGTGTCTTGATGGGTCACACCTTCCCCCCCGTGGACCCCACCCGGTGATGGGATAGGTCTGGCTGAGTTTTTGGCTGCGTTTTATTCTGGTGAAAACCAGTGTTCGTCTCGGAGGCTGACAAATAAGAAGTAGATTATTTTAAGGATTTACTAAAGTGCAAGCTTAAATTAGAATGCTTCTGAAGACAGATCTAGTCTAGATTTAGACTGCAAGTGAAAGAAAAGTCGTAAATTATTATTTTGGTTAACTACTAAGGTAATGACGCCACGGGCAGTTTCGGAGCGTATTGCAGGAAAATGGCTGCCTCCAGTTGTCTCGGCTGTGCTTACAGCAGCATGAGCTCTGCCCCAAATCCTTCATCGGTGCCGGCTCACAGTGCCATTAGCCAAGCTGACAGCCCTTTGCTTTGAGGTGCACCTTACACTTCTTGCATCCTTGAACAGCTCTGTTAGTACAAGCTCAGTGTTTTCACTCAGCTTGCCGACATGCTATGGACTTTCATCCTGAGCTGCTTGACTCATCAAGACCTCTTAAAACAAATAGAGGCAAAAAGCACTGGTGTCACTGCAGCCAGGGGAATGGTGCTATTGACTGCAGTTGAGCCGAGGCGTGCCCTGCTGTCGGTCATGTAGCGGCTGTGCATCCCCTTCCCCTTGCAGTGTCCTCCCGAGAGAGGAGGGTCTGCAAAAGGCACCGTAAGAGTCTCTTGCCAACTGCTTTCCAATTCAGAGTTAGATAACTCAGCAGAACAGGGTTACTCTAGCCTAAAGAAAGAAAAATCTCTGTCTAGCAGTTAGTGACTCATGCCGCACACGTCGCACAGCTGCCTGGCGGCGATTGGCAGCCTCACCGTGCCAGAGCAGGTACTAGAGCTTAGGAACAGAGAGGAGATGCAAGTCACCGTTGAGGACTTTCGGGTTTACTGGAAGCCAGTGGAAAACACTCTTGGCATGCTGTGGTAGGTATTGTATAGGTGAAGGTGCTGGTGGCTGTATCTTAAATCTCTGCTGTTGGACCTGGTGATCAGTCAAGTGAGCCAAGGAAGGACCAGACAGAAAACTGGATAAAACCCACGCACTTCTAGTGTGAGTTATGTCCTGCTTTCTCCCTGCCCCAGTCCGGCTATGTTACTGGTCCTGAGAGCCATTGAGGACGGGCACAGCCTGGAGAGCTTGGAGCTGGCACTGTCTGGGCAAAGCTTGCTCTTGAAGGGAAAGATGATGTTGCAGCTGATTCCAGAAGTACAGCCTCATCACATCTTCCAGTGGTTCTCTAGCTAGGCTGTAAAAAAAATTAAAGAAAGAAAAAAACAAAACAAAACCAAAAAAAACCCAAAAAAACCCAAACAAACAAAACCAAAAACACCAAACCCCACCACCCACATTTTCCTTCAAAGCTTCGTCTTTAAAAGTTAGAGGCACTGCCTGGTGACTAACTCTGGGGTTGAAGGCTGGATGTGCAGGGACTTAAAACGGCTCAGTCTGTTACAGATGCCAAGCCTGACCTTGGACACATAGATAAGCTTCCCTCCTGCATTGCTTTTCTGGCGAAGAAGTGGGCGAGGTGGTGGAAATGGCATTTATTGACTTCTTGCGAGTGTGCTGTGGGGTCTAAAGTTTGTAAAGATGTTTGTGATCCTTTGGGAAGTAGTGCAGCATGCTCCGGGCTGGCACTCCTGCTTCATAACCCCCTTCGTAGGGGCGAGGTGGGAAGCGTGGTTTGAATCTCCGCTCCTCCAAACCTGCTCACCATGGGCTCCTTCAGAAAATGGGGACGGCTTTCCTGGATAAAGAGGTTGATCTCCAGAGCATTTTAATGCATTAACCAGCTGACTGTCAATATCGGAGCCAGCTGAAATAAGGAGTGTAGGAGGCTGCATGCAGCCTCTTTTGGGGGAAGGAAGGTTTTTTCCTTGTTTTGTTTTAAGTGAATGCGATGTCTGCTGGCCAGAGAAGTGACTGGGAAGCACTGTGTGCTCCGTAGCCTGTAAAGGAGCTGCTTGGAGCTGAGCAACTGGAGCGTGGATGGGATTTACTGCTGTGAGTGATGTGCCCTCTTCCCTCTGCGGCGTGCTCAGCGGGAAGGCTCCACATCTGCCTGCGGCTTTCACCCCTGGACAGCATCACTTGCTGGATTATGGAGGCTGTCATTTATCATCACTGTCTCTGACTGTAAAAGACAGTCCAGTGCTCCTGACAAAGCAACGGGAGGATTGGCTGTGGTTGAGAAACAGCTTGCAGGGCTGGTAGGCTTTTTTAAGCAGGAAAGTGACTTCAAAGGAAGAAAAGGAGGAGGGGAGGGAACAACCCCCAAAGTCCTACAGCAACAACTTTACACTTGCACAGAGAGTTAAAATTTGCATGAAGAACGAAAATAAATGTGCCTGAGCACAATTAGAGTTGGAAATTATTTAAAAAAAAAAAAAAAAAAGGCAGGAGGGCATGTATTCAGAAAGGTCAGCAGGATTAAGATTCCTGCCAGGGAAAGCCAATGGGGAGTGAGTAGAGTTTTCTGGAAGGGAAGATGCAGCATATATCAAAAAAGGGAATGGTGGGTCACCTGGATGCTGCAGGGGCCTCGCTGGGGCTTGCAAGTGCGTCAGATGTAGGGGACCCGGGAGCACACTTCTCACCATCAGTGTGCCAAGAGGCTGGTGTCCGGCTGGACAACAGACAGCCTGTTTGAGGGTGCAAAGGTTGAATGGTAATGGGATTAACAGCACATTCGCAGTCTGAAAACTAACAAGTCCTGGTACTTGCTAGCTCAAGTCTATTCCCATTAAAATGTACTGGCTTTTTGCTTTTGGTTTCAGCAGGTACAACTACTACACTGAAAGTAAGTCACCTCACAGTGGATAAACTGCACAGGCTCATCATTAGCCTCTCTCAGAAAGGTGTTGAGCGCTTGTGTACCTGTTTACACCGAGAGCTGTGGTGCCCTGTACTGCTTTTTTTTATTTTAGGGCTTGTCTACTCATGCAATGTCAGTGCTCTGGAGACCTCCTGGTTTCCCTTCAGGTACATTTTCAGCAACATCAAAGTGACTGTATAAAGCCCATTTGCCTAAACCTTGAGCAGGGTTATCAGTTTAAAAGGTAATCCAACAGTGTTAGGAAAACAGGTTGGAAGCCACAAGCAAATTCAGCAAACCCTTCCATCAGAAACCAGAGTGCAAAGGGGCATCTAGCAGGGTGCAGCATGTTACATGGGCAAGCGCATCGGGAAGGCCTCTGCTGCCAGCTGGTACCTGTACTGCCCCAGTGATACATGCAGGACCTCTGGTCACTACCAGCAGTTGCAGAAGAGCAGCTGCTGACTGTGCAACGTGTGTCCATCGTGCATTAAATCCTTGCAAGGCTTGGCTGAAACGTGTGGCGACTTGCAGTGGAGCAAGCCTGCGGAGTTGGGGTGTGAGTCCCTCCTTCCATACTGCGCTGCCTTCACCACCAAGGTGCCTTAAAAGCCACTAATCTGCTGTCTCGTGGAAAATGTGTTTGGGGTTTTTCCTACTGACTGTCAGCTCCTGCCTAGTCACATCAGCGTCACATAATCCGCTGCCCTCGTGTTTCTCAGTTGCCATCTCAGTCTCGATGACATCCCCTCATGGCTCACCTTGTTGTTCTTCCCTGGCTGCTGCTGTGCCTGCAGCAGATCTGGGTGCTGTCACAGGCTGGCATCCCCGTGCAGTGGTGCTGCGAATAACAGATGGTGCAAGAATTTGCGTCTTCGATGCGTCCCAGAAGAGGCGCAGATGTAAGTTCAGGCTTCTTAGGAGCAGGGATTGCTGAAAACACATACCCGATGAGCAGCAATGGCAGCAGCAGCAGTAGAAAGCTTCAGTAGGTATCTCCACCCACACCCCATTTCAAAATAGTAATGAGAACATTCAGCAGTTGGTAGTCTAATGTGTCCTGGGATATACAGATTTATCTATTTTTTTTTAAAGCTGGCTTTGCTGGTTATTCAGGAATCATGTGATCAAAGTTAAACGGGTTTTCTTTTTCTGCATCTCGAAGGTTAAAGTGGCAACAGTTTCTTTGTGCTGTTTGACGCAGAATCTAGCCATAGCCCGAGAGCACCGTGGCTTCCCTTCGGTGGTGCGTGGCTGGTGGGTGATAACATATCAAATGCCAAGGAACAGCTGAACAAAAGCTCTTTTTAAAACAAACAAAAAAAGCCCTACGCCAAACCTCACAGAGACCATAGCATTGCTGGTTCTTAAACTGTTTTGCCCTGTTGGGCTAGGACTGGAAAGCACATTAGATGGATGTGCTCCGACAGGGAAACAAAAGACCGAGTAAACTGTCTACTCCTGCTTGCAAAAATAATCCAGACTAAGTCAAGCCATTCCTTACCTCCGCCTGTCCTGAAACTTGGGGAAAACCACCGTTCCTGCTACTTTCATTAGGTCAGAAGGTGTAACTTTGATGCCTCAGGAAATGAGAGGGAAAGGGCTGCCTTGTTGGCTGTAAGGATACCTACAGCTTACCTTCTCTTACGGAGCTACCAAAAAATGCAGCTGAGTTGTTGCTACAACCTCATGAAGAAGTTGGTGAGGGCAGAAGCTGTGGTGTTTGATTGCCTCCAGACTTTTGGGAATAGAAAATTGAAGTGATGCAGAAGATGTTTCTGACGGGCAGAAAAAGGGACGTGGGTTGCTCTGCAGGTACCAGTTCTCGCATTGTCTGCATCTGGCTTTATGTTGCTTGCTTATGTTATAAATAGATCAAGTCAGGAATATGCCTCATTTATACAAATCTGCAAAAAACACAGTATGCTTCTGGGTGTTGTGCAGCTAACCTACAAGGGTTTTTGTTCTTGTCTCTGTTTCTGGAGAGGCCAGGCACTGCGTGTGATCTGCAGCGCTAACGGAGCGTAGGTGAGAAACGAGAGGCAGAAGGGCCTTCATGCAGAGCCGCGGGGGAGCAACCTTTCCACGGCTCTCGCCCAGACTGAGAGCAGTTTAACCTTGCGAACTCTGAGCTGTCGGAAGATTTGAGGGGGTGAGATGGAGAGTGCATAGTTTGGCAAATTGGCATTAGGGGTTAATGCCACCCAGAGTGTTTTGACCCCACAGGCAGGTGCCTGGGGCTGGTGGGAAGAGGAGCCAGAGACGGGTCTTCCCCTCTTGTTTTTGCATTCGTCTATCTTTTTTTTTCTTTTTCTTGTCTGCCTTCGCATCCCAGGATTGATCAGCCTGGTCTAAAACCATGCTCCAGAGCCTGTGCCCTCTCCCGCGACCGAGCGAGCAGGCTGAGGCCCCTCGTCTGCTGGCAGCATCCCAAGGGGACAAGGGGAGCTGAGGCATCCCACCCTGGGGACTCCCCACGCTGCGGGAAACGCAGCTGTGCCCGCAGCCCTTCTCCCTCCCGTAAAAATAAACCCGCAGGGGATTCAATAAAAGGTGAGACCCAACGTAGTAATTCTAGAGAATGGCTAATATTTTATTATTGGGAAGAAATCGTCTCCCTGTGTGAGTAGGAAAAAGGAAAGCGTGAGAAAGAGCGTGTTCTATAAGGATGACAGGGTGTGGCTCAAGCATCAGTAACAAATGCTGGAAGAAAAAATGCTCTTTGTTCTGCAGTCAGGTGGGCTGACAACTATTCTCACCCATCCCTGGCATGCATAACACCCAATGCAATTAGAAGATCGGGGAAGGCCTCACATACTGAAACTGCTGCAAATGCAGCAAGCAAAGAGATTCAGCCTAGAATCTGCTGCTTTTTTTTTTTCTTTCTTTCTTTTTAAACAATTAAGTTCCAAAGCTCGTCGGTATCAAATTCAGCATATTTGTGTTTCATACAGCTGCATTGTTTTAATATCAATGTTTTGTGTGTTTAATGCTTCAAATGGTAAGTTAAAGCTCTCTAGCACTAAAATTTATACTGGCCTACATGCGACTAGAATTGGACCAAAGTGTGCATTAAAGTGTATTAAAACTGCGTACATCCAAATACGCATGCAGTACAGCAAATCGACTCATAATGACAGTCTTGCTAATCAGAAAATTTCAAAGGTATTCCTTTTAACCTATCCTTGTTTGTCTGGCAGGTTTAATAACATTTTTTACAAGATTAAATAAATGGAAAATTAAAATACATTCACAGTTGCTTTTAGATTGCTACAGGCTAAAGCAGTATATTGAGCTTAAAAAAACTACTATCCTCTTTTTTTATGCTTTGTTCATTCTCCTGTAAGTTGCTTTGATTAAGTGACTAAAATGTTGGTGTCTTTTTTTCCCCCTAAGCATCGGAACTAAACTTGGTTTCTGCAGTTGCTGGCAAGAAGTGAAATCCTTGCGTAAGTGACGTACTATGAACGCGTTTGTAGAAAAGCAAGCGGGAGTGAACGTATAAAGCAACGAAAAGAGGATATGACCAATATACATCTTCTCTCTTCCCATTTTAAGTAAATTCTTTTAAGTTCAGGGTCAGGAATTTGAACAGTTACGTATTTTGTGTGTCTGTATAAATATATGTATACTTTGATATCTTCTAAAAATGTCATTTCTGTTTCTGGGAGGAAGAGAAATCTACTGCGAATTTACCTTCTGTGACATTTCCTTACAACTGCACACTGGCATATGCACTGCTAGAGGCCAGCCCATCATTTCTTGGTAAAAGAACCTTTCAGCTCGGTTACCTCCTGTAGAGAGCTAATTTTCCAGGAGTCAGGCTTGATCTGGATAAATAATTGGAGAGCGCACGAGAGAGATGAAGATGATCACATCAGCGCTGTCTGTAATTCAGTTAATACAGCCAGACCCTGTGATTTTGTGTCTGCAGCGTACTTGCATGGTCTCAAAAGCTGCAGAGGCAAGCAAGCAACAAAGCCAATCGGTTACATTTGTCTTAGAAGAATTAGCGGCACTTTTCATTCATTTGTCGAAAGCCAGCAAACAGCTGCAGCATGCATCTGCAACACGAGAAGGTGATTCTTGACACGTTCACTCTCCCCGCCCCCCTTCCCTCCCCCCGTATGCAAAAATTTCATCACGCAATTAATGCTGGGGTATTACCATCCTTAAGGGTAGCTTTTTTTCTTTGCAGTTTGAGACCTTGCGGTGTTACTATATTTGATTTAAAATTGGTATCTTGTATAGTGGAGTGAAAGCTGACTGGGTAAAGCCTACCATTTTGGCATTTCTTGATTTTTTTTTTTAAAAAGCTGGTCAAATTATCTGATAGCAATACTAAACTGCAGAGATGTGCCCAGTTCTTTGAGTAAGCAGTAGCATTTCACATGACTCTTAACATCAGTGGAAGAGATCCACTTAAAGAAAACTACGTTCCTGTACAGTCTTTGAGGATACATTTGTTATTGATGCGAATTTGTTTCTCCTGCGTACGGTGCTATAAAGGGGTTAAAAATACATCTTTGGTTCACTTTATTCCCAGTGGTAGCTCCATGGCATTTATACATGGATCAGATTAAAATAGGTCAATATCTTTTGTGGAAGGTCTTTTGACACTTTGGTGCATGACTGCAGTACACCTACCTTGAGGATGAATGGACCCGGAGGAAATCTGTGCATTAACAAAAACACAGCCTAGGGATACTTTAGGATCACATTCCTTTATTCATCAACTAAATCAAAGGCTTGACAGAGGATACTTTGTCATCGAGTCAGTCTAAATAATACTTTTTGAGGTGACAGATAACTTCTGCTGAAGAAATAAAACCATATATTTAGATAAGCAAGAAACATGTGAATGGTGTGGGTTTATTCTGTTCTTTACACTGCATCATTTGCATTAAAATATATACGTATATGCTCTAGCTGAAATTTTTCAGAACCTTATTAAAAATAAAATCGTGTATTCAGGAATTGCCTTATGGCAGGAAGTCTTTGTCTGCCTGTTTGCTTTATTGCAGTTGTTTACTGCCTTGAATCGATTTTGGCTACCAAATCAGTATATTGAGGATGGCTGGGGAAGGCGGGGGGGGGGGGGGGGCAGTTCTGCGGTTAGCAGGACCAAGAAGCTGTTTGCTGCCTTACGGTGCATAGGGTTTTTTGCCCTTTTTTTTTTTTTTTTTTTAAAAACTTGGAATTTCCATATTATAAAGAGGAAGAGGCTTCTTTTTGATATAATGGAGCCATTAACATCTATTAATAATGCAGACAGGGTAAGTAGCTGGAGTTGGAGCTCCCTGGGGGCCTCGTAAAACAGATGTGCACTATATCTTCCCGGATTTGATAGCTGCTGGGGTCGAGGGGGTCGCTGTGGTTCCCGTTTATTTCCTCTGGCAGCGGTTTTCTAATTTAAGCACCTCTGTCTCCTGGCTACAGTTGCCTGCTGAGATGCGGCGGGGGTGTTCGCGCATTGTCGTGCCTGCTGCCGGGGAGGGGGCCGCGGGCAGAGTCGCCCCTGCCTCGGCGCTGCCTGCCGCCTCGCGCGCTCTGCGCTGGCGCCTCACATGCGCTTTCTGTTAGAGGTGGTGGAGCTGGGCTCTTTTGTTGGTGGTTTGGTTTTGTTTTTTGTTTTTTTTTTTTCAAAAGAGATTAAGGTAAGCGTTTCCTCCTCCTTGCAGCCACGGATTTTTTTTTTTTTTTTTTTTTTTTTTTTTGCATGGGAAGGAAGAAATATTTCAGCTTACAAGAGCATGTAGTGTATCGCTTGAGGTGAGGTCTAGCTCCTGCTAGGAAATGTAGTTATCGTCTCCCCTTTTTCAAGATTACGCTTCTCAGTTTTAGTTAAATGTATTCACAGTGCTGCCTCTGAAAAGATAGCACTGCATGTTCTTTCTATAGCTGTCTGTGTTTAACTTGGAGAGGGTGGGGTATACCAAGAGGACTTAAAATATTTCATTTTTTATGCTATTTCTTTAATTGCAGATTACTCTGCAAAAGTAGTGATAAAATATTAGTGGTCATAGTGTATGGCAAAAAGTCTTTATAATCGGTACTGAATCAGATGTACTTGCATCGTACAGGTTAAGGATTGCCTTCAGTCAAATATGAGACGTGAATGTCTGTCCTTGCATGCACTTGTATTGCAATATAGTCTTGCTGTATGCGTTTAAATGTAGAGGTATGTACTTTTGCTAGCTTGTCACAGATGTGAGGGGGGAAAAAATCCTGGTATCGGCTCCAGATCCTTTTCAGCGGGTTACACCAGCTGCCTATTATGGTTAAAAGTTTAGAAATGTGCAGAAAGGTAATGTAACTCCTTGGTAAGGAACAGGCAGAACAGTTACTTCTCCACCCCTTTTATTCTTCCATTACTATGTATGCAAATGACCATTAGTCTCTCACTGCGAGGAATACTGTATTATGTAAGGAAGCATAATTTCTGCTGTATATCCTACAGTAATACCCTCAGCTGAGAATCAGGTTGCATCTGTCTTTTCAGAAAGATAAAGATACATCAGGTAGACGGAAACGACAGGGGCGTGAGCAGGGTTTTTTTTGGAAGTGCTGCATAAGCCAGTCTATGGGATTTCAGCAGGCATCCTTCAGAATAGGGTGGATGGACTTCACTCTTCCCCAAATTCATTGAAAACTTAAAATAAAATTTGCCTTTGGCTTATCACGTGCTTAAGAACTGTACTTGCTGTACTGCAAGGGTACTGCACTGTGTCTTCTTTCTGTATACTGAGACAGTGTGTGTTAGCTCGCCTGTCCTTGTGAATGCCCACCGGTATGCCAGGCGCTTCACTTAATATGCTACTGTGTGATCGCTGCCAGACCTGTATTAAATTGGGGTGTGAATGGACATGTTAATAACTTGACTACCTGGCATATTTTAAAAGCATAAATATTTACAACATTCATTCCTCAAATGTTTTCTTTCTCTAATAGTGTCCAAATCCAAAAGACAAAAAATAAATAATAAAAAAATTGTATGTAAAACTTGGAGGGGGGAAAAAAAAGACTTAAAAGGCAAACTGCACTTTATATAAAACTTTGTATTTTCTCTTTTATTAGATCCAGGCTATACTTGCAAATAGTTGTGTTTTTTTTAATGTATTGATTGTTCCCCTTATCTTTCTGATAGAATTCCAAAGTAATGCTAGTATCTATGAGACTTCAAATATAAATGTACAGGTTTTACAAAACATCTAAATTAAGTAATTAAACGTGTGTAACTTTAAATTTAATACATTTGCAAATAACTTTTTAAAATAGAGCCATTTTTCTTGGGAAAACTCGCTGTCTGTTACTTCTGGGAATTTTGTTTGCCGAATAATACAGAACATTTGCCTCTCATTACAGAAGAGGTCAATATGGCTCGTAACTGACAGGTTCAAAAGAACAATAAAATACCATGTATTTTTAATTATATACTTGAGTCAATGGTTTTTGTTGATATTTTGCTAACTTATAATCTGTTTGGTAAACTCTTGTTATGAATTTATACAATATTTCTATCATTCAGCCCTTTTTTATGAAATCAGTGTGTGAAGCACGACTGCTGTTAGTGCTTAATGATTCCTTTTCTCCTGGCTCTAAAAATAATTCCTTCAGAATTAACTGAAGACCTAAACATTAACCAGCATAAGGAGAGATTGTGGGACCAAGCTGTATGTTTTGTAGTTTACCTTTTGTTAAAACAAAACCAACAAACCTGAAACCATTTTTTTGTTTGTTTGTGGCATTAGTCGCTTGTTTGGGCCCCTTTTGTATGATCAATGGCAAATTTTACACCCGAAATGTAGCTCAGATGCATAATATTTGGTGTTTTAATATTTAATGTTTGATTATGGTTGAGCTTATATATAATTCCTTTTTGCCCTGGTAAGAGTTTCTCTTTGAAATGAAGAAAAACTACATGGATTTGGTGGTGTTGGGTGTCCTTAGTGTACATTTTCCCCTTATTTTCCCCCCATAAGGGGGGAAATAAACACGCAGATACAATCAATAATAGGAAACAGTAATTTTAATGACTTTTATACTATAATTGTCCTCTGGATGTTTAAAACTTTTTTTTTTTTTTTGAGGTAGAATAATAAACAAAGCTAGAAGCAAAATTGTCCACTTAGGGAACTTCGCTGAATATAAAAATACATTACTAGAAGTCAGGCTTCCGCATTCTTTGGAAACAAAGGAAAGATCCTCTTTCCTTTGTTAATGGTATTTATTCTCTTTAACTCATTAGTTGCTGAAGGCAGAGATGAAATGTTGGAGGGATTAGAGATGATCCCCTGATAAAATTTACATAGGTTCTTTGAGGAATGCCTGTGTACCTGTATTTTGCAGATAAAATACACACAAACACACATAAGCTGCAGGCATTGCTCCTCCTTAATGCTCCTTAAAGAACAACGGATTTTTATCCTGTGTTGATGTGTATGTTTAATGCCTTCTAAATAAAGAAGAACAATTGCAGGATTCCTTTTTATCTGAACTTTGGGTGCACCCTTGTGTAAAATGGAAATGCTTTGTGAGGCATCCATGAGAAGGGAACAAAGTAGATGGTGATATGGGACTGCTTTATATGACAAGCTGTGATTTGGCTTCTTCGGAAAATATATCACTGTAATTTTGTCTGAGCAGTCTTAATTTTTTGAAAAGTTAATCTTTTTTAAGTTATTGTCTGCAAAGCAGGATCAATTATGGGTTGACATAGAACAGTATATAAAAATCTATATAAATATATAGATCTTTTTCTTTTAAAATTATCTTTTTTCCATTTTGTTTACATGTTGAAGGAAAGGATATGTCCAAAATGTGAGGAATATTTTTTTTCCTTTTCTTTAGGTAGGTGTAGCCCTTCTGCATGACGCATACTCTTGGCTTTTTCCAAGTCCAGTGAGTTCTCCTCTAATTGAATTATAAAGAATGGTATTTCAGTGGATGCTTCACTACATTGTGTCTTGCTTACACAGGGCTTACAAACCCACAAATAATTTGCACATTTTTTTTTTTATTTATTACCATTAAATCATATGTACGTGTTCCTTGAACTTTCTGTTAAGGGAAAAAAAAATTCTTCCTTCTAGTGAGTCTTTTATATTTTTGTGTGAGATCTTGCAAACCTCTAACCAGGATCCTTACTGTAGCTGCTTATGATAACCTCCAGTGTGTGGATGTGAGGGGAGGAGCAGAAATCTAACAGCTCACACTCCAGACACCCACGCTGATTGCAATAGAGGAAACTCTGTACAGCAGCAAAACAGAATAGTAAACATAGAGTAAGAAATCATGAAAATATGGCAAGTTATAATTACCAAGAGGGGACCTACCTCGAGCTGAATACTTTTTTCTGTATATGATGCAAGTGAGATTATTTGCAGGGGAAAAATCCTCAAATTTATGTACTGTATTTACTTCTCATAAATGTATGTTTCTTGTCTCCTGATTTCTGATTAACTGACCTCAAAAGGAGTGGCCCATTCTCCTCCAGATTGTGACTCTGGTTTCATACTCTTAAGTATCAGGACTGGGTACAAAAAGATGTAGCATTGGTGGTGAGAGCTGAAGAGCAGCAGTGATCCTCTGAGGATATAATTTTCCGCATCTCTCTGTTTTGTTCAAGTCAGATATACACAATCGTACATATTATTTCTATTTCTGTGTGGCTTTGTGCATGTGGCAGAGTCGCTGCGAATGCTCCTTAGAGTCTGCAGGGAGGTACCATGGATTCGCAGGAACAGTGCTTCTAATACCCTTTCAGTTTCCACGTGTGGGAATTTGAATTACTTCTCCCAGAATCTTCCATCAGGGAGAAGACTATTTGGATTGCAGAAGGATATAAATTAGTTATTTATCAAATGTGCCTGGAAAGATGGGAGGCTGCATTTGTGTACAGAATAGGAGACAACTACTGATTAATTATGCTATAAACCACACATAGCTTATAAATGTGCATGTGATAAATGTCTGTATCATACACCCTTTTCCACTTTATCCGTGGACAAACCATTCATTCGTCTCCCTGAGGAGTGCTGCAAATATTCCAAACACCTGTCCCTTTTAAAATAAAATAAAACCTGCCAAGGTAGTGGTTTGTTTTTTTTTTTTTTTTTTCTTTCTCCTTGCTGAAATGGTGAATTTCCCCCTCTGTAGATCATGCCTGTTTGGTGCTCGTAAGAGGTTCGAAGGTGATTGGCATGTTGTAAGGAGCCTGAGCGGAAGGAGGGGGATGCAGGGACCCCCAGGCTGGCCGCGGGGCACAGGTGAGCGCTGGGCTGTGCGTGGGAAAGGGCTGGGGACGATGCTTTGGGTAAAGCCCCCCGTCTCCATCCCTTTCAAGGCCTCTGCTCTTGATGCTCTGATGGGAGGGGGAGCACTGCCTTTTGGGGTTGAAAGAGTTAAGAAAATGTGACTTTGTACCAACTTGCCTTCCATGTCTGCATTTAGTAAATTGCGTTTTATTAAAAGGCAAAGTCACTTTCCTGACACTGTAGCTGCTTTGCTCTGACCTTCCCTCAAGGGCACCTGTTATCTCAAATGTACGATTTTCTTCCTTGAGGAAATAACATCGCTGTCCCTCCCTCCTGCTTGTTTTATGCCCCAGCACTTGATTTCTGTGAGAATCAACGTATCTTCTTTGTGTGTTTAGACTGCGAACACCGCATAGGGAGATTAAACTACTGCGCATGACAATTATGTGTAC
Organism: Oceanodroma leucorhoa; assembly: GCA_030449065.1. Taxonomy (NCBI): domain Eukaryota; kingdom Metazoa; phylum Chordata; class Aves; order Procellariiformes; genus Oceanodroma; species Oceanodroma leucorhoa. The sequence goes on from JASVER010000053.1 coordinate 3,349,940, forward strand.
GTGAAACTCTTCATTAGCCTCCGTACTAAAGAAAGGAGAAAATAGATGTCACAGAAAAATTTCTGCCCAGTTTTGCTTCTGCAGCAAAACTTCCCAGACAAGTGGGAGTGTTGAAGTACCTCTTCTGACTCCGGAGCGGCAGCATGTGGGTTTTCAGGCAAACCTCATCTCCAGCACTAGATGAACGGGGTCCGCAGCATGCAACCAGGCGGCCCTGGTTGCATGGCCGAACCAGGAGCTGGGCTGCCTCTCGAGGGAAGGAGTTGTTTCCGGGCCTGAGCATCTCTGTGCATCTGCATCGCTTTGTCCGTGACACTTTGCTACCTCTGAAATCAAGCAGCAGAGCCTGATCCTTCATGAGACCACGGCCCCCACGGAGGGGCTGGAAGTGCTCGGTGCGTGGTGAGAGAGGGCTCAGGTCTTGCATTCCTGTTAAGTCACTGCTAAAAGCCCTGCTAAAAGCCCACTGCGGCTGGCAAGGCGACACATCATTTTCTGCTTGAACGGCAGAGGGGTTTTTCTCAACATCTTGCAAGCTCCTTGCTCTGTTGGAATTGAACTTTTCACCATTTTAAATTCATAAAACATTGAGGAATATGCAGATTTTTGTATCAAAAGTAAAATCCAAGAGCCTATTAAATACTATAAGTACTCTATAATTGGCTTGATTAGGCTAATATTAACTCCAAGTGACACTTCAGTGACATCAACTGTGACAACGGAAGTGACATTTCTGAATTGCCTTATTTTTAGGGAGAATGTTGATCATGGCTTTTTCAATTGTTGCTGTGGCATAATGCTCATAGACCAATGTATTTCTGGCAAGCGTGACTTGTCCCTTCTCTCCGGTTGCACGGGTGTGGATGGTCAGACTTGCTGCTGCTCGGTAGGGTTCCTGCACTGACAATATGCAGCAATGGCATTTCTGTCAACAGAAACCCATGGATTTCTGTTAACCTATTTAGAATTAAAAGATTTCCCGAGAAACAGTTCTTGATTAGATATCAGTAATGTTTACCAAGGCAAGGAAGAAGAAAAAGACTGCCAATATTAATGGTAAAGCCTATGAAGCAATGGCTTCAGCGGTCCGAGTGTATGATAAAAGAATATCAACAGTGCAGCATCCTTTCTTTTTTTTCCTCAGAAGTGGACTACATGTTTTCGATTCTGGTGTAGCTTTCAAAGGATAACAGTTTCAAGTACTTGGCATCTAGAGAGAGGCAGTTCTTGCCACCGTCTACATCCCTGGTCCCATGTAGTTCTGAATCCAGGCTGATACCAGATGTAGATAGTGATCTTCTCTGCAAAGTGCTATGCAAGCATTCACTAAGCCCCACTTTAGATCTTGAAGATTGTGTTAGCCTCACTAGTATAGGCCAATACTATTCTTTGAGCTCATGTCCTGGCAGGCTTCATTTCCAACAGTCTATGAAGACTATCTCTAAAAGTGTCCCCTAATCAAGAGCCAACGACTGTAGGCAATCTTTTTATTGAGGGAAAATCACATAGTTTTGGTGAAACTTGTTCTCTTTTAACGATTGTTTCACCTACATTTATAATCATGCAGAAGAAGATAAATGCAGAATAATTCTAATTATGAAAGAGATAACTAACTTCTCATCTTGGTAGATTGCCATGGTTGAGGTACCACTTCCCAAAAGATTCACTGCAGAATTTCTGGTTTGTTTGTCGTGTAGGAAGTGCAACATGGATTGTAGCTAAGCAGATGGAGTACTGTCATTGTCTCTTCTGATTGACTAGAAATAACCATATCCGCTGTCTTATTATTCTGTTTTCTTTACCTGCTAAGTCTTAGCTTTGAAGGCCCTTGAGATGCAGGCTTGTACTTTCTCAGTCTGTTCCCTGGACAATGGAGCCTTGGTCAGTTTGGCTGATAAATTCTGCTTCGGCTGATAAATGTGTCATAAGCCTGCGTAGGAACCTAATTAAATTGGCCTGTGCTTCCCTTTTGCTTCCCATCTTTCAATCATTGATTGGACTTTTATCCAATGTCTTCTAAGTAACTTGAAGGAATGCAGGTGTCTGTACAGAAGCTGTACTGCAATACAACACGTATCCAGCTTCTTCCAGCGTACCCAACCATATGTGCGATAACTTAGCTTCATATCCAGATCTTAAATGCATTTTCTTGCTTGATATATTTTACACAAAAAGAACATTTACACACTAGTTGTTTTTCCTATATGTTCCTGCTGTATTTCCTTTCCAATAGGCTCGTTGAAATTAAGCCTGTGATAAGTCTGTCACTCCTAAAAATCAGAGATTCCTGTCTGTTGTTCTTGTGATTACATGAGATAAAGTCTATAAAAGAGATATTTACTACAGATTTGGTTTAATCCAATTACTTGGTTTTGAAAATGGGGCTTTTTTGTGCTTTGTGGCTTTCGTGGTCTTAAATTCTGATATTGAACATTGCCTGCTTCACTGCCATTGCTGATGGCAAAGTGTTTTATTCATAATTTAATATTTTCTATATAAACATTCCAAAGCCTCCTTATCCTTAGTGCTTTGGATATGACAGGGTGAAATCGCGTGTGATTAACCAGGGCAGTATGTCTTGTTGCATGCCTATCCAATGACACTACCTACGTTCATCTAATATGTTGCAGCTCTCAGGCTAATTATCCAAGAGTAATAGTCACGTTTAAGTCTACTTGTGTGTGATGCAGAGTCTATTCATTGTTGTTGTGTGATCTTCTGGAAGACCATTTACTATGATAACTTTGTAATTTAAAAATTGTTTAATGGTTATGTTCAGGTGAAAAGGAGCAAATAATCTATTCTGTGCATCCTACTTTATTTGAAATGTTTTTCTTGCCTAATCAGTGAGTTTATTTCATGTTCTAATGTAAGACTCTTCTCTCCAGTTCCCACCACAAAATTGTGAGGCTATGTCGTACATGTTTATGGCAGCCTGGATTACCTGTGTTTTGGTGAATCTAGCTTTCCTTTCAGCTTGATAAAAGCTGATTGCTGTAAAGTTTGGAACAGCTGGAAGGATTGTTATTATCTGCTAATGCCTGGAAATTTGTTTGCTATCCTGAAGTCAACGGACTGTAGAAGAAGAACCAAAAATAGGAAGTTTTTAGCATGGTTTAACATTGCAGTGGATCAGCAGCCTTTAATTTAGTTGTGTGCTGTTAGGTAGACATGGTGTGTTCATCACTTGAGCTTAAATCTAAAAAGGATTTTGCATGCAGCTTTGTTTCTGTGTGTTTCTAGCAAAGATCATTAGATAACAGCAAAGTTCATGTATGGGATTGTCTGAGAGATGAGAGCACCTAGAAGTGACCACCAACCCAGCAGAAGGCTCTTGTGAATTTTGAAGAAGTTTTTTGAGTTCCAATTTTCAGGACTGACCTGTGTTTGGATAATGAAAGGCTGCTGTTGGCTGAGTGACTGACAGATGTAAACCCTGTACTGTATGCCTCTGTTATCTAATTTAAAAAAAAATAATAATCTTGGTTTTAAGCACTACTACCAAGGATCATGCTTAATTGTTTGTTTAGTTTTTTTTAAATATCTGTAAAAAGAAGAAAGATAGACCTATCTTTAAAGTGACATGAAGAAAGAGAGGGAGAAGCACATGGATTAATGGTCACCTGGGCTGGAACATCTGCTAGGTGCTCAAATGAAGTGCTTTTCTGGTTATTTCCATTGATCGGGGCTCACAATAGGTTTTCTGTTCCAGCTGTAGCTCTATAAAACCTCTGACCATGCAGATGATCTCCTTAATGTATCTGGTCAGTTGTCCTGGTTTTGCTTTTATCTGAGAAAATCCTGTAGTGGTAGAGCTGGGCTCTGTGGTCATGCCCTAAAACTTCACTTGCCGAATTATGCAAACCCTTAATTACAAACTCAGCCACTCATTTAAAAAAAAAAAAAAAATGTTGAGGGCTGACATTTGTGCATGAATTAAATGTGTGATGCGTTTGTTGTGGAGGCATGAGGTTATAATTAAGGTTTCATATGATATTGTAAAAGGATAGAAATGTATAGTGTGTTTCCTTATCAGCGGGAAGCAGGAACCAGTTCCCTGTGACAGCACGGAGCCGGTCCCCATTCCCAGACGTGTGCCATGCAGGCGCGGGCTTGAGGAGCCCATCTAAAGGGTTTCCATTAACCACAGTTTGAAAATACTGGAGAGGCAGAGGTTGGCAACATAGGGGTCAGGAGTGCTTTTGGGGCTTAATTGCAGGATTTCCTAATTCGCTAAAGTGGCAAAGTGCCCCCTGTTTGACCATGACGCAGTGCCTGGGTACTTCAGCGGGGCTGTCTGGGGGTACCTGGAGCCCCTTCAGAGAGGACGCCAGGGCTGCTGTTGGTAGCCCTGTTCTCCAGGCTGAGAGGCAGCGACGACGGGTGGCAGGGGCGAGGTGGCCCAGCTGGCTCTTGGGCCCGTTGGGCACGCCGCGCCGCTCGTGTTAAACATCAGGGAGCTGTACGGGGGCACGACTGGGCGACTTCTAGTAAAGTTCATCTGTCTTTTTTCTTCAGGGATCTGCTGTGGTTCCCAGGCTTTGCTGCTCTGCAGAGCTCACACACAGAAATTCCTGTTTCAGCCCCAACCCATCACCAGCCAATTTTTCAAAGCAATTTGCTCGTACATCCGTCTCCCCCTTCCCACACCTACGCAAAAGTCTTTTATTGTTTTCTTCTTGCTGCCTTCTCCCAGCTTCTTCCTATATGAACTGAGCCGCACAGCGAAGGTGGTTATGAAATCTTTCACATATGGGCAGGGTTGATGTTTTCTACATCTGTCCTCTATTGAGTCAAAATTATATTTTTAACTTCATCTGCAAGTCTTGCTTTTTATGTTCAACACAATGGATGGGCCGGGCCCAGCCCTCTGCACGCGCTCTCTGCTATTCTTTCTCTCCCTAGACAGGAAGCCCCCATTTCCCCATCTTGTTGACATAATTTCAGGATTCTTTAAAGCCACCCTATGTGCGTATGTAAGTGGTTTGCTGAGCCGTGCATACTGCGGTCACTTGAATGCTTCTGGAATGCATAGGTATCATGTGAAGATAATGATCCATATAAATGCATTTCCTAGCAAGAGACTCATCTATAGATGGTGTGCATGTAGGTTGCCTTAAGCATTGGAGCTGCTTTTGCGTTTTGTTCCTCTCTCCGCTTGCTCAGCTTTAGATCCCTTTTTTCAGCTTTATATTTTTAAAAAGGTTTTCTTTTGTTAGCTTTGTTAGAGTATTAAGTGTACTCACGGAAAGCCGCAGTTGGGTGCATATGTATCAAAACCCACTATGCTCTTCATCTAGAGGAAAATTGCAGATTGTTTTCTTTAGTGATTTGAGTGGCTGGTTGCTGCTCAGTGAGAGAAGAAAGTAGGAGTGTGTTTCATACAATTTGTTTCATACAATTTCTACATTCTTTTTTTTTTGTTTGAGGAAAAGTGTCAGGTTTTTCACACATGGTTCATCCTGGGTCTGCAGCCTTTCAGAAAAGTTGTTCTGTTCTTAAGGACTATAGAAACAAAAAAGTATAGATTTGCAAAACTATTAATTAAAATCAGCTCAAATACATTTTTCTTTCTCAGTGAGACAACTGAGATAATTGACAATTTTAGGTGTCAGTTGGTGAGGGGTGGAACTTCCTTTTCCTGTCCGTATGTATAAAAGCATGGCTTGTCTTTGATGTGCCAGAACCTCATGGTTGAGTCATCCCCATGGCCCTCGGTCCTCTTACTCCAAGACTTCGCATCACCCTTCCTCCTGCTGCACAGCCCCGTCATTTCCTGCTGATGCTGTGAATCATGCCCTTCGGATGCCTGAAGCTGGAGAGCAATTTCTGCAATTTGCGAGCATAAAAAGTAATATTGCCCTCACCGTGGCCATACGAAGACTGCAGCCTGATGTCGTGAGTCAGGTCTTGGACTGGAAAGGAATCAGAACTTTGCTTAATGGGGAGCGTAGATACCACCAGCATGGTCTCTTAGAGCTTCTTAGGCTGATCTCACATTAACTGTCAATCTCAAACACATTTACAGTGTTTTCTTATGTTAGTCTCCGTATGAACTTCTGGGAAGCCTGTCTTGACTTGTGCCTTTAACCCTATTTATTCACAAGGGCTGAAAGTTACCGCTGCATCTGTCTGCATAGCCCACATTTTGGGTATTGAATGAAAACACATTAGCCGAAAGGCATGCTCCTTGTTCGTTAGATGTTATTAGTCTGAAAGTGCTTCATTTGAAGCGTATTGCAAAAAATCCCCCAAATTAGACCAGATCGTTGTTGGGAAATCCATACCTTCTCTGACCTCATGTCAACGGGAGAGTTCAATGACTTCTTATTTGTATGTTCCAAGAAAAATCTCACTACAGACATGCGAACTGGAGAATAGGGTAAGATTTAAAATAATCTCCAGAATATATTTTCTCAGTTAAAAACAAAAGAAAGCAAGTTGTAGTTTTTGATGCATATAACCTTGTCTTCCTTTTGAAACAACATAGTCTATGTAACTAAGCCTCTTGGTCACAAACTAATGCTTTCATAAATGTTTAAATTTAAAAAGACACTATTAGCATAAATACGCTCAGAAATGTGAGTAATAACTCAATTTAGAAAACCACATTAACATTAATCCGAATACTGAAGACAGACTGCTGACAACATGGATCCGTGTGCAGCATATTAGTGAAACAAGGAATAAGGCTTGTACTCTGAGATCATGTTTATACTGCAAAGCCAGGATGTACCCATCGTGTCACTAAATGTCATTTATAATCCATTGTAGAATAAACTCCTGAGTTAACATTTTTGTACTGCAGGCTGCCAGAAAAAGCAAGAAAGCTTTTTAATGCTGTTCATGATTTGAAAACATTCATAATTTGGGATAAACATAAAAATACTGAGAGAGCATCCCTATCAGAGTCTATGAATGAAGAGGATGCATCCCAAGAGAGCCCCTGCTACACAGCAGATTATTGGGTTTGCAGGAGAGTAAATGGGTAAGGTTTTCTCCTAGCCAGATAGCCACAAAGGCATTCTTCCTGGGGCTGAAGTGGCATTGGCATGAAATCAGTGAATCATGAAATCATGCGTCACAATGCTGCCTCTAATTATTGTATGTATTCTAACTTCCAAATAATCTTTTCTCCAGAGCTTTCAAATACTGCCTTACCTAGTCAAGCAAGACCTTTTTTTAATGATCCAGGACATTCACATGTGTAAAAGGAAAGCTGTGACAGGGTTTTGTGGCTCCTGAGCAGGCAGTTTTTCCTCTACCAGTTGACCCAGGAATATCGAGCTGGTGAAACACCTGACCTTTCCTGCCGGGCAAACCCCAGCTGCATTTGTTCTGGTGCTGCAACATCAAACTTTTAGCTTCTTCTTGGAAATAAATGCAGCCCTGGAAAAAGGTGCCTGCTGGAGAGCAGTGGCAGGATTTTGGTATCTTCCTCTGCTGGCTTCTTCTAGTCTGTTGTGCTCTAAAGAGACTGAAGGGACAAGGATTTCATCTTGAAACCAAGCAGTCTTCGGCTTGTCTGCCACGGTTGCCAGCGGTTTTAAGGGCAGGGGCACCCATTCCCTGCAAGAGCAGTACTCATCCCGCTGCATACGATGAGCCACCAAGCAGCTGCTGTGCACTGGTGACTTTTGATTTCCAGTGAAGTGCAAGAATTGCACCTTGCTAGGTAAAAGATGCTAAGTTGTCATCACACTTTCTTTTATCTTTACCAATTCTGTAGGACGTTTCTTAACGCAATCTGTGTGAAAAGCGATAGCTATTTGTCTTCCGTCTTGTCCCAGTATATTTATTGTATCATACCATGCTATATTTATGCCATCAAACATGCTCCTCACTTTCATTTTGGTCTGTAGATTCAGAACAGAATTCTGTCTCCTTTTGGATTTGCTGCTAATTCCTTTAGTGAGCACGTAAGACCACAAAATTCATGGTAAAGGTTGTTATCAATGAACGTTTGAAGGAAAAACTTAAAATACTTGCTTTCAGAACACTTTTGGGACCCCTGTAAGAGACACGATAATTTGTTCAGATGTACAAAAATGTTACTCAAATTATTGACATCTGATAAAGTACTTTAGTGAAGGATTCCTACCTGATTTTCATCACATCCACAGCAGTTCCCACATGTCACAAGGGACATGCAACAGGACAAGCCCTGAAGTTAAGCAAAGCGTACAGAGAGAGGTGTGTTTGCAAGTTCTGGCACCTGGATAGATGCTGGCACTTGATACTTGTGTTTGACCATGTAGTTTAGCCCTTGCAGTGGCAGTGGACTTCCACAAATCAGAGGTGGGAAATGAACGGGATCTCATAGTGGTTAACTTACCTGAGCAAGCAAAGACACACAAGCACAAAAAGCCTTGTGCACGGGGCAGTGTTTGCATTACAGCCAGAATATCTTCACAGGTTCAGTTTTTATACACTAATTAAGGAAACAGATCTTTTTCATGAAGCAGATTTGGAGTCTCTGTCTGCTCCTGTTGAAGTCAGTAGGGATTTTTCAGTTGACCTTGGGGCTGTGTCAGAAGAGATGAATGTGATGCAAAAGAGAGTGCTTGGATTTACAGGGGAAAAACCCTGAAATTATCATTACCCCTTTTGGTGTAATGTTAAACCACAAGCAGTAATTTCTGTGAATTGTTAGCATTGTTGAAGAAATCCACAACAATGTGAAGGTTAGCTAAAAAATATGCTACCTGGCTTTTTTGTAATATGTGTTAAGGTCCTAAGTTTTCTAAACGGTATTAAATTTGGGTTGAAATACTACTTTGCAATAGGACAGATATTTGAAAATGTGTTTTCACTTTACTTACATGCTGCTGAGCTAGGATTCAATGTCCCCTTTTACAGCTGGCTTCCTCAGTGTAGCTTAGGTCAGAGCCCAGGCGCGTGGCCCCCACGTTACCTAGCCGTGACATCATTTTCAGTTGCAAAAGAAATACACAATCTGAAATGGAGGAGGAGTGAAAGGGACTGCAGGCTCTAGTCTATAATTGGGAATCTTTACTTTTATTAAAAAATGTCTTAGCAGAAGCTTTGTTGTTCATCTTTCCATATAAGTGGATATATTCTCATTGTCTGCTGTTAAGAGGAATATTTTTAACAGCTGTAGAAAGGTCCTTGGGGTACATGTGTGTAATAATAATTTTTTACTTTTAAAGGAAATCATCTGTAAATCCCATTAGTTATCATTTTTCAATTTTCATCTTTCTAAGCATGATTTAACTTCAAGTGTTGCAGTTCTTAAATCTAATTAAAGAATCGCCTTTAGTTCCCATCAGGAAGTCGACCTACTGTAGATTGTTTGATTGAATGTTGGAGATGAACAAATTAAAGCCCGTACCCGTTCTGGTATGAAGGAGCTATGGGGACGTTCCTCGGGTGTAGAGCGGGGCTGAACGTGGCAGCCCTCCCCGCGGGAGGTGCAGACCTGATCTCGTGCCAGCGGGGCTACAGGAGGGACCCGGTGGGACAGGCAGCGGGTGGATGGAGGAGGCATGTTTCCATCCATTGCTGCTCTCCTGATGCCTTCCTGGGAGGTGATCCCTGCCGAGGGGAGAGGGCCATGAAAGCAGCCTTACCTCTGCCCCTTCGGCCGGGGTCCCGGCGGGCAGCGGTGGTCCCTCTCCCCATCAGCACGGTGCGTGGCCTCCCCCTCCCCCTGCTGCTGCAGCCCCGCTTTGTGCTCTGCAATATCCGATAGCAGCATCCATGGAAACCGCCGCTGACAGCGGCTTGCAAAAGAATTTGTTAATTAAAAGATGTTTAAAATTATAATAAAGTCGCTATCTTAAATCCAACAGGGATATTGCAAACGGTATCCCACTCTGCCATCACTCTCCAAAGCTGAAATGCAGCTGGAGATGAAGTGCCCCTTCGCACCCAGTTCTCATCTTCTGTTATCTTAGCACGCAGTCAGAACGGATGTATTAGTATTAAAATTTCTATAGTTGCAGCGGTGAGGGCTTGACCCAACCCTGTGTTCACCCAGAAACTCTGTTATCTGTCCCCCAATTTAGCACAGGGCGAGGCAGTACGGGGTTTGTCCCAGTCCTTGGTGGAGAGGCCTCTACAGGGGAGCCATTCCCAAGACCACAGAGAAGATAAAAGGGGGCATGCAAGAAGGGCGTGAAACTTGATAGCCTGGAAAACGGAGCAGAATTGCTGCAAAATGAACGTGAGAGCAAAGATCAGACTAATTTCTCGCAGACTGAAGGGAAATAAAAAGCTAAAATCTCGTTAGAAACTTGTGGGTGATTGAGCTGAGGAAACACTACATGTGCTGAGTCTAGGGTGTCTCACAGGAAGTAACCAAAATTGTCTTTGTGTTCAAGGGCTGGATCCGTGCTATGTGTGAAACCCAACATCATTTGCTGCTTTTGCATGTAGGAATCACACGGTGCAGGAGGGTTGTGAACCTGAGAAGTTAGCAGTCTTCGCTAAAAACAGCTCTAAGTGTCACTTAACCAGCACCTAGATGTTATTCTTTAAGAAAAGATGATGTTCTCGCTACGTGGAACAAAAGCAGGAAAAAGTAGAAGCTGGTAAGGGATGTTCTTTGGGGTAGAAGAGTTGATGCAGTTTGAATATCAGCCTCTGGCTGATCACTTCCCTCGGGTAATTAAAGGTGACAGCCGTAAGGTTACGGGAGAGCCTGGGAGTAGATGCGCAGAAGTCTCAGCAAGGCAGCGCTTCTGCAGGAGCTCGCTTCCAGCAGCTCCATGAGATGCGAGACTCCACGTAAACTCTGCGGAAAGGGTATTTGGCATTCTTACGGACACACAGGCGGATGAGTTCAGCCCCTGCTGTTTCAATACTTCTTTACTAACATTTTTTGGCATTTTTTGCTTTCTATCGATGACTAGGCTGTGAGTAGTTCTTGCTAGCGTAAAGTACCTCTGGTGGCTGATATTCAGACTTGAAAGATTAAATGTGTGGCATGCAGAATAGGGAGAATTAATTTGTTGGTGTTTTCTGTTCAGCGAGAAAGGACAAACAACCTGGACATTCAAAATTGGCATTTTCTTTTTAGATTAGCTTCCTATATAAAAGAGTGTAAAATAAAGGCTGTATTTAAACTTTTCCAAGGAAATTCTTACCACAAATTGATCTTTTCTCCCAGCAGAAGTAATTGGTTCCGGCCAATAACAAATCCTCATCTCGATTTCATTGGCTTCTGTCTCAGGCAACACAAGAGACATTCTGTAATGGCTCAAAATATCCCTACTGGATAATGTAAGTAGACCACCAAATTAATCCAATTAAACTTTTTAACCTTTCAAAGTTAGAAACCAAGGATTTGGACACTACTCACAAACTGAACTAAACATGCTCTATTCTTTTTACTGTATGTCATTTTTGCATGTTAACATACACGTAAATGAAAACGCAGTACCTCTATTGGCTATTTCTGTTCACTAGTGTCACCAAGTAATTAATTTTACGTTTAAAGTGAATATATTAAAATGGAGAACCGCATCCCAGCAACAGACCTGCAGTTAAACAATATTACCCCTCTGTGTGTTGAGAATTCAAACCAGTCAATTTGTAATTTGTTTCCTAACCTCCAGGACCAACAAAAATGAACTGTACAGAGAAAGAAAAAGAGCAGAAATTGTATTGGCCTGTCTTGCTGAGTAAAGTGATAGATAAAGAGTAATACTGTGAACAGCATAACTTACTTTATTGCAGAATGAAACAACGTGCTTAGAAAATGGTTGCTCTCTCTCTGTCTCCCTGGCACGGCTGTTTCCGCACCTAACACCTACCAGCGCTGCTCACAAGGGCGCTGGTGGCAGCTGAAAGTTGCATTAAGAGGAAGGAAGGCATTTCAAGCTGACTCACTTCAATAAGTGAACAAAATCCCTGGATCCTCTGACAACAGCACGTAAAAAGTGCATGTTTGTGTTTCTCCTTTGCTAGCAACATGAAGTAGGAGTACAAGGCTTTTTTCATACCTTTTCCCCCCTCTTTTATGCGACGGGGCTGGTGAGTGGAGGGAGACGGCGGGGAGCTCCATAGCAGTGCCCAGTCTCATGCGGACCACTGCCTACTGCAGGTGTGCAAGCCTCTTGTTGTCTTCTTCCCTATAAAAATGAGGTTCTCAATCAGTAACAAAATATTCTCCAAAAGTGTAAAAATAACGTATTTGAATCAGATACAAGTGTATGTTGATTTGACCTGATTTTATCCAACTAAACAGAGTTTTTGATTACTTTTTCTAATATTGCACGTTACTCAAGTCCCATCCAGCAATGCTGTTTCAGGTATGAGACGCAGCAGAGAACTATTTTGCTGCAGGCTCAGACCAGAGGAGACTCCCTCAGCACTGTGGCCTGAAGAGGGGTTTGCTTTCCAAATTCTCTGTAAAAGACAGATGCAACTCAGAAGGGAAAAAAAAAAAAAATCCTTTCTGCCAGCCATCAAGGTTGTGTTTCGGAAAGAGCCATCCCTAATCCCTCTGCAGAGCTTCTGCCTCGAGCAGAGACCAAATCACGTAGGTCTCTCATTTTCTGGTTCCTGGGGAGATGCTGAGCTGGTTGGTGGGGAGTGGGTCAACTTTGTAGTGAACGTTTACTGGGTTGTTTCAAGTCGGCGGCTGGGTGTCAGGTTTGGGGGCCGGGCTGCTTATTTGTCTCCCAGCTGTGCTTGCCGTGCCCACCAAGGACAGAGCGAGAGGCTGACGGTGAAAGGCGGAATGAAGCGCTCCTTCGGAGCAGTCCGTGCGGGTGAGGTGGCCCTACCACGGTCCTTCTGTGGCCATCAGTACTCAGCTTTCACTGGGGACCGTGCTCTCGGGCAGGGTGCAGTTCCACGCAACAAGTGAAAAGGGTGGCGTTTAGGCAGGGGCAACGCACTGCCCGAGCAGGGGACAACTCCTGAGGGATGTCTCTTCTGTAGTCTGAAAGTTAGAAAATGTCAAGCTAGACGCAAGTCGACAGCGACATACTGTTGCAAGACGACGACTTGCTGGATCTGAACAGTGTTGCACGTACGACGCGGTCTCTTTGTAGCCATGTGGTTCCTTTCTTCTTTATGATAGTTAATATTGGAAGATGATCGCTGCGGGTGCGAACAGTGGGGAACGTGCCTGTGTCTGTGGCAACTGACAGTCAGTCACTGCGCGCGGGGACGGAGGCGGGCGATGCGGGAAGGTACCTCTCCTAACCTGCTCACCCCGTCCTGGCAATTGCAGATCGCCGCGTTAGTGGGTAGCTCTGCTCCTCTTGGAGGTATCCCCTCCCTTGCATGTTAATAATTTCTTAAATTTTTCCAGCGCCTTCGGTTATGGGATTTGTACTGTTGGCTAAGTAGTATTTGTGTATCTGATGTACGCTGCGTAGAAATAATATCAGCGCATCTTCCAGCCTGGATTCTGCATTGCCTTGTTGGGGTTTTTTGTCATGTGTCAGGTCACTGACATCACTTCAGTAGGGTTTTATAATTGCATTTAATATGTCACTTACTATGCATGCCTCATCTGATTTCTATGGTAATAATGAGATAATTTATCTTTGCTGGGTTGCACAGTCAGTTGTGTGTTGATAACGCATTTAATTTTACTGAGTTACAAAATCTTGGCTGATTTTAGAGAAGGGTCAGAGCTGAGATAATTTGGTATTTTAAAATACTTATCAACTCCAAACCCTTAATGTTAGCTTTCTCTTTGTCTTTTCAGATAGGGCAACTCCATCCTGAATTTTACTCAGAGAATTCATAAAACTTTTGTCATTTAACTGATAGAGGTAACACAATGAGAAATTCTGTGCTGATGTTTGTTAGCTGTTTAGAGCTCATTTAGGGGAGCGTAGATGGGGGGAGACAGGCCCAGCTTTCCAGTATCGGAGCTATCAAAACAGCAAGCCATCCTACCTTGCAACAATAGAAGCACAGCGAACAAATTAGTGGCTGGGGGGAATATCTTCCATTATTTATTTTTCTTTTTTAATTTGACAGGAATCTCTGGAACTGTGTTCTGTCATTTTTAGCTGAACATGGGATGTCGCTTGTAGGAATAGTTTTAGTTTTTAGTCACTTTTTCAAGTACTGTATTTCACTCCTGTACAACAGTTTGCTTGTGAAGTTAATTGCTCTTTTATTTTACAGTGACCTTGACTGTGTTTCGTATCTGAAGAAAAAAGACATTTGGGTTTTCTAATTTAGAAGCACAAAAGAGGTTGAAAGAGACAGCGTTAGTACCTGATTCGCATGCCAAAAAAAGGTGCTTGTATTAAATTACAGGCTGCTGAAGCTGGGACGAAAGATAACATTATAAGACTTTTGCAATAAATATGATTAATGGGACAACAGGGCTATCATTTGGGCCACCTCTTGTGTATATACCTTATTTATTTTCATGAGTAGGATTTCATCCTTTAAATCAAGTATGTGCGTGCATGTATTTTTTTTAACTTCTCTCATTTTCCCCTCACTTGGAGGTTTAAAATGTCTAAAAATGTTCATGTTTTCTGAAGTCCACCTTGGCAGAATTTTTGGAAAAGGAGGAACCTCCCCTCATGCATCATCTCTTCCTCTGGTTAAGATCTATGAGATTTAGGAGAATACAAGTTATTCTTTGTAATGGAAAAAACCTCACCTGAGATGTGAAAAGAGTAGTCAATTAGAGAGAGCTGCCATTTTTTTAAGGCTGTGAAAAGGTAGGATAAAATGAGCACTCTGGCTCGTGCTGAGCTTGCTGGGAACAGCTGCCGTGCAGGATTCCTCCTGAAAACCTTGTCCAAACAAATCATCATTTAAATACAGAATTGTTGCTTTACCGAAGCCTCAGTCTTGCAAGATCTTTCATGTCTATGCTTGAGATGGATGTGTTGTAGCGTGGAAGCCTACAATGCATCTTTCAGCAGTCTTTTAACCTCTGTTTGGTACGAGGGAAATCAAAGCACAGGGCAACACTCGGCTTGTGCTCACTAGTGTTTCGCAATGGCTTGTTTTTTGTCAAGCCTGTAAGAAATTTGGAGTCCAGCAATGATGCTTCCCCCTGCATTGCCTCTCCAAGTATAGATACAGATTGCATAAATTTCCCACTGTTTTTAAGACTGAGATAAAGGAAAAACATTCTTTCACAAAACCAAGAGGTTTTTTTAACCTTTTAAAAGCACAGACATGTTAGATACTGAGTGGACAGTGGCATCAGCCTGATGGGTTGGCACAATTCCTGTGCTTCCCATGCAGTCAGCAGAAGCATGCATGATTCTGACGTGCTGTTTTGGGCAGGGATCTTTCAGAGCTTTAAATCATCTTTTGTGAGCAAAGATCAGAAAACAGTACTCCAGCAGCTGAGCTAGGCCTATCAGCTTTCCCCCCCCCTTGAAACACTGCAGTGCACTTTGTTCCCACTCCCTTGCCTTGACTTCAGCGTGCAGGACAGAGCGCTGTGCCTTTGGTATGTACGGCTGGTTTTGCACCAGCCTCCATCATATCTGCGTTTTGAAAGTCTGTGTGTCTGTCAGTTCTCCCGTGGGAAACAGCTGATTTCTTTGTTTTGGCTGAAAACAGAATAAGCACATTTTTCAAATACCAGTATGCCCTGATATGCCGAGAGTTTTTGTCTATGCCTATGTCTCTGACTAAGATGATAATCGCCATCTCAGAAGCCGAAGATCAGTTAAAATGGCAAAAAGGCGAGATTTGGCCCATCTGAAAGATGAAATATTAATGTTCTTTCCCCAAGGGCCTGGAAAACCCTTAACTGTTAGCAAGATAAAATATTTTGAAAAGCGTCCTAATATTTAACAAATGACCAAAAGCATTTGTTGGTGAAAAAAATACCTTTTAAGCCTGTGGATCTGAAATATTTTCTGCTTATAACCCTCCCTGGAGGTGGTAATCGAGTGTGGCCTGAGTGGTAGCAACGGGATGAGATGAGATGAAATGAGATGAACATCCATCCTGCTTGCGATCCCTCTCCGAACTGCCGTGGCCGCTGCATTTGGGGGCCGGGGCTTCACGGGGAGCGGGGGCAAAGGCTGTTGCTCTCAGATAAAGTGCAACGTATTCTTCGTGTTTGTAAAACTCATTGGGGTTTTATTAAAATCGCTTTGCTCTGGGATTTAGACTGGTGCCCAGTGCCATTTCACCAACCAGTCAGCAAAGCTGTGTTTGCTCACCAAGCAGGTTTTTGCTGAGGTAATATGTCAGCTCTAAAACCCTGAATGTCAGTCAGCAGTCTCTTTTCCAGCCCTTCTTCTGCAGAGAGTAAAATAGGAAGTGCAGCTTCCCCGATGCGTCGTCTTATCTCTGTCATCCAAGGATGGATAAAATATGTTTTGAAGGCACGGGCTCCCTCCTAGTATGCCTGTTTGAAGTTGGTTTCCCTGCTGCAAAGCTGGCTGCGTTCCCCTCAGCTAAAATCCGGTGCCTGTTCGGGAATTGTGTTTGTAAAACCAGTTTTAATCTCCGCACGGCATGTTAAACTGATGTCAACCTGGCAAAGAGTCTGTCCCAAGAAGCGCAGCGTATTGCGATCTGTTCTGTAGCGAGTGCTGTCCTGTAGGCTCTCACTTTTTAAGGGAACAATGCTGAATTTAAACAAGAAGCAGGAACAGCTTGGCTTTTTGAACCCTACGCTGAAATACATCCTCGTTTGAGGATCAAGGCAACTCTGGAAATTCCTACATCTTGAGCTGTTAAATGATGTAAAAACCTCCAAAATGAATATACGTGCAGTGCAAAGGTGTTAGCTAAGTGCTGAAAGCAGCGTAACTACATCAGTCCATGCCAGAGCCCAAATGAATAAATCCAGCCCCAGGAGTTCTCCTGGCGGGTCTGAGCTGGCCGACGAGCAGAGCTTACTGTGACCGTGCCGCTCGCCCTCCCCGGTCTAGCAGAGCTTGTGCTTGGGTGTTTGCACTGCGGGCCTTCGCTCGGTCGAGATAGGTGCTCTGATTTACATCTGATATTTGAAAGGACTGTCTGTGGGGAAACCGTTTGGAGAAATACCAGGGTTGGGTCACATCTATTTATTTTCTCTGCTGTCTCGGGTAAAGTGGCTTGTGGCTGATGGATGTGATGCTTAATGGCAGTGGTGAATGCATACATATTTCCCAGGGTGTCACTGGGGGGGGGACGGGGGGGAGAATCTAAAACGTAGTACTGTGTTTTCAAAAGAATGTGGCCCCCATGCGTGTTACTGTCACAAATGTGCATTTAGAAGGGAAACCTACTGGGTGTTTCTCATTCCAGATACTAACGTAGTCCTGTACCAGTAACATAGAAAAAGGCTCAGATAACTCTCCATAGATAGCATCTGTGTATTTGGGATTAGCCTTTTTTTCTTTTTTCTTTCTTTTTTTTTTTTTTAAGAAGTAAGTGAAATATTTTTATTAAACATCTTTGTTTCCTCATATTAACTGAGTAAGTAGGTATTTGCATCTGGCTGGTCTGTGGCCAGTTTAAGAAGTGTCATCACATAAAGAATTTATCTGGGAACCACATTTAGCTCTCGAGTGTATAAATATAGAAGAATGTAGGAATTTCCTGAAAACTGGTGCATGATAAAATTAAGGAAGAACAGGAGGAAGTTCAATTTAATTTCTGGCAGGTCAAGGTATAGAAATACTTACTTGTATGTGTCTTGCTTTGTAGCATCGAAGGCAGACAAATATTTTTCCTTATCTAGGATCCTTGTCAAATTATCAGCTTGGGAAATGAGATGTGCATTGAATTTTGTCACCAGTGACAGCCCAAGGAAGGGATCAGTATGATTTTGGTACCAGGTGACATGGCTGTACCATAGTTTAGCAGCTGGCTTAGTGATCTCCAGGGTAAGAATTTCTTCCACTTCATTGCCAGCATCCTCTTCTGAGGAAATCAGTGCAGACTTTTGCAAATAGCTTTGTCCTTTCTCCAATAGACTGTGCTCTTAATAATCAAAACGAGTTGCAGGCATTCCATTAATTGTCCAGATAATTAGCTTTAGGCAATCTGGCATTTCATCTTTGTCTCTGACTTAATCTCAGCTAGTTTTTGTTCAGTCGCTGGCACGTGTAATTCCTCATCTATTTTGACATTTCTCTTGTCACATTAGCATTTGTCATATTTCAATTCCTCTAGACTCGAACAAGCTTTAATCAATTGTACTGGTTTGCAACTTACTTATGCTACAATAAAACACATATAGTTGTAACTTTTTGGGTCCGCCGATTTGATAAACGTGCATTTTGTGTTCCTCATGCGTGCTTGCCGTCTTAGCTGGCTTACCTTGTATTTCTCATAGCACCTCCACGTAGGTTGTTTAAAACCTCCTGTAAGAATTCTCCTTCCCTGGGCGTGTATACAGTATTTTAAACCTAACTTTGTTTTTATTAATCCCTAGAACGATGCCAGATGGTGAAACACAAGGATATGCGATGGGGCTGCGTGTGTGCGCGCCCATGTGCGCACACACGCGCGTTTTATCTCTGTGTGCATGAACGCACAGGACGATTCAGTGCGATGGAAGGTTTTATTAGCTAATAAAGCTGCATTTTAAGTTATGCAGGTCACTTCAAGTGAGGACTAAAAAAAGCTCTATGCTGTATATGGCTTTATAGAAAAGCTGTTTAGAAAGCTCTGCTATTACTGATGGGGAGCACTTATACTACCTTTCCCCAGAAGTTGGATACCTTCTGCTGCTGGGTCCGGATGGAAACGGAGAAGCCATTATTTTGTGTTCATTTGGAAAACTGTGAACCTCCCAGTTAGTTACATTGGTCCCAAAGTGCTAGTCTGAAACACTGCACAGGCATCAGGGGCTAGCCCTTAAATCTGTCATTAGTTCCCTGGGTGTTGCACACTTTGCATCTGAAACCAGTAACGAGGTGGAAAGATTTAGCATTAAAAAGAGGAAAACATCTTTCTGCTAAGTAGATTTTTTTTATATTTTTTTTTAATTAGGTTGAAACTGCTGAGAAATTCAGAGTATTAGAGCAAGATCTGGTGGAGAGGTGTTGCGTGTACAGAGGAGAAACAGAAGTGTGTTCCCTATTTGGAAACTGGGGGGAAGGCATATACGACATGTATGCATTTGTGTCTATGCTATATAGCAGAAAGAAAAAAATGCTCTTTAAATAGTTCATTTGCTCAGTTGTTCTACGCTTTACTGAATTTCCTATCCTCGGTTTGCTTTTAAAGGGGAAACACTGTGGCTTCTTCCCCTAAGGCCAGAAGAAGTTTCCCCCCGTCTTTGTTTTTTAAGGACAGGAGCAGTCAGGCAGAGAAGACTTTATCAAGACACAAGTGCTCCGAAGAGGTGCGTACCCTTGTGCAGCAGCCACTGTCCTTTGGGCAGAGGACTCTTCTGACTAAGACGTGCCCGTCGGGGTGGAAGCACCAGCAGCATTGTATCTGGCATCCCGGTGCCATAGAGCCGCCCTCCTGTGCACTCCGTCATACCGCCTTGTGCTGAAGCTGCCGCAGACTTTGCAGGTTAATTGATCAATGAAATCATTGTGAATATCAAGGGTGCTACCTAACACTCAAAAAACCCAAACAAGTTTGCACCTTCCTAAGGAGCCCCTGGGCTAACTGCCCAGTGCGCCATTGGAATTGCTGTACTTGGGACTTAACCAGGACCAAGCGCCGAGCATCCCAGCATCACACAGGTCCTTAATGATCATGGGGCATTTATCTCGGTGATATCTCTGAGTCTTGTGTCCATTTCTGTGTGGGAAACCTGCCTCGTGCTGCTTGTCTTTGAGGGAAAAGTCCAAGGGGCTTCAGAGCTGCTGTTTTGGCTGTGAAATGCGAGGCTGTGGATCAGCAGTTCACCTTCAAAGACATCTGCTTCTCAGGAGGGGTGTCATGTGCAAACAGCAGTTTGGGGGAGGATAATATATAGTGTGCTGATTTTGCATGTAAAGTACTGATAGATAAATTCCTAACTTTGTGAACACAAGTAATCCTGCTTAAGTACATTGTGGAGTTGGAACCCATAAAATCCATGGCTTCATTGATATCTAGTTGCTGTGTAAGTCCCCTAAGCAGAATTTAAGTGCAGTTATGCCTTTTTAAAAAGATCCTAGTCCCCTTTGGGTTGAGAGGAACAGGCTGCCACAGCTTTTTTCCTTTCTTTTTTTTTTCTTTTTTTTTTTTTCTGCTGAAACTGATATGGTCTCTCTAGCCCAGGATGCTGCGTAATGGCTAGATTTTTCATGTTTAGGGTTCAGTTTCTGAAACACTGTGGTAGATTAGGTATTTCTAGCTTTTAGTAGAGTTAAATTGCATTCATACTGTAATCTGTTCCTCTTTATGTTTGATTTCCTCTTCAAATACCCTGGTGTTTTATGGCAAGAGACTTCATTTTATGTAGTCTTTTAGAGCTTAGTACAAACTGATGAAAAGTTCCAGGCTTGAAAATTTTACCATAACTCATCTGATCTCCTTCATAATGACATAAACCTCTTACCCACTGGCTTACATGGGGCTTTGGTTGATTGGTGTTTAAAAAAAACTGTTTTTCAAGGCCAAATTTACTCTTCTTTTGGTAGAGGGATTTACCACCTGTTGTGCAATAGGTAGGTTTCCCTAACTAAGAGATTTTTAAAGCCAGAAGGGGCTATTAAATTATTTAGTCAGTGTGACACAAGCTATAAAATGTGATTTAAACTAGGTATTTTCTGCAGCGGATCCCCCAGGTGGAAGCTGTTTCAGCTCCCTTGGCTGACAAAGCCTGTCCTTTTTGGTCTGCTCTGGAGCAGCTTGGTCTCTCCTTGAGTTGACTGAAGGAAGGGAGACGGACAAGGTTCCTTGTGTACTCCTTTGGTAAATATGTACAGTTTGTTTTTAATAAGGACAGCTTTAAGTGGTGTGAATCCTTGTACTTGCGGATGACTCTTTCTCAGCCTCCTCACACATTTTGCAGCCGTGGGAGGAAGTATTTGAACACAAACATGATTCGGGATTTATGGAGACTGCTTGTGTGAGTAAAGTTACTCATTTGCATTACTATTTGCCAGCGTAAGCTCATGCATTATGCTCTGCTTTTTATTTTCCCTCCGTGGATCCACTACCACCCTTCACCGCGATGAGCTTGCAGGGAAGAGTGCAAGCACATGGTGGGATTTGGGTTCAAGTTCCAGCTTCAGCCAGGCTGTTACGCCCCTGCCTTTCAACATCTGGGCTGAGAGCTTTTCTCTGATTTATTGCAGATGTTTCTGGAGTACGAGGTGAGCTACTGCATCTCTGCCACATGTGCTGGCTGTAGATAGGCGTTTGTATGGGATTACCTGAGAAATGGGTTAGGGAAACTTTAAAGCCAACGGCGCTAATCAGCATCCTGCATGCCTGGTCTATCAGGCACATCAGATTCATGGGAAGGACAGAAATACCGTGTGCGGGAAATAAGGGTCAGGAGTGACAGGCGGGGAGGGGGGAGAGAGACGTTTAAGAACCATCCAGCAAGAAAATGGAAAGAGTCGGAAACGCGTTTGCTCTTGCTGCCTGTCAAAAATCAGAAGCTGATGCATACTTATAAGAGGAGCCATTTTTTGCTTTAATACCTCAAATTGTAGATTTTTGTTGTTTATTCTGCAGTGCCTGGGCAGAATGTAGCATGGAGAGGTCCTGGGCTGTGATTCTTTGGTTGTTGTCTTTGTGGTACTCTCCTAAATTATAGTAATAAATGTAATAAATTAGAGTAATAAGATATAATACTACATTTTTTTTCTGGGTGTGACAACAACAATTTGCCTTTAATCAAGAAGTTATATCCTCCTGAAATTTCATTTATAGGCTGTTTCCTAAAATTAGGAGCTTAGACTATTTCCTGTCAGTCTTAGTCTGCACTATTTCTCCTAAATTATTTAAAGGTATTAAAAATGCATAGTACATACTCTGTACCAAGTTTAATGAAAGAAAAGATTGGTCCTGACTTTACATGGAATTACACATTAGCCATTATTTGTTGTTGCACTTTATTTCATTTGGGAAACAGAATTAACTCAGATGAGTACTTTCTGATGGATGTTACTCAGTAATACCCCCTATGTTATGTAACATATTTTGTAGATCTATGCATTATGTTTCCAAAGAAAGCTCATTTTCCATTCAAATTGAAATGGGCAAAGTCACCTCTTTAAATTGCAAAAATTTACTATGATAAAATCTAGTGGGTTTTTTTAAATCATATGTCTATTTCTGTCTCCAGTCAGCCTGGAGGGAGTCAAATAAAAATTTAAGACAAATCCTTTCTCCTTCCTCTCCTCTCTCTGCTAGTCTCTTCTGCAATATATTTATGTTTTAAGGATCTGGGTTTTTTCCTTGAAACCATAAGAGAATGTCATCAGCAACCTTGTTAAAATACTGTGAAGTTAAATATGAGTCTCATGTAAATGGTTGGCTATTGTATTAGGTACCTCTGATACTTGGCACCTTCCTTTGACTGGAGAGTCTAATAGGTTAGTAAATAGTAAAGCAATTTCACTGGTAATTGGACATGTATTAGCCTGGCTTGATACCTAAATGCGTTCTTGGAAGAGCATATATATCAGTTACAGAAAGACGTAATACTTCTCTCCTGATGTCATCCATGCAGATATAAGCAAAAGCTGGCAATGCTGGGAACTGTGACTGAAGATCTCTGAGTAATAGCTGAGCTCTGGGGCTGTGTGTCACGGTTACGGGATATTTGCACGGACAGATGAACGCCATTTGATTCGGCTCGTGCTTCCTCTCTCGCGTATCAGCAAGGCTCATGGGTTAGTTGTGATCTTCTAAACCCAGCACTTCTTCAAGAAAAAAATAGGTCATTCAAACAACCGTTCACAACAAGGCTGTAGTTTTGTTGCTTAGGAGAAAGGCTCTGTATGAGGCTGTAGTTGTCCAGATCTCTTTTTCGGGCTTGCGAGATGCTATTTGTCAAGGGGTGCCTTACGTGAAGCTTTTCTTAAAACCTGTGAGCAGGAGTGGGACGGTCCCTTTCCCAGCCTGCACACCATCCAGAACCCAGTCAGTCCCCGCATCTCTCATTCAGCATCTTCTAGCAGTTGCTTGACTTGGGGGCTGATCTCCCCCTTTGCTGGGGGATTCGTCTCCTGCCTCTCTGCCGCAGCATCGCCCTCTCAGGCAGCTGAAGCCCTGGCGTTAGAAACGGTCTGTCTTGTGGCAAGACATCCCCAGCCAACGCTGACGGTCTCCACCAAGAAAATCTCGGCCAAAACAAGGAGTGACCTTGTAAGTCATGCTGGGTGCAGTAATTATGCACGTTTGCATAAATGTCACTAACATGTGCTATTGCTTCTAGATGAGCTGGTCCTCACTTAACAGTAGCACAGTACTAAGCCATTAATTATAGGAGTCGGAGGAGAAGTACAGCTGCAGATCTGCCCTGTCAGGATTTATCAGGCTCCATTTTGTAATCAATGGTTTATTTATTAAACCATCACAAATCATGCATGCGCTCTAGCCACAGCCAGCCGCAGCTCTGCTTGGATATTTCATCTGAATCAATGGAAGCAATCATCTGCTTTACATCAGGTATCGAACCTGCGCGGGTCCTCAAGTGATAAATGACTTTATTGTCTGGGTGGAATTGACTGGAGCCGATGCCTGGAGCTGGGGGGGTGGCAGTAAAAACACCGAATTCCTCTGTAACTGGTGCTTTTGTGCCTCTTCTTTTTTTTTTTTTTTTCCCCCTCTTCATCTTGCTCTAGCTTCTGCAAAGCAAATTAGAGTCTTTACCTCTGCACGGCTGAATCTGGTGCAATGAGGAGAGAGGCTCATGAACTAGGGCAAGAGGGAATGTGCTGGAAAGCAAAAGTGAAGGGGGTTCATTAGGTGTAAGGTGCCTTAGAAGTCAAGCGGGCGACCAGAAGCGGTGGCTGCTGCGCTAGTCTCGGCTGTGACCTCTCCAGAGCAGACATCAAGCACAAATGGTCCCAATGGGCTTTGGGGATGCTGTGAGGCCCTTTGGCTTTTAGGGGCTGCTGCCAAAAAAACCCAAAGCAAACAAAAATGCATTTGAAGCAAAGCAATCCCCAAAACCCTGGAAATACGTCCTCTGCCCTTCTCACTAACATTGACCAGGGAGGGAGTTGATGCTAAGGTCAACAGATCATAAAATTTCAAGGCACAACAGCAGTATCCTTTTTATTTTTCAATTTGAAAAAAAAAATCCGCACAGCGTTTCTCTGCATTTTTGTGGCAGTTGATTTGTTTTGGGAGATGGCAGGGCATTGGCTTAGGTTCATTTCTGCACACAGGGCTCTGTTTTTAACAGGGACAGCGTGTCCCCTTATATCCCTCTGAAACAGGGGGCTTTTGGAGCTCACAAGTTTTGTGTTCTCCTAGCCTTCATTTTTCTCTTAGCTCTGGCCAGGGGTCTGACGAAGAAGCCAGAGTTGCTCAACTCACATCACTCACTGGCTGTAGCCCCTATAACATAGAAGGAGACTGCTCACCTAAGGACGTTTTCGTTGGGAACTCACTCCGAGGTCATCATTCTTGCACCGTGTCCTCATTTCTGTTACTGCAACAGCAGGGGCTTTTCCTCACCCATTAATAGGGTACGGTGAATAACTTTGGCTGGGTGGCCCGAGACTGGAAAGAAGCCCCATTTAGGGTGCTTTTCATGAGGCCTGTTGAAGTCTGTAGAGGGTGTTCTGTTTTCTGCAGTGAGCTCCGAGCCCTTGGATGTTGTAGGAGAGAAATCTGACTCGGTGTGAATCCCTTGCCTTTGCACTGGGGATAATTTCAGCCCTGACCTGCGTTCTTGACAGCTAATTCACCCTCACGCGGGCTGCTTTACAGGAGCTATACGACTTGCACATTGCGTGAGGTCTGTTATTGACATAATGAGGCTTTATTGGATTAAAGGGCTCGCTGCCAGAACTAATTGTTCAAAAGAATATATAGGTTTTTATAAGCCTCCAAAACTAGCCTTTATGAGAGCTGCATTAATATATTTCACGCCCATGCTAGCAGTAATTCAGGCATACTGTTCCTCCCTTGTGACCAGTGCATACAGGAAAGTAGAGGATTGCCAGGGAGACACGGCCCCCTCTAAGACCTTGGTATCCAACAGTGCTATACAAAAAAAAGGCTTGGGCCAGTGTATTATAAAAATACTATGTTAAATAAGTATTTACAACCTATATTTGCTAAATTATATCCATGATACTTTGTACTTAGCCCACTATCCTGAACATAGAAAGGGGTGGGGAGGTCATTTTGTTTTCTCCTGGGAATAACGTGATCTTTTGTCTTTTCCAAATGGTAAGTCTGAGTAGGCTTCTGTAGGGACTGCTGTTGGTGGTGTTAGACAGCAAAAAAACAAGGCATTGAATACTCAAGTGATTCCTCACCATGCGCTCACTTTCAGAAGTATATCCAAAACTTCAAACTAGCAAATGTAGCTGCAAAAGAGCAAATCTGATACAGCTCCACCTCTGCCAGGAATGCCTTGTCACGTGGCGTTAGCTGACCCTTGGCGTGGGCTGTGCAAACCCGCTCCCCAACTTCCAATGCCCGTGCGTGCTGCTGCCGCTTGCATATTCCTGGGGACCCGGGGTCATATTCCTGGCTCTGCTACTGGCTGCCGCTTGACGTTGAGCAAGTCACTTAACATCAGCGTGGCTGCCTTCCCCCTTCTCAGGGCTTATTTGGTGATGCATAGCTGTAAACTTACAATGTGGAGTGGAAACCTTCCTGAGTAGAAGCAAGGGAGAGAATTAATTTCCCACCGGAGCTCACAGTTGATGCTGCGTGATGGGGTAGCACCAGGGAGTGGGAGATAGATAGATACGTAGCCATCTGGCAGCCCCAGCCCGCTCCCTGCGTTTCTCAAACAGCATCCTCGGAAGAGCTGCCTGGACCATATGAACTCGACCTGCAGGGTGGGAGATGAGGGCGGTTACACACCCAAACCACACAGAGAGATAAATATTCACCTGTCATCTTGGGCAGCTGTTACAAAAACCAGCTCCCAAAGGGCAGCTCTGAATAGGTACAAAGCAGCATTTTCAAGGATTTGCACAGATAAAGGGAAAAAAAACCCAAACCTGATGTCGTGGTTTAACCCCAGGACACCGGAGTGTTTAATTCAAGACATCCACACAGTAAGTGTCAGCACAGAAATGGAAAAGCACAAATATACCTAGTTCTAAAGACCTGCTTCTGCCCGTTAGTGGATGGACTGTTCTGGAGGGAGCATCAATGCAACGTGTGGGTGAAGAGGCCGATTCCCGATGGTGCCAGGCTTTTGGGGTGTATCCCTGAGAGCTGCAGCCTGAGCACACGTTTGCTCCTGCCTGGGCTGTCCCCTGGGAGCAGGTGAGGACCACGGCAGTGATTCGATTGATGTCAGTGGTGCCCCAACAGTTGACGTCCACTGAGGAAGCTTTTCCGCAGTGACCTTGGTCATCGTGATGCTTATTGCCGTTATACTTTCAAAAATGTTCATAGCTGAAATTCAGCTCGGAGTAAGTCAAGCTATCTGATTTACAAAAGCGGGAGCTGCTATTTTCCACTCTAAACATACATCCTGGTCATTTTTGGTGCTGTATTATAGTGAGAATTTATGTACAAGATCAAGTTCCTAACTGGCGACCAATACAGTGATACCTTTCACCTGTGTGTTTACTGTTAATGTTTTCCCCTCCAGTACTGCTAGTAATAAAAACTTAGTGAATTTAAGAAATGTGTAAAGCTGCAGATGTTACATCTTCTTTCCATCAACCCATTTGCTGTCTAAAAGAGGTCAAATCACATTAGGTTTTTACCACGGAGATCCCATGGCTTCAAACAGAGCCGTGTGAATCTGTTCAATGGAA
Source organism: Oceanodroma leucorhoa (assembly GCA_030449065.1). NCBI lineage: Eukaryota > Metazoa > Chordata > Aves > Procellariiformes > Oceanodroma > Oceanodroma leucorhoa. The sequence continues at coordinate 3,376,714 of JASVER010000053.1, forward strand.
AATTAAACTAATGTGTGCTTGTATTAACGTGCTAAAACCTGCACTGATTTTTTTCTTTCTTTCTTTTTTTTTTATTAGAGAAGTTAATTATCTGACCATAAAAGTATATGGTAAAAGATCATGAGTGGAAAATGATTACTCTTTTAAACATTTTGTTGGGCAGCAAGTTACACAAAAAAGCAGAGATTGTTGCTTCAGAGTTACTGTCTTGCTCCTCACTTGGGTATTAAATGCATTCAAATTTATACTAGCCAGTTCTTTGGTGTGCAATTTCTGTGCATGTTGATAGGGTTTCAAAAAGTGTTGGGTTTTTTTAACCCTCTGGGGACTTTTTATGTGCAAGTCAAGTGCTCCTGCACGCATGATAGAGCAATTTCTTCACTCTAGAAAGTGCTGCTAGATAGAAATACCATAGCAGTGCAAACATTGACTTCCTCAGAATTGTTCCTTGTTCAAATAAGGATACCATAACAAAATCTTACACGGGGTCAAAAGTGCTCGCCTCTGTACTGATGAGATCTCTCAATAATTTTTGGTACGTTTCCAAAGGGCATAGTTTATTGAAAGTTGGTGCATGTATAGAGAATAAGCTTATATACACTTCTGATCTGGAAAATCACTTGATTTAAACCTTAAATCTATCACTAAGTATTTTTCTAATGATATAAGGCTTGTTCCCCAGCTAGAATAGAATGGCAGGGTTTTACTTTGGTCAAAGGACTCATACTGATTTACCCTCTTCGAAAATCTGAAGCTTGATGGAGATGTTTAGGGGTTTTTTTGAAAGTTTAGCACTTCATCTCATTGGAATTGTTTAATGCAGTGCCAATAGAACCTGGAGTGTAAAAGCATCTATATCTATTTCTATTTTTTTTTAATTATTTATTTTACTTTTTAAACTCCCTTATAAGAGGAGGAGTGGATTACTCATACTGTATACTATTATACAAAAATCTATCACGAAAACTTGAACCCAAGCTAAGCATGTACATGTTGTATGCAGAGCCCATGTCAAGAGCAGATTCACAGCACATACCAATTTTAAGGGGATTAATAATCTATGAATGATATATATCCAAGTTACCTACAGCAGTATGGGTTTGGAAATGGAGAAAACTTCAGTAAAAGGTGGAGGCTCCGTCCACACTGAAAATGGACTCATTGGGGCAGATCTTCTAATGGTGCAAAGCAGCACAAGGTCTTTTGGCTTTGGAAGAGGGATACTGATATAAAACAGTGGAACATCTAGTTCAATCCGTATAGCATACAGATCTATTACCATTGCATATAAGTAACAATTTCATACTTGCATTTTAAACTATTACTCCCTTCTTAAACCGTATGCTAGTTTTCTTAAAGAGAAGTCTAATTGCTCTCTTTATATGCAGCTCCAAGTCAAACGCTTAATTTATCCCTCCAGTTGGATAATTAAATCATACAATGTTCATCTCTTGTGACTCTTCCTGTCCCAGAAATCTTAAATTCTTCTTCTCTAGCTGTCTTCCGCAGAGCACAGCTCCTGACAAAGCCTTCACCTTTAATTTACTTGTGCCAGTAAGACAGCAGTTTGTCTCAGTTCAGAAGCGAGGCTTTGTTTTCCTTTCCTTGAGTTTCACTGCATGTTTCTTTTCCTAGAAAAGCAACCCCATCTCTCCCACACATACCTTCTTCAGGCATTACAAAACAGGATTATTTTTTTTTCTTCCCTGTGACCTGATTTTGCAAACCTGCAAGTACTCCCATTTAAATCAGCAGCCTGGCTTGCATGGGTATGGTTTTGGAAATGGTTTAACTTGAAAATCAAAAAATGCAATTTGAGTTCCTGTGTAGTGCAGTATAAGTATTACAGTTTGGGGCAGATAGAGCTAGAGCTGCAAGGGTGAAGCTGCTGCACGGGAACAGATGATGATACCCTGCTGCAGGGAAGTCCTGGGAGTCACTGATGCATAGCACCCCACAGCAGCAGGCTGCAGAAGTATCGACTTGTATTGGAAAATAAATTGAAGGTCTAGAGGAGTTCACGCTTGGTGAGGCATTTCTATTAGAATTCCTTCCTTTGTAAGGTTCAACCTTCTTGCTTCATTTCTTTTCTTCACCATAAGAAGTTTTTGAAAGCTCAGCTGTAGATCAGGTAGACCTGGGCACGAGCAGTCCTGCTAAAATCAGGAGGATCGTGCACGAACCAAAAATGAAGACCTTCTAGTCAGCCTGGCCCAGAGATTTGCAGGGTTGCATCCCATAAGAGGGATCTCTGAAGGGCCTTCCTGTGGTGTGCTTGTGGGGTTATAAGAGATGGTACAACAGTTAGTTTGCAAAGCGGCAATTCTGATGTTGAAATGTTGGCTCTGATTATTTCTTGGGTCTAACAGTGCCCATACTTGCAGTCGCATTAACTTTGCTTGGCCATTATGCTCTCAGTGGAACTGCTGTGTTAGTGCACGTTAAGGCAAGGGTTTGGTGAAGCAAGAGAAGCTGACCCTAAAAAAGCTAGCTAAGGACTGGCTTTGTGCTTTGCTTTGTGTTAGGGTACTGGCTTGCTTCTGAGGTTTCACAGCGTAGCGTGTCTACTAGCAATGCTGACTTTTCTTTACTGGAACTGAAGAGCAGCATCTCATACTTTCCCCATTGATTTTTAAATGCTTCATGCTTTCCAGTACATTTCATTCATGTCACTAATCAACATCAGTATTTAAACATCATTTAAAATGACTACACTGGTTTAGCAGGTGCTGAGACACTGCTCGCCCTCCTTCCCCATCTTCCCCAGCATCAACCTTGTAGGATCTTCTGTCGCTGCTCTCCCTCTCCCGGCTGACTCAGGGTGACCCCACAAGAATTCCTGGTGGAAAAGCCAGGACATTCCTAGTATTTAAATTAAATGTGCATTTATGTGCCGTATGTCTGGTTTGGGTCACCCAGCAGTCTATCTTGCGGCGCAGCACCTTGTTGAAAAAAGACATCAGTGCTCCTGATGGCATTTGTAGTGTTGGCTTACACTGGTAAAGCCCTGACTGCTTTGGGCTTAAATGGGACCACAGAAGTGATAGAAATTTCACTCTCCCTGCAACTGGCTGGAGTGCAGAGGTGGGAGGCATCACAACTACAGATTTTTCCCCTTCTCTTTGATTTTGAAATAGCTCATTTGTCAGATTTCAGGTAACAGTCTTTGCTTTTGCAGAGGTTGTGGTTCTTACGTGTGCATGTGTGAGTGCAAATGGGCTTAGTTTGCAGGAAGGTAGACTCTTTTTTGTTTTGCGGTGGGGTGGCCTGGTACCTAAGTAGGGGTTCTTTAAGCATCACTAATGGTTCTTTAAGTGTTGTTTTATTTAAAACTTGTAGAAGAGTGATTCTTAAAGAATAGATTGTAGTGGAAGGAAGGGGCTGAATTGCCTGAACTAGTTTCCAGAATAGTGCGCTACATGCTGTGGGTCAGCTTTAGCATCTACAAGTAGATTTTTTTGTGTGTGCATGTTAGCCTTGAGACAGCAAGGAGCCACGCAGGAGGAAGCACTGTGATAGCGGGGCAGCGATTTTGTCAGAGGTCTTGTGCGCATCTTGAAGGGTCTGCTCCTGAGATTACCCAGATTGCTGAAGTTGCACGGAGATGTGGACAAGGAATCCCTTTGAACACCAACCTTTCGCTTTTCCCTTTTTAGTGATAAAATATGCAAGGGAGCAGAAAGTGACCCATTTTGTGTGCTGCCTGTCAAAGCGAGCAGGGGAAGGAGAGTACAGCGAGGGCCCAGGTGGAACCCAGTGAATGCAAATGATTTATGGAGTAGCTGCTTTAAGCATTTCCAATTACTTGTATCATCATCCAGTAGCGCCTATTTATGGGGATGGGCTTAAATACATTGCCTAGAAGAAACGGATGGCACAGGCAGCTGCAGGACTGATACGCGCTCCAGCGTCTCTCTTTGTCCCTCTGCTAACCAGGTATTTCCTAATGATTTTCACAGGGAGGAGAATTCCTGCCAGGCACCCTCTTTGCTTCAGCTTGGCTTTTCCTCGCTGCATCACAGCTAAGCAAGCAAAGTTGGGTGCTTGGTGCATCCTGAGCTCAGAAATGCCTTGCCAGCCTTAACAGGGTTTTTTTTCTTGTAGGCTGGAAAGGAAGGCAGTTCACCTGACCGAGCTGCACATGAGCAGGGAAGATGCTTGATGTGGCAGCTGGTTACAGAAGTGTGTGCTCTTCACGTCCAGCCCAGAAGCACCCCTGGGCTCTGCCTAGCTGAGGAGTGTCTGAGCGCCTTTGTGAACCGCAGCCACACCACCCCTCGGTGCAGAGGAGGGGCAATCAGCTGGCTCAGACTGAGAGAGGAGGCTAACTTACCTAGGCACGGTCTTTTATTTCAAAAAAAAGTGCCAGGGTATGCCTGGTGGTACACATTCTCCCAGGGACTGTTTTAGAGTAACCTTATGTAAAAGTGAGTATTTCATTCCTCCTAGGTGTCAGAGGTTTCATCTGTGGTTAAAACAAAACAAACCAAAAGGGGGGGTGTTGGAAATAACATCACCTTCAAACAGGAGTGAGTTTGCAAAAAGAGGAGGTTGGATTGAGCTGACAGAGTCTGAAGTTACCAAGAAACACCCAAGGCAAAGAAATCAACCATCAAACCGCTCATCAGCTCCACATTTTAAGATATTTAAGGTGGACTTGGCAGCTAGGTTGTGAAGTCGAACAGGTTGGCGCACAGTGGAGCTTTTATAGGGCTTCAGCATCAGTAAGCAGCACACTTCACAGTCCTGAGAGGCTTGGAGTATTTTTTCCTCCCTAGTATGGCCATACGAAGAACATACGTAGTTACAAGTGATAGCAATAGAACAGATAAAGATAGGACTTTGGGATGTGACTTAAAGGATGTTACCGGTATTCTGCCTTAATGCCAGAATTCTTGTCCATTTTCAGGAGTGAGAGCTATTTCAGGGCATCTTCTTTATCTTCCCTGCCTCTTTTTACCTTTTTTTTATTAAACTGTGTCCTATTTCTGTTTAATGCACCAAAGAGCAAGCGTTACACTGATGACATAGCTCCAATTCATTAGTGTCGTCTTTAGAAAATGAAAAGTGATCAAATTCCCTTGTCAAGGACGATGCTGATTTAGAGATCCCTCTTTTCTTAAAAATACAACCTAGAGATAAAACTTAAAAAAAACTTGCAACCCAGATAGTAATTATGTGCGTTTAAAATGTAAGCCGGGACAGTTGGTTGTACTAAACCGTTCACAAGCAAATAGCTTCCAAAAGACCGCTGTACTATCTTTTCTTCACGGGCACTTAGGTCTATATAGTAACCGATTTTATGAAATACAGTATGTCTGTTAACCAACAGAAATGAACTCTTCAGTTGCTTAGTAACTAATCCAATCCAAGGAGGAAATAAAAATAGCATACATAATTTTAGAACCTTTAGGACCTTTGCCAAGCAAAATATTCTCACTAGCAGCAGTCAGGTTTGTGATTTGAATGGGTTAGCTTAATAGAATAGATTCTATTTGTTTTAGGTAGATAAATGGTCCTTGCTTTTCAAATCTGATTAATTACGTATCCGGGCCATTAGGTCTTGTAGCTTCTGTACTCTTCTGTAAGTTTATTTAACTAAAAATATAACATAACTAAATATAATATAAATAAAAATGAAAAAATATTTTAGTTGCCGGCTTCTTTTCAGCCTTAATCTGGTTAAAAAGCTGAAGACTGCAGTATAACTCAATAGATCACATTATATTGCCAGGAGGTATGTCATAAGCATCTGCTTAATTGAAGTGTGTTTTTTTTCCTATACTCATCTGTAAAGCTTGTTGAGAGGAAAAAGGATATTATTTAAAATAAGATATTATTGCCACCATTGGTGGAAATTGCCATACGGTACCATAGCACCGCTTATTCAGGCAAAGTAGGAACTTGGTGTGTTTAGTTTCTCTAAAAATAATTCTTTAGCTGACAAAATATGCCTCCGGTTTTAAAATATGTCTTCAAAAATTTAACGTTTGTCTGCATTTTTAGAGGCTTGCTCTGTTTATGCACAATGCCCGTGCGTTTGACAAGTTTCATACCCAAGACTTATGCAAATTATGGCGAGGATCTGCATTTTTTCCCCACAATTTTATCAGCGTCACCACTGGATGAAGGATTTGCAGGACTAAATCCTAACGTGGGCAAATAGTGTCACCGAAGTCAGCTCTCTTGTTCTTATTCCTGAATAAGGTAGGCAGTACGGGATCCAATATTCATGTAATGCATGTTTTCTAAAGCGGTCACAGTGCGTTGGGTTACCAAAACAGATAGAGCGCTCCTTTTGCAAAACAATTTGAATACCAACTTCCGAGTACATGAATTCTGATTTAATTCCCCGCTCCTCTGAACCATGCGTTCGGGAAGGTCTCAGGTATTCCTTAATCTCTTTCAGTTCAATAACTATTTTAATGTAGGGCAAAAAGCACTCAGATTCAGGTTTATGTGGCTGGTACATTTTGCTTGAAGAAGAATAAATTTTTTTAGTGATTCACCACATTTTTCATTCCACTTTAGAATTATCATCCTGTAGGGTAAAAAGCTAAATATAGCAAATACATGCTTTGCACAGTGGTTTTAATACCTTTTGCTTAATGCTTTTTTTGCTGGTGGAGTTTCAGGCGCTACTATTCTTATTTTCGGCATTGTAATTTATTAATACAGCTAACGGGCTTGTCTGAAGCAAATTAAGATTTTTCATCGTTGTGTGCTGAAAGAATAGCGTGCCAAATCAAAGAGGAAGTTTCCACTGTGAACGTCGTCGTAATTAGTTTACATGCCTGAAACCAGGAGAGATGTAGCAGGTACGTCCGTGACTGAGAAACAGAGCCGCAGGAGTTACCCTGCAAGCCCATCGCGTGGCCCACGGAGATGCCCGGGGTGAAATTTCTGGGAGCAGAGACATGGCGTGGTCCTGCGCGTTGGCGTTTGGGGGGAAACCAGTGGGAAGGGAGCTCTTGCATGGAGCCAGTGCTCGTTTTCTGCCTCGAGCTCCTGGTCTTTGCCGCCCTGGCAGCTTGCCCGACCTCAGAGGTCTGCCCGAACGTTTGTATTTTATTGAGGATAAAAAAATGCAAGTGCCGTGGTAAAATGCAACTTGATACGCTACTAATTTTTTTTCCCTAAAGAAGTTCAGACAACATTGCGTTAATACAAGGATTTGTGGCCAAAATGTATTATGCAGTTAATTCAAGTAAATTGCAGTTACTCTGTAGCAAATAATTACCACCTGTTTCACATCTGCCTCAAATCCACTCAAAATACAGTAAACTAGTCATCGTTCTTGTATTATTTATGTAGTTTTATTATTTGCAGTTAGACTGCTATTTACTTACCCGATTCACAACAATTTTTTCATGCCTTCTGTACACAGAACGGCGAATTTAATAACCTCCTTTGGATTTGTTTATAAAACCTTTCAAAATACGTTTGTAATGCATGACAGGGCTCCCAATATGCCACAGACACTCTGTGGCCTTTTCCGTCGTGAACTGCGGTTGGGAGAGTGCCGCTTGCTGCCCTCAGATCTCAACACCTCTGGTTCACCTTCAAAAATGGTTCACATTAACCTGTCACACACACGGTCTCCCGGGCGTTGTCAAGGTCGCCTTTTGCTCGGTTAAGACGGGAGCTCCTGGGTTGCTTATTCAAAGCATTGGGATGCTTTGATGTTGAGATGGACAGTGAGGTAAATGAGGGATTTTAGCAAGAACGATCACCTCCTGCAAGGGTGGCCAGGTATGATGGAAATGCAAAGGAAAGACAGGGACAAAAGCCAAATGTGTGCTGCTTTAAAATACTCAAAACGGTCTGCAAGCAGGGCTTGGACTTCTTGTGCTTTGTGCCGATCGTTCTCGCTCACAGCAAGATATGTTGTCGTAGTGGTTTCTTTTGATACTACACTTCACAACGAAACGGTGAGTGCGGGAAGGAGGGCGAGGGGTTAATTCCTTGCAGCACATCTAGGCCATCCCCTGAACTCACAGGGGCAAAACCAGCTGAGCGGTGAATCAGGCCACCCTGCCTCTCTGGGACAGAAATAGCAAGAATCAGAAATCTTGCCCTCAGCTGTGCTGGCGCGCAGGGATGCAGAGGAAAGGCACGGGGAAATACAGCCAGTTACTCGCCTCTGAGTTTCAGGTCTTCTCCATTACACCCAACTGGTACGTACGGTTTTGCAGCTCTGATATTGAGAGCAAAACATGGTCCTCCATACTTTCAGTCTGAGTTGGGGTGATTGGCCTCCCAAGATGTATTTCTGTGGCAACACCCCATCTCCCCTTAAATTTTCCACCTTAGGTAAGTGTTGGTTTTCCATATGGGCAACTCCTTTTCATTTCTGTAGTGCCCTCTTTACGTTAACCTCTCTCACAACAGGAACAGCGGCTCCCCTCCGCTGGAAGCATCTCTGCTCGGTTGTGATGCAGCGCTTGTGCCCAGCGCATGCATACGAGGGAAATCTGAATGCACGTTTCTGTTCTGACATGCTTCTTCAGAGGGGGAGGGTAGCGATGGGCTGGGGTCACAAAATATTTGTTGAAGGTGGGGGAAAAAAAAAATTATAGCTAATAAAAGTTAAGCTTGGAGGATTCCAGGGGAATGAGCTGCAAACTCAGCAGCACTATTGCATGTCTTTGTGATACCTCTCAAAACTGCCTGTCAAAATCTCCCATTAAGGAGCATCGCAGATTAGTAATTATGCGCATGTATTAACTAAGCATCCATTCTTTCTCTCAAACGCTTTGTGGCAATATCTCTCCAAAGAAGCACATATCTCATCTAGGTGTCTGCTAGATGGCCGTAACACCTCCCCAAGGGAGATGCCTCTGATAACACTATATTAAAGACAGGGCTTGGTTTTGTCTTTTAAACTGCTATCACACAAGCCAGTGCACAAGGAAAGACACCTATTATAATTTTGTAGACAAACGCTAACAAAAGCTGCCTGCACACGTGCGCACACAGAGAAAAATTCAATGTTAACATTGCAGGAGGCTGTGCTGATGACAGGAGTACTTTTATTGTCAGCTCTGCTGGGGAAGGAAAAAAAATACACCTTATTTGTGCAAATAATCCGCACTTAGCTTCATTCCCGAGCATCCTATTTGCACATGTAAGTATGTTTTGTCAGCTATGTCTTTAGGTACAGATTCTCATCTTCAGGTACTTGTCCTTGTTTGTACAGATTAATGCCATAATAAAACACACACACGAGCAGAGACACAAATATTGTATAGTAAGAATCCTAAATACATGGTGGGTTTGGTGTTTTTTTCAAAAAATGATTGAACTCTCTTATGCTTAGTTTTCCTGATTATATTCTGTTCATTCATGGAGAGCAAGTCTGAAAAAGAACTAAGAGCAAAACTGGAGGCAGAGGATAATAAAATCGATTGCTATTAATTAAGCTGAAATCCTCAAACATGCCTCCTTCCAATTTGTTATCTTCCAGACCCTAGATTACTTCATTCTTTTGGTGACTACTGCTAGACAGACGCATCCTGTTGTGATAAAGGAGACCAGCTGGATTTAGGACTGTGGTTTCACGTTTGTGGTATGACTGACCATATGTGATTCTCTGTCAAGTTTGCAGCTTTAATGGGAAATCTCTGAAGTATTTGCACTTTGATTCATGTTTTTTCACTGGTTTGGTAACAAAAGAGGGGCTGGCTTTGCGCAGCTGGCTTGCACTAACATAGGTTGCAGTGTGGTCTCTGCAAAGGAAAGGGAAGCTCTTGTATACTTATCCTTAAGGGTTGCTTTCGGCTGGTTTTTTGTTTTGATTTGTTTGGGGATGTTTTGGTTTTGGGGTGGTTTTTTATTTGGTTGGGGTTTTTTTTTTGTTAGGGAAAAAAAGCTGGGACCAGAAACTACCTTTCATTAGGGATATAATTTTTAATTCTTATGCTGATCATGGTTTTTATCTGGCTTCAACAGAACTGAATAATTCTGTTAATTGTCATTGTCTTCCTGCCTGCTTTGAGAAATGGGTGTCTTCAAACTCTGTAGGTCTGGGAACAGAAGGGTAGCTACTTGTGAAAGAAGCATAACAAACAGCAGATAGAATTTGGAGGAGTTTGGGGTCCTCTTTTCCTGAGAAGGAGCACTGTCAGACCCCTCGTCAACTTTTCTGATATTTCTGATCCCAGCGTAAATTGATTTGAAAGTGTGTAAAGAACGTGCTTCCCGTCCTTTTTTCCATGTAAGTCTCTACTGTGTCCACTAAGTCTAACCCCCTTTGCTAAAAAATCAAAGCCTGTATATTTCTGTAAGTTCACAGACCCGAATTTCTCATTTAAGTCTTTTGATGCATATATGTTGTTCTCTTGCACATATGGTAATGGACAGCTGGTATCTCTGGCTGGAGGGAGAAATGGTACATTGTGCAGACCTTGCCCACTAAACTCTGCTGGTGCGTCTCCATCCTGGCCTACAATATCCTTGCTGATCTCTGAGGTCCTGTCCCGAATGCTGAATATCCCTCCCATCCACTGAAGGCTGTAGCAGTGTTCCCTTAGGAGAGGCACCATGCCACAACACTGAAGAAAATCTCAAATTCCTACAGCTTTATTAGACCTTCTGTTAACCTGGCTATCATGTTATGTTAGCTCTCCCAATCCCCAGACTATGACTGGGCTGTTAAAGGTATAGTGGACAAGAGTTGAAGGTACCTGTGGCATTTGTCTGAGGGCAGGAGGGAGGATCATAGAATCATAGAATCACTAAGGTTGGAAAGGACCTCTAAGATCGACCCAACACCACCATGCCCACTAAACCATGTCCCAAAGCACCACATCTACACGTCTTTTAAATACCTCCAGGGATGGTGACTCCACCACTGCCCTGGGCAGCCTGTTCCAATGCTTGACAACCCTTTCGGTGAAGAAATTTTTCCTAGTATCCAATCTAAACCTCCCCTGGCGCAACTTGAAGCCGTTTCCTCTTGTTCTATCGCTAGCATTAATATTAGTCTTTAATTTTATTAAAGCAGAGAGATGAGGAGAAGGACTCTCTCTTCAGTCATCAAGCTTGAGAAAGTAATTGCAGCCTAAAGAAGGGTTTGCATTTATTGGTTTTCCAGACTTAAGAGCAGTACACGTAGGAGCAAAGGACAGTGATGGTCACACAGATATGGAGGAAATACGAATAAGAAAATTCCCCTTCTTTTTCACTGTATGCAAGTTTTACTCAGGACTTGCAGTGAGTTTATTATAATTTTTAATGGGTTACTTTAACCTCCGTTCTGTGCCACAGGAAAATCTCATCTTCTAAGATTTGCGTCCTGAAGGCCATTGGCGAGGCATCAAAACTTCCAAGTCAGCCAAGTGTCTTGAAGTCCCCTGTTAAACAGGCACAGAGAGAAAGTGTAGGTTAACACTCAGTACCCAGTCTGGGCTTACCATTTGCCCTTTCGTTGAATACGTACCACGTTTGTGTTTTATATTGCCAGTGGCTTGTGGCCAGACTGTATCTTCTCTGCACCTTATCAAACTCTAAACGTTTAAACAGCGCCGTAATTTTAGTGATCGGTGTTTGCAAACAGCATCTTTTAAGAGAGGGTGGCAGAAAGGGAGCAACTCAGATTTTTTTCACCCTGGATTGTCAAAACCCAGGGACTGAGCAAAGCAGGAAAAGCGGGGAGCTGCTCCCTCCTCTATCAGTGAGAACGATGTGCAGTAGCGCGGGGTTACAAAAGACACAGGGGAGGCGAGATGCTTCTTGCTAAATTGCTGCACCTTTACCCTACTCATCCAGGACTTTCACGGTAAAGGAGGAGCAGAGAGGAGGCATCCCAAAAGTGATGGAGGTGTGTGAGCCTCTGCCCACCTCACAGCTGCAAAAATCTCCATGCCTGTGGCGAGGGATGCACAAGCGCTTGATGGCCTTGCGTGTGTTCGGGCGAATTCCTGTCCCTCCACTGCACCCCAGTGCTGCGGGAAGGAGGGAGAAAGAGGCGAGGAGCTGGGCACCCAATTTGGGTTAGGTGCCAGCACCATCAGTCCGGGGGCTCTGCCTCTGTTGCACAGGGAGTGGGCGAATAGAGGTGGAAAGATTCAGACCAGTGATTTGTCTCTTGGTTTTGCTGGTAATTCCTCTAAACAATGAACAGGCAATCTGGTAATGGGCCATAGATTTCCCAGATGAAAGCCAGCTCGTTATCACATAGATGTGAGTATTTTCTGATAAAGTGTTTCTAAAATGGAGGTGTTGGCATCCAGTTCTTTATGAAAGTCACATATATATATATATCTAAGTGAAGGCTGCATTATTTAAGTATACTGAAAAACAATACTTTGTGCATATTTGAGATCCTTTTTCCTTTGAGACAAAACTTGAATTTTTCTAGAACTAAAAGATGTTTAAATTAAACAGTAACAGTACAAAATAAAAATGATCAGCCTCTCTCCCCAAAGAGGCCGTAACGCAGCAGAGCATTTAGCAAGGACCGCGTCATTACCTGCTCCAACGGTGGGATGCTGGTGGGCAGAAGGACACTTCCAGGTCTTCACAAGCCCTGCTGATGTGGCTGTAGTGTTGGCAATCAGGTAGATAATACCACACCTCCATTTTATTTTGAAGTGCTGTCTTACTTGCGCTGTTCTCTATTGTTGTAAATCGGTTTCCTAAAATGTATGGGTTTTTTTCCCTCCTCTCAGGCATGTACAGTTCAATACTTCTGAATATTTGATCATATAAGCATTAGACCCTAATCTCCAAGCCTGTGAAGCAGTTTGTGTGAAGTACCACAGAGTGATCTCTGTCATGAATGGTAGCAGCTCTGTCCTGCTGCTACTCGGATAACGGGAGAAAGACTCTGACTTGTCTCAATATTGCATTCAGCAAGCAAATCTTCGTATTATTCCTTTAAATCAAAATGGCCAGTGACACCCTAAACTAGTACGGTGCCTATCAGAAGTGTACGTTTCATCTAAACATGTCTTGGAGACTGTTTATTTTCTCATTATGAAGAATATGCTGGCCTAATGTAAATGTCAGTGAGCTCAATGCATTTTGTGCAATGAAACGGACAGATCTAAACCAGTAGCAAGAGTCAGGCCTGGGTCCTAGGAACTGCTGAAGAGCACTTGCTTTCCCGTTTGTTTTTTAAGCACTCTGCGTTGGAGTCCCTCTGCCCACTAGTTTGAGTCCCGGTCGCCTCAGAAGGGCAGTAACTTTTTGCACACACCTCTTTCCCTGAGAGGGCAAGAAATTATTCTTCATAAAGTAGATGATCTAGCAGGTTGGGGGGGTGTGTGTGCGTGTGGTTTGTTTTTTAACAAATATTTCCTTAGCCTAGATTTTAAACATTCCCATATACGGTAAGGAAAATGTGAACGAGACATCTTCGTGAACAGACGTGTTGGTGGGAAGGGGTCTCCTATGCGCAAACAGGGCCGCGTACAAACCGTGTGGTGTTCAGTTTTGTTGTCCGCAGTCAGTAATGCTTAGCAAGAGACAGTAAAGCATCTGGAAGATTATTTTGAAGTACGCATGTATTGTTTTGGTGAAAACATCAGAAAAAAGCCAGAAAATCCTTTTGAGTTTCACCGTGATGAAACGAAGTCCCTCTATCAGGACATCTAAAAGCAATCCTGAAGTCCCCAGTGTTAATGATCAACATTGATTGCAAAGTGATTTTTCCAACAGAGAATCAGTTCACTAAAAAAAGCATCTTGCTGTGCATATGTAGCATGTACCAGCCTTTATTAAGGGATCAGCTGATTATTATTCTGCTACCGGCTTTTATTTTCTTCTTCTACTCCCTCTCTTGCAGGAAGGCTGCATACAAATATAACAATCGATTGAGAGGAGATGTTCTTCCTTTACGAGATTAATTACAAACATAGGGATGCTGTGTCTAGCCCGCATGTATGATTGATCTTGTAGGAGGAAATGCAATAGGAAACTAATGCTTCCTTTTATCCACTAAGCAAAGTTCAGAGATGTTTACATTCTGCTAGGTAAGCACAGCTGCCTAAAGACGTGAAGACGGATGGACTGTCCTGTCAGCACAAATTCCTGCCGAGGTAACAGGCTATGCCGTCTCTGCGGACATCTCTCTCTGGCCAGGAGGCTGTAAGGGCCAGAATCGCTAATTTAGGAAACAGCTTAATTGTTTCACATTTTAATTAGCGGGGAGATCCAGGCAGAGCCGATGCGCTACAGGGGGCAGCAAGGGGAACGTGTTGGTGGACCGCGCTGGTGGGGCCGTGGGGCGAGGAGGAAGGCTCCCGGCGATGCCGAGCGTGGGGCGGCCGTCGCAGGGCAGCTTTTCAGAAATGGCAAGGGTTTTTTCTTTAAATCCTGGCTGGCGTAAGGAGCGATCTGCATATTCGCTCTCAGAGCTCACAGTGTATAGTTGTGGAAGCATCTGCAAAAAGTGCAGCACTTAGCTGTCCTTGTTTCTATTTGTATATAAATATAACGTTACGAGCCCTGGATTTGGCTCAGGGTCCTTCGGAAAAGGTTCGTTTCGTTCTTGGGCTCAGGCTGGCACCTTGTATTTAGGCTGAGAAACAGTGTCAGAGGTGACGGATCCAGCTTAGTGACTCAGCCTTCTTCCTCGCGGTATTTTAAATAATGGATGTGCTACTGCTGATATTTAACTCCTACCGGAGCTGCTGAAATACATGGTGTGTTTCAAATACTGATACAACACTGAATCTCTGCTCAGGCAGAGGAGGAGATCTCCACCTGGAATTGGTTTTCTCAACAGGAAAAAGAAATCAGGGGGAGGAGGAAGAGGAGGAGGGTGGGGGGAGCCCAAGCCATAATATCTTGTAACAGTGTAAAAATGCCCTTCACCCGAGGCAGCAAAGCAGTCAGCTCTAGCAGCGTGTTGACGGAGAATCCTGAAATCGATGCTGCAGTCTGCGTTGTATTTATACAAGCATATGCACTGCGCTGATGACGGGGGAGAGAAAGGGCTGTTCCCTGCGTTAAAATAATTAGAGTAATAAATACAGCCTGGCAAGCGCCAGAGGAAGCAGGGATCCTTTTGTTCACATCTCGCCACTTAGAGCTGGGTAAGCAAGTCTTGCGGAGTTAAGCTCAGAATTTACTTACCCTTTTATTCTCTGTCTAGAGGTCTGGAGCAGGATGCTCTGCTGATGCCAGAACTAACAAGCGACGCTGGACCTCTGCTGCCTTAGAGCAACGTCAAGGATTTCGGGGGTCTTGTCTTTTTCTTCTTTCTGTCCATGCAAATCCTGCCTGATAAACATGGATCCCTTTGCTGTTTAGCAGTCAGTTTGCTAGGCTTGACAAAGGTTATTGCAATAATTGATGTTCCTCTTCTAATAATTAATGTTAATGAGTCCACTAAACAGTAAACAAGACAACAAAGAACTGTTAATGAGACAGTCTTTACTCATTTGTTTAATCTTTTAGTAAGATAATGGGCGATAAATATATCTCTATTCAGCCATCTTCAAGTCCTTAATGCGTGGAGAGTGTTTTAAAAAGAGATTTGAGCTGATTTTTTACACTTGCATTTAGTAAATTCAGCTGACTGGGTAGGTGGGGCGCCTGAAAGAGTTGGGAGACCTATATAATTAAGTGCCTTGACATTCTGCTTCTGAAGGACATTGGCGGATATCCAAATGCTATGTTCTGCTCTCAAACCATTTAATTGAAACCGTACAAAGGGGGGGGGGGGAGCGCAAAAGAGAGGAAGATCTTGGCAAAAACCTTATGTGCGGTTTTTCGCTATTGGATTGACCAGACAGGGCAACAAAGCTGATAAAACAGGATTAGCAAAATTGCATTGTTGGATATTATATGCTCTGTGACATGTACTACAGCAAAGGAATTTGGCAGGATTAACCTGTAGAGGATAAAGATGTACCAGACAAGAGGGCTGAATTAATAGACTGCTGTGACCAAAGCAAGGAAATCTATTTGTATGGGATATTAAGGGTGGTAATAACCTTGCAGGGTGGGGTTGCAGTTGATGCCTGGAGTCCTGCGCTGACCCCGCGCCCGAGTCCTGCTGTCTGCCCGGAAACTCGGCGTACAAAAACCAGCTTGTTGGCACAGTTTCTCGTTACACTTTCCTGTTTCTAAATATAAAAAAAATGCTAATTCCTAGGCAGGATTATCTGTGTTATTGAGGTTTTTGTGTTGTTTTTTTTTCCCCAAACTGAGAAGTTTCTTTTCCTATTTATAGGAGATGAGATGATTCTGGTAATGCACTAGTGTCATCCGAATGTAAATATTTGGCTTTGGTGGTTTTCCTCAGGGCTTCTAGACCCAGCCGGCCGGACAGCATGGGGGAATGCAGTTCCCTAGCTGCTGGTTACTCAGCTGTTTAGGAGATTGTACACTTACATATGCGTAACCTAGCTGAAATCATAAGAAAGCTTTCAAACCACGTAGCGTTAAAGAACATGAAACCTATTGCCAATAGATGAGGGAATAAAATCAAACTAAGTAAAAATGGGAGAATACTAAAATTTCAGCTCAGACATACTCTAAGACTACGTCAGACTATTTGACAGAGGGGGTAAAGAAGCAGAAAACCAACCTCCATCTCAGGTACATTAAGGGGAGAGTAAGTCTTAGATAAGTGTTCATTTCTCACTTGTGCAACATATAATACTGGTTTTTACTTGAAAAGGCTTTTAAATTGGCTTCTTCGGGAGCAAGCAATGCATATACAGTAGCCTGCTTTTTTTAAGTAGTCTGATATACTTCAGCGCAGATTGCATGAAAGGTTTCAGAAGGATTTAAACAACCTTGAAAAAGGCTCATATAATTTGTTTTTCTTTTCCCACCCACAGTACTAGTGGCAGACTTTAGTGTTCCCAGGGAACATTACATAAAAAAAGTATTTGGCATTGTGTGTGGCGCAATGTGCTTCGTCAAGCGTGCTCAGTGCCACCACACGCGGTGAAAGATCTGCTCAGGGGAGACGATTCACCTCCATCCGGCATTATCGTGTCAGCATTGATCAGCACCAGCCACAACACAAGTTCAGCTTTCAGGCTCTTCCTTTCAGGGTTGAAGGCTGAATAATAGATACGCATAAAATATAAATACGTCAGTTTTTTTCAACGTGTTAAAATTCCAGTAACTGCTCTTTAAATAAAAGCTCTTTTGGTACATGACTGAGACTTTACAAGTGTGCACACATGCACAGGTGTCAGGAAATTTAGCTCCATTTCCTACAGCGACTAAATGGCATAACCTGTCTCTCCTGGGATATCTCCTGTTAGTGCCTATGTTAATCACTCTTCTGCCCAGGGACTAAACGTGACCACGTCTCCCTTCTCTGCAGGGGAAGGACAACACATGAAGTTTCGTTTGGATTAAATTGGGCGGTGGGCATGGATGGGGGGGACGCTTCCTTCGTCAGCAGGGTCAGAAGTTTTGCCTCCACATCTAACCCATTTCAGGAAAACTATTAAAGACCAGCAGTTTCTCCCTGGAGGTTTGCTAGGCTTCACATCGCTTGCTTTCTGTCTGGTTTGCTTAAGGACTCCTGCAATGGGTCCTCATCCCAGGGATGGTCCTGAGCTGATTCACAGAAACTCTGCTTTCTTTTGGGTTTTGGTTGCTGAGGAAAGTCTGTAATACACAGGATGAAGTTTATTATTTGCTTATTTTTCACATGTGTCTAGATGAATTAGCCCAATAAGGAGTTGATTGTAACCCCTTCAGAATGACCGAACCATGTCAAGCGAGTCATTGTACCACCGGTGCAGCATTTTGAGGGGAATCGGGGTGAAGCGTGTGTCTGTTTCTACCTTTTTTTGTCTGCTTGAAAAGCTGCAGGACCACCTGGACCTATGCTCTCCCCGAGGCCATTCCTGTAGTGCTGCAGCATTGCAACACTGAACTCTCGAGCTGCCAGAGATACACGCTGCACGCAGGCTGCGACGGTCAGCGTGCTCACTAGGGTCAGCCCTGCACAGAGGAGGGAGATTTCTTTTTCCCTTGAGCAATACGAAAGTCCCAGAATCCATAACTCCCTGTGTGGTTTTAAAAACAGATCAACTTTCCTGGTCAGCAGCGGGTGGTGTCCCTCAGCTTCTGCGAGCTCCTGAGGGATGGGCACCTCGGAGGGGAATGAAGGGCCTGCAGACTGGGACCTTCATGGGTCCCAGCAGGACTTCTGCAGGCTGGAGGCCCCTTCCTGAATGCCAATATGCTGGGCAACTTCTGGGAACGGACCACGCACGTGCTGGTCTCTCACCCGCCTCGGAGGAGCGGACAGGGTGCAGGTTAATGATGGCATTGCGCTTGGGAAGCCATGCGGCCCCTGGGGCACTGCTCTCCTTCTGACAGCGCCCTGGGGTCTGTGAAAAAGTAGCCTGTTTCTCCCATGTCTCTGAGGGCTTGGCGGAGTTTCTAGGTTGCTTCCCCCGTCTGCAAGCCTCCATCCCCCCTGAGATGAGCGCAGGAAACGAATAGCAGGAACGCAGCTCTGTGTGTTACTGCCATCATGCTGCAGTGCCCACTGCCTACAAAGCAGTAGATCTTGAGTGCAGAGCCAGTTTGCCATTTTTATTTCTTTTTTTTTTTTTTCTTAGAGACATACACCCTTCACACTTTCATATTTTAAACAGGCAGGGGTATATAACCCGTGGGATCGATGGATCTAACCCTGTCACTTTACTTTCCAGCACGCAGCGGTGTGGAAGATGGACCCTGGAGGAGGGCAGAGCGTGGAGGAGCCCGGCAGCGGGGAGCCCGGCCGGGGGGCCCCCTTGGGTGCCGTGCAGCAGCTGGTGTTGTGAATCAGGCCGTCACCAGTCGGAGAACGGCTACTTCACAACACCAGGGTCGCACCGCACCACGGTTCGACCGCCGGCCGGAGAGGAGCGGAGGTTCCCGTGGGCAGGCGGGGGATGTGGAGCACCTCCTGGCTGCCTCTGCCCAAGCCCAGACCTGCAAAGGTAATCAGGTGCTCAACTCCTATTTAGGCACCGGCCTCCCACTGAAGTCTGAAATAGAAGTTAGGCCCCTAAATATCTCTGTGGGTCTGGCCCCGAGACCCTGCCTTACTGTGCCGTGCAGAGCCGTGCTCCAGCAGGCACAGGGCAGTGCTGTCAGCCACGCGGTCACTGCCTCTTCGCATGCCGTGGGAATGTTAAGGAATGGGTAACTTTTATTAAGCCATGGAAAATAGTGGGGAAAAAAAAGTGCAGTTCTCCCTGACAGTCGTGTCTGAGGTCCTTGCCTATGACTAGTCCTCATCCCTTCCCTATCTAGACGTGTAGATATGTTATCTGTAAAAGATGCTGTGTATACCAGGAAAGAAGCCAGACTTCCTGGAAATGACACTAAAACAGCCCTAGCTGTGTTGTAATGAATGAAAAAGCACCAAAAATAAACAGTGGGGTTGTCCAGAAGTGGTACCAACGACTGCTGTCCTTAAAATAGAGAAAATGTTTGATTTTGCATTACTTAAGCAACCCCTTATAAACTATTAGGCATAGAGGGACAGCAAAGCACACTCAAACCCACCCTGTCCAGAGTGGCCCTGTAACATGTGCTATGTGTTTCAGGTCTGAAATGCAAGCTCTTCACTGCCTCCTCCCTCGTACCGTAACGGCAGCGTGATGTTAGTTTGAGGGGAGCAGGTTACAGCAGAGTGCTTTCCACCCGAAACCAGGTCGTATTCATGGAGGTCAGCACAAAGCTGATGGCCATATACAATCCTGTAAGTCAAACTGAAGTCCTGTTCAGTTTTGATCTCTGAAAGCAGCCATCTGCTCTTGGAGTCAGGATGGTGTTTTCTCTGGTGGGTTTTCCCTTGCTCCCACCCTGCAAGACAGACCGGCTATATGCTCTTAGGTGTTGGCTGGCTGTTCTCTTGTATGACATAAAACACTGGATATGTCTAAAGCAAAAAGTGGAGAAATGCAGAGAGCAAACAGTCAAGGTAACATAGAACTGATGAGGGATTTTTTGAAAATTTTCTTTTATTATCCTAACTCATCTGATTGAAGCCGGCAGTAAAAATGACTTAAATCCCATCCTGGATATATGATTGCTGGCAGGGAGGTAGACATAGGGGAGAGTCAGGATATACACAAGATTGGAAATAGCATGGGACAGCTGGAATTGCACGTGCAGAGAGACAAAGGTGGTTACATTAGACCTGTCCTAATCTTTCTGTTCAGGTGGGCTTCCTACAGAAGTAACCCTGAATTCCTTTCATAGCAAAAAGTCTACAGCCAACACCACGAACAACGTAAGAGATGTATGGGAGGCTCCCTCGTACATTAGGAGAGGGCAACCTGTTGATGCAGGCTAGCATTGGCTTTTTTTCACTGATTAGAGGAAAAACAAGACCATGTTTGTAGTTCAGGCACTATGGCAAAGAGGAGTATGAATTTGTCAACCTGACTTGCAAGAAGTCTGTTTTATTAAACTTGTTCTCTGCTAACACAAACCGTGTGCTCTGTGTGATAGTCTCATTGTTCATTATAACCTTGTTTTAAAGCTTGATACCTTTCACTCCAGGGTTTGTGTCATGGGGTAGAATACACAGTTCTTTAGAAACAGGAGGCAACAATGAAATAGCCCCAATAACCCTTCCACACGCACACTGATTTACATGAGCAGCTATTCATATATAGAACAAAACACCATTTCATCTTTTACTGTGAAGCAGAAACCCATTTGACCTATTCAGCTTCTGTCAGTAAATATGCATAACATTTGAAATAGGTTAATGCTTAATATCCGCTGGCGGGTGACCTGATAGCCTATCTCCATGCTTCTCTGAGGGTGGTATGTGGAGACAGGCCATTTTCAGTTCCCTTTGTTAAAGAATTTCTCGGGAAATCACACTTCAGAGGTAGCTTTGGGGCATTTATTGTACTCCCTGTTTCTAACTTGAATCCATCACACTTTATGCTCTTCTAAAGTGATTTCCTAGCAACTTAATGCATGCCATAATGTAGCACTGCTGCTGAAAATCAAGCGCTCCTGCTTGTCATTAAGGAGCCTGATCGTATCATCTCGTGGGGTGGATCGCAGGCTGAATAGCTGACCGTCAGCTTCAGGTGATGGAAGCAATTTCTGTTTGCTCCCTTCAGCAGTTAGAAGTACTTGATGTTAGCATGTGCCGCAGTGAAAGGGGAATGCACAAAATAAATAGTTCAATACGGGTTTTAAATTTGTGTGATTGTTATTCTTAAATAAGCGCCTACAGTTCGTGTTCATGTCAACCCCAGTTCTGGCTGCTGAGCTGGAAAAACAGGAGCTTGCCGGGTTTCTGGGTGGCCCCCAAAACGGGAGCCCCTTGCAGTCTGTGGGTACACCTGGAGAGCCTTCTGGTGCTTTCCAGAGCCTTTCTCCTACTTGTGTACTGTTACCAAAATGGTAGTTTACCCCCCAAAAATATTCCATTAGAATTGTTGAAAGGCCTGATTTTATAATCTTAATAAAACACTGTGCTCAGCGGTGGGGAAAAAAAGAGCGAAGTCTATCATCAAAGCTGAAATGCTGGGCTGTAATCTCTGGAGAGATTTTTTTATTTTTAAGGAGTTGTTATTCCAAAAGTGCTTTTTGTATTTAAGCAGATAATATTTCATATCATCCTTGAACTCTTTAAAATCTAAATCTGATGGGTTTATTTTCTTAGCACATCCACTTAGTACTACGGCTGTTCTTCAGTTATTTTGAATGGCTGTCTTTGTTTCCTTCCCGGGCTCACCAGCAGGGCATGTAGCACTTCAGAGAGTAGCATCCTTGTAAATTTTGTTCTTTTTCCCCTGCATGCAAAAGCCAAGCTGACAGGCACAGTAGGGCTCAGCATCTCTCACTTTCTGTGTTCGCACGCACGCTGCTTTCTTATCGTGGGGTTCCTCATGAAAAGTGCCATTAACGGATTTCCTTTTCATCTCTTTAATTGGGCTTCCTCTTTGGCAAGCAACTAATATGAAATTAAAATGATATTTCAGGCAGCATTGCAAAGCAAACAGTAGGTGGGACTGAATTTTGGTACCCACAAACCTGAGTCAGGTTTTATTTCAGTGCTACAACAGCATCTCAATAGGAGGGAGAAAATACAGAAACAGTCTTCAGGCATCTTAACGCAGTGAGCAAGAGGTGATGCTGAGGAGGTAGAAAAGGGGCTTGTTCACAGCTACCTTTTTAAAAACCAAAGTAGGATTTTGATAGGAAGGCTGATCAGATTAAATAACCTATGAAACTCCCATCTGTTTATTCTGTGCTTGGTACTTTGAAATCATTTCTGTGGGACTTGTGCTTTATCCAGCACATGGCAAAAAGATGGCCGGTGGCAAAGAAAGCAGGAAAACAGGAAAAAAAAGGCAAAATGAACAAACAAAAAGGAGTTGGGAGGGAAGGGGACGGCATTCCTGCAGCAGACACTGAGGCCGCGCGGGCGGTCTGCCTCACCACAGCCGCCCACCCCACCAGCAGCAGCAGCAGGCAGGGCAATGCCAAAACCATGAGCCGGAGAGCAAGCGCTGCTCAGCTGACAGCACCGAGCGGACGATTATCTCGCTGTGGTTGAGGCAGTCGTGAAATGCAGGTCTCGGGCAGCAGAGACCCCGTGCTACTTCAGCCCTTGATTTCCATAGCCCTGTACGCACTGCTGTAAGGTGATTGCTCTGCAGCGCAGCGTGCCTGGCGATGCCCAGCTTTGTCGCCCTGTAGTAAATGATCAACAGCGATTTTTACAGTTCACAAATGTAAGTATGTATATTAGATATGCATTTTTTAAAAAATCAGAGTCTTCCCAGTATATAGTCGGGCCTCAAGCATGCACATAAAAGGGGCCAAAACATCCCCATTATGCAATGAAATGGCACCACAAAGAGCATACAAATCATGAAGTAAAGCTAAATAACCATTTCACTCAAAGGTTGATGTGAACAACAGAAGAGGCTAAGCAGTCTCTGAATATCACATAAACTACTCAGAGAAGTTTTATAACCCATCCTCTAAGGAGATTCTTCCTGCTTAAAAGCCAAAGCAACAGAGACTTTCGGGTGTCATACTCCTTGTCTTTATTTATATGGGAAATTCCAAAAATTATGATGCTGCTTTGACAAACAGTTGCCTCTGTTCTTTAACAAGACTAACTACATGTGCCTCAATAAATGAGTTTTTATGTTGCATTTGATTAGACCTAGTCCTCCAACCATGCATTAGCAGGAAGGAGCTGCCTACGCATGCAAGCTCAGCGCACGCAGCTCTCGCCACCGCAGAGACCATTTTGAAAAAGATGTGCAAAACAGCCCAGTCAGTGGCTTTCCGATGCCCGCTTCATGCCAGCAAAACTCCTCTGCTCCCGTGGGGGCACGGGCACTGTGCCAGGTGCCAGGAGGGAGGCTGGGACCAGGCGCCCACCCTGTGCCGCCGCGGCTCTGTCCCCCCCGCTGCTCTGGCCGCAGAGCCTGGGGCAGGGGCTGGGGATGGGCCGGTTTGTTTCTGGGCTGGAACAGCACAGAAAAGCAGAACTGGGAAGAGACCTGAGGTGTGCATTAGTATTTTGAGTAAGTGGCATCTCAATGATTTTAAATTTCAGTGGTTTGGGAAGAAAAGCCCAAGTCTAGAGGAGAACTCTTTGGCGTAGATCAAAACTCAACATCCAAATACGTTGTCCCCTGTGTGCCTTTAGTGAAGTGGTTATTTAGAGGACTAAACCTGTATTTTAATTCCTTCCTTGGCACAGGGGTCTCATGCCCTGAACTCTTTCCACCCTGGTCTCCTTGCCTCCTTGCCATTTGGGATGTGTCGCTGCAGTAGCACACCGTGTCCCTGGGCTCTCCGGAAGAGCCAGCAGCTCCTCCATGTGAATAGCAGCCATGGACTGAAGCGGCTGATAACACAGCAAATTACATTGCATTCCCAAAGCTCCGGCTGAATTTCGTAGCCACAGAGACGCCAGATCAGGTAGAGGTCTGAGGAGGCAGCACTTCGTGCTGGTTTTAACCCTCCTTGCTGAAGCACATTTCTGCAGGAGAAGCTGAGAAATTCCTGTAGCTCACACCCGCTACGATAGCGAGGAGCGCTTGGATCGGGTCAGAAAACAAGCCTTGTGAGCTGGTGTAGCAAGCCCTTGGGCAGGCCAGGAAAGGCAGCGAGGCGGCAGCCGGGGCCCTGCCGGGAGGAGGGCAGTGATGGGCACCCACCCACCCGCTCCCCTCTCCAAAGCCTCCCCTGACGGCTGAAACACACGTAGGTGCCCACCACCCTCTGCCGATGAAGAGCAGGACGGTGTTCTGGAAAAGGCACCGTTCTCTCCGCACGCCCGATAGCTGGCCGTATTCCTCGCCAAACGGCAAAAGGCTTTAGCGCTGACAACCTACAGGGGTTTTGCATGACTATTTTTTATGATGTAAAATACTAGTTTCCATAGTAACAGCCACATGGGCCAGCACTTACCCCAACTCTGGAGATGCGCTGCAGAAGACTCTCAGAGAATAAAAATCCCTGCGTGCCCCGGGAACCGCTGCACATCCGCAGGGTGTTTCCAGGGAAAGTACTCCTGCACTCCGTAACCTCTCCCTTCGCTAGATCTCAACAAATCTAGTTTATTATTTTATTGTTCCAAATAAACTTCGGTTGTTGTTATACCGTAGGGACCTCCAGAGAGACCTGTCACACAATGGCAGCAGCTCCCACATCAGCTGCAGTGTGTGATAACTCTGGTGAGAAGCAGCAGCTCTTTTCCTCCAGGAATGGTTTTTGATCTCTTCCCACTTTCAGCTAGTCTAAACCCAAAAGTATTGAATCACATTCTGGCGGCTGCGTTCCTGAAAAAGCCCTTCTAGTTTTATTACTTGAATTAAAAGGATACTGTCTTCAAGCCTTGAATTCAATATAGCAATGTCTTTGCTGCTTAATGACAAGGGAAGGGAAGCGGAGCTGGTGACTGCTCCCAACAGCATGTGCCGAGGGAACAGCATCACTCAGCCTGTCATGAGGGAGAAGTGTCTGCTGTCAGGGAAAAGCAACCTAGAAATGCCCTCCCCTCGCCGGCAATGCGGCGGTGAGCGTGCAGGCAGCTGCCTGCAGCGGGAGGTGGTGCACGGCCTGCGAGAATAACCCCAGGGCTGGGGCAGCCAAAATGAGCTTTCCGTGCTCTGGGCTGCAACAGGCGGCTCAGTCGCGGGCAGCTTTGGGTGGACTTGGCTTGTCTTAACCCATGTGAAAGAAAGCCCACCTCGCTGAGGGGGGAGGGGGTGTGCTTTTGTAAACAAAGTAGTTATATTTGTGTTGGGGCAAAGGGAGACGTTCACCAAAAAGCCCCCCCGTCGCTGCCAGGATGAGCAAGCAGCTTTCCAACCATTAACACAGGTGCCTCCGGCACGCTGCAGACGAGCTCCCCGCTCAGCCCCTGCCCTTGGCTGCCCATACGTCCCAAATTCAGGCACCTTCACTGGGGCTGCAGGAGCTGAAGACTTATTCACAGGAGCTGAAGACTTGCTCCCTCAAAGCCAAGACCCAGAAAAATACCAGACTGCAAAATACAGATGTTTCATAGTGACTGAAACACTCAGTGACCAAGAAAACCCTCACATGAGCTTTCTTTTTTAATAAAACAAACTGCACTGCCTTGTCATGTGAATTAATATCCTCGCAGCATGGCTTTGTGTATTTATTCCTTGCTGATGTTGCTTTTGATCACTACTAGATGAAAATGAAATCTTGGATGCTTCGGGGCTGCTGTTAGGACAGATTCAATGAGATGAAAACGCGTTTCAGGAAATACCACTGAAGCCAGTTTTGTTTTAATTTCTGGGGACACGCAGGGCTCCATTTCCCCGGAGACAGGAGGAATTGCAGTCGAAGAAAAGCACACTGAAAACACACATCAAAAGTCTGTCCTTCCAACCCACAGAAGCAGATGTCATTCAGAGGCATTGCTGTTATCCCTCTCAGTCACAAGACTCTTCCTTTTGAGGGCAGTATTTGGAAATCCAAGTCCCTTCCTTCACAGGCTTTCTGAAGATGACGTGGTCCCTGAGCACAGACCGCAGCCAGGGCTGTAGCACCCCAGCACGCTCTCTACGTGCTGGTCCCACAGCCTCTGTCCGTCTGTCCATCAGTCCATCGGTCTGCCCTACCAGCCCTTTCTCCAGGTTACTCAAAACCTCACTTTGATGACTGACTTTCTGCCTGGCTCATGGCCTCGCAAGGCAGGTCCCCAGCTGAAGGCATCACCCCTTGCTCGGGGAGCATGGGGAGCTTATCCCCGGCTAAGGTCCTCTTCTCACTCTAATATGGGATAACCTTTCTCTTCTTGAGTTGATAACCCCACGTGCCCATCTGGGAGGGGTACCAGGTTGGGGAGGTGGTATGAACATCAGATAAAGCATGAGGTGCTCCTGTTTCTCAACACTTGTAATTACACAGCCAGCCTAAGGCAAATAGTGCCAGACCAGCTGATTAATGCTCTGCAGATCACTGCTTTTCACAATCTGCTTGGTTCAAACCTGACATCAATCAGTTTAACCTACATCTGAAGAATCATCTCTTCTTCTAATTTAAGCACATGAATGGAATCCACCGAGTCTCATAGTTAGATCTGGTCAGGAAAAAGGATTACTTTTCCCCATACATTCATAGAAGGAAAAATCCGTATTTGGATTTAATTGAAAAAGTCAGACACACTGTTATTGAACATAACCCAGATTAACAGTGACAAACTCCAGGACTTTCTCGGGCGGGGGGGGGGGATCCAAACCACTTCAAAATTAAATTTTTCCTATAAAAATTAGCATTAGGTGGGGGAGAGCAAAACTTCTGCCCACACCAGCCTCCCCCCACAGCGCAGTGGCAAGGTGGGTGCCCTGAGTGCCTCCTGCAAGAGCATAGGGTGGGCGGGCACAGCTCTCTCCTCCTGCCACTCCTGCTCTGCCAAGGGCGCTTAAAAGGCCAAGAAATTCGGCCCCTCTCAGATTTTCTTTTAGCATTTCCCCAGCTTTCTCCGTATATGCATCGCACATAACGCAATGGGGTTGTGACACACAGCAGGGTTTTCTAAACACTCGTAATAATAAAGAGTAATTAATAAAAAGCCCCGACCATCCCTATCTGGGTGTCTCACAGAAGCGGCTTTCAAGAACTCATGGTCCCCAGACAGGGACAGAGCTTACAAAGATGCTGACAAAATCCCACTGCCCTGTTGCAAGGTGGGGAGGAGACCTCTGATGCTCTACAGCCCCTAACTGGGTCTCAACCACCCGCATCGCCATTTTGGCCCAGTTTCAGTCTCGATGTCTGCACCTCTCCAAAGACCTCCAGATTAGAGAAGGGAACAAATTAAGTTTGCTGCCACATCAGCCCAAAAACCTCGTAGCAAGGAAACAGACTTTGGACCTGATGTTCTTAGTGAGACCGAACAAAACCCTCCACCGTGTGTGAGGCTCGTTGGGGCCATGTTTCTATGCACAGACCAGCATCAGTCATCTGCAGTATGAATATAATACAAATATACTGGTGAAGTGATTCAGGAATTAAGGAATAAAAAAACTTGCACCTTCCTCCTGTCCAAAACTGTAGGTTGAGAGGGGAGGAGATAGCTGAGAAGAGTCCCAGTGCCTTTGGGAAGCAAAAAAAGTTATATTGTGTTCATTTTAATTACCCTGTGAGGGAGCACAGCAGCCTGGGTGAGTGTCCCGCTATCCCACGGCAGGGATGTTGTTTCAGCATAGTAAAATATAGCAGAACAAATACCAACCCAGATGGGAGTTTCTGAAACTCTCCATCAAGTCTTTCCTCTTTCCCCTGATAACCTGAGCTCTCTTATATGGCTGTGACACAGTAATTTCACCTTCATTTAGAGCAGAAGATACTGAAATGGAAACTTGGGGGGAAAAAACCCTTCCAGATTGAAATCAAAACAAATCACTCTTTTGCATATTAATAAGGCTCCTGATTGAAAGTGTTCTAGCTGTTCACGGAGGAATATCAACAGTAGATGCTGCTAATTTAAGCCTGGCTAATTAAAAGCAAAAAGAAAAAAATCACTCCCCTAGAGACAGCCGCACGCAAGACGCACTCACCCAGCATATTTCATCAAGCTCCGCTTATTATATCTAGGTTTAGGGAAACAATCCCATGGCTTTTTTTCTGTCTTACTGGGTGGGGTTTTCCCACCGCGCATTGCCTCCGGCACCCTGTCCCTCTGCGGAGCAGGCAGCAGTGACTGGCAGGACCCGTGGGACGTCCACAGGGACGTCCGTGGCTGCGACTGGTTTGGGGCTTCGGCAAGGCATCACCAACGGCGCGGGGCATCGGAGGTGGCTGAGCTGGGACCGTCCCTGTGGCAGATCCTGTGAAGATTGACAGCTGCCAGAGTGCCATCAGGAACTTGTCGCAGGTGTGCTCCGTCCCCTTGCCCAGCTCACTGGTAAAAACATTAAACTGTGCCAGCCCCACAACTGACCCCCTAAGAACCGAACCACATCTCACCAGTTTGGCTTCAAGGATACTACGGGATATTGTGGCAAAAACCCTGCTAACGTAGGGAAAAATGCCATCCGCTGCCATCCCCCCGGCCACCAAGGCAGTCACCTCCCCGCAGCAAGCAATCTGGTCGGGCACGATCCTGCTTCCCCCGGCCCTTACTGATTGCAGATCAGTAATTTGATTTGACAATGGCACGCACAAGTGATGCAAAAACTCAGGGAAAAAAATTAACGCAGGCAAAGTGTAGGAGGCAGGAGGGCCGTATCCTTGACTGCAGAGCGCTGGCGGTGTCCAGCGGGAGTCGGGAGAGTGGGTGGCGGCAAGATGCCACTTTCCCCAAGCAGCAGTTTTGAAGCAGAGCTGTTGCAGGAAAAGCTGCCGATGGGCTCTCAAAAAGCCACCGAGAGCTTTGCGTTAACGGCTCGGAGGCGTACGGCTCGGGCAGCACGGCTGTTTTTATGTTTAAAAGGGATGAGGGGAAAAGAGTCGGATCTGTAACCGTGGGTTCTGCACAGACCGAGGGTACCCGCCGTCGGGCAGTGCCCATCCGCGGCTGCTCTGCCAGGCGGCAGCCGGCCAGACCCATTTTCTCACTACCCCTTCAGCAAGCATCCCTCTTCTCCCCGCACTGGGTCTGGGCTCTGCAGCCCGAGCGGGGAGGAGAAATGTCTCTGCAAGTCTGCTGTCAATCAGCACATTAGCACTGAAATGGGAAGAGAGGTTTTGTTCTCCTTTTTTTTCTTTTATTTTACGGTTATTTATTGTGCCTTTTTGAATTTGCATCCCAAGGGCTTCTGTATGACAGAATGTAATAGTATTAGTCACCGTTTTACACATTAGGGAACATAATATTTAGCACTCATAACAATTTCCAGCATCAAAGTGCCACACAAACATTAAAAATATACTGTATTTTTCTCTGTTTTTTTCAGGGATAGCTTGTTCTTGCCTGAAGCTGTACAACTTCTCTTTGTATTATCCCTCATGAGAAATGGGGCTTTTCTGCCGCCACCTCTGTCACGCCAGAGGATGCCAGTTTTCTGGCTTTTCATTCAGAGCAGCTCTGACCAAAAAGGACTTCCCTGGCTCCCCCTTTTCCCCATCCATCCACACGTCCCCTGCACCTACCATATTCCTGGCTACTGAAGTCCAAGTCCAGCATTAGACAGCACCAGCAGTGGTCAGTCAATCCTTCCTTTGGCAGCTTCTCCCGTTGCCTGTAGGATAAAAACTACAAGATGTTAAATTTCTTTCTTTTCCACTGACGCTTCTCTCATGCTGCCAATGAGCTCATTCTCTGTACGGGACTAGAGACGTGTGCTGTAACCCACTTCGTGGCCCCGTGATTTGAGCCTTGACAATGACCCAGGTGACTTGCAACAGGCACGTTTGAACAGTGGAGGTCTGCAGAGCTGATGGAGGTAATGGTGAGGCTGCTCTGCGTCATTCTGGGGATCCAAAAGACCTTGTCTAGTAAATCTGTACCCTGAGAGGAATGCTGAATGCATCTAACAGAGAAGTAATATCTATCATGTTTATGTGGGAATATCCAACTTGTGATATATTCTCATAACTTTCACTTGGATATTTGTTAGACCGGAAGAAATGCAATTTATATTATCGGTGACATAATGTTTTACAAGCTGTGACATATTATGACTTCTTGGTCCCATACAGCAGCATATGAAAAGTGGTTAAGAGTTTAAAATCTGCTGTCTTAACACCAGCGATTTTTCCACCTGCAAGAGTCTGAAGCTTTTGCAGGATCTATGAAGTTCCTCTAAGTGTCCTGCAAAAGAGGACTAAGATAAATGAGCTTGTCTGTTATTCAATACGTGTCTGCATAGATTACATTTCCAAAGGGCTCTGCACCTCTGCTGGAAAACATTTGGGATCCCCAAATCAAAAAACATCTCTTAATGTTGTGTCTCAAGAAACATTTTTTGATCCTTTGCATAAAAGGTCTTAATCTTGCCTTCAGTTTTACTGCGTTTAGACAGCTGAGAAAGGAGGATTAAAAATATTGTCTCAGTTGGAGATATCACACAGGATTTGTATTCATTCCCCAACTGTGATTTGTAGTGTGATGAATTCTCAAGAAATATCTTAGCTTGGCAAGTGTATTCCTGGAAAAGAATGATTCAGGCTGGATGGGACCTCTCTTGGGTCCCCTAACCTACCGCCCAGTAGTCATTTCTTTAAAAACCAATGCTATGACATTGGTTGCATTGAAAGGTCTTCAGTGAAAGAAAAGCAAAGAAAAGTCTGTCATGGTATGTATGTTACACACGCTAGATTTGACAAACAGAAAATCCCAAATCTAAGAACAATGAAGCATATAAATATGCCAATTCAGGAGTCATAACAATCCACAGTTGCCACAAATTGCACGCATTTTTCTTCCACCAGCCCCAGCGTTACACGCCTCATGCATTTTAATGCACACTTGCAATGCAAATGAGTTTCGAATAACTCCTGTTTGTCAGCTGAACAAAACCCAAAAGTCTCAATCACGAGAAGTTTCTGCAGACTCAACAGATGATCAGCTGTGCTTCCAGCCTCAGCCTCTGTGGACGAGTCGGTGCCTGAGCTTTGGGGAAGAGAGGGCTGGGACACTGGTCCTCAAGCACGCTGCTTTGGAAGGGGGGGGAAACTCGCGACCGGGAGTTTGTTCTCTCAGATTAAATTCCCTGCCTATGCGCAATTGAATTCTAAGTAGAAATTGGCAATTGAATTCTAAGTAAGAGTGAATTCTGTAGCCCATTTTCAGAGAGGAATAAAACGTGCTGCCTAGCGAACCACCACAGAAGCATCCCTAGTTTCTACAGTGCTCAGCTGCAAGCCTGTAGACATCTCAGCTGAGCAGGAACTGGGGACCAGTGCTCCTATAAGCCCATGTGGCCCTGGCCTCTCGCCTCATTCCTTAGTGCAGGCAGCCAGTGGCCATGTCTTTTCCCTGGTATTTCAGCTGGTGTCTTTTGCCACTTCCTTAACTTTATTTCATGATGGGTGGGGGAAAAAAAGTCAGGGCTTATATTTCACTGAGGGCTTCGTACAGTCACTCATTTGCAACAGATGTAAGCACGGATGGATTCAGTACAACTTCTTAGCCACACATCCCTGTGAAAAACTCCCCAGCCTGATCATGGAGGCACCGAGTTTCATACGTCCATGTGCACATCCCTCCTCTTTTCCTGGTTGTCTGCAGGGACGGAGCCCTACGGCGTGTCATCATAACCCTCCTGCAGTCTCCAGGGCTCAGCCGCCGACCAGAAGCTGCCTGTAATTTGCCCTGGTAAGACTGGTACCTACTCTCAAACTCTCTTTTCTCCTGCCAGATTTAAGCAGTGTCTTGTCAAATGAATATGTGTATTTGATCACCTGCAAGGGGAGAATAAGGGGATAGGAAGGAAAAGACACCTCTAGGTTAGTTTTCATAGACTACCATGAAGTGCATGTCAGCGTGCACTGGTGTAACACACGTCAGGACCAGTCCCGGGTGCAATCCAGCTGTATTCTGCGTCTTCGTGGGGCTCTGTTTCTGAACCTGCAAAGTTGGAAGCTCTGTTTTGTAGGATGATTGAGCCTACCATCACAGGAGATAAAAATGGTTTGGTGCAAATTATGCCCTGTGTTCTCCCTGTTTAAACTGGTTTTTAGCACACCTCCTACTACAGAGCTAACTAGCCAGTGGTCTTTGTTCCCAGGCTGGAGGAGATGTGACAAAGTAAAGTCTCTGCGCGAGCATCATTTGTAAACTCCTCCCAAGCCTTGCTTTTTGCTCCAGTCACCCAGGAAGCTCCCAGGAGGCAACACGATCACCTTGGCTCCAATTCACAACTTCTTCAGCAAAAGGCAAAAGAATTACACTGAGTATAGCCACATCCCATCAGTGTGAGAGTACAGAGGATTTCTGTGGAGAAGACCATCGGGGCTTTGATGTACGGGATCAGGTCCATTCGTATGTGGGCCGTGAAAAGATCAGCTATATGAACAGTCCTCGTCTTCGGTTACGTTTGCAAGCCCATGTGGTACGGACTTGACCCAGGGAACGAGAGGCCCATCGCATGGTCACAGTTTTGAACAGCTGGGCTTGCACAGTCCTCCCCCAAAGCAGTCATGGAGTCCCTAAGATTTTGCAGGGCTAGGCATAACTTGCTGATATTTAGCTGGGGATCTTTAATGTATTTATTTATTTGCAACAGGTCAGAAGTGAAATAGGGCAGCTACTAAAACACAAACCTGAGACTTCTCCACTTTTGGGACAGACATTTTCTAAAGACTTCTCTGGATGCCTGCAGC
The DNA here is from genome assembly GCA_030449065.1 of Oceanodroma leucorhoa. NCBI lineage: Eukaryota > Metazoa > Chordata > Aves > Procellariiformes > Oceanodroma > Oceanodroma leucorhoa. The sequence goes on from JASVER010000053.1 coordinate 3,409,435, forward strand.
CGCTCGGTAGCCAGCATTCTCCATATTAATGTTTGTAAATGATGCTTTGAGGTGTTCCAGTTCTTTTAGGGCAGCAAGATTTCTCTGAAAGGAAAACCAAGACAGCTATGATACATTGCTCTGTCTCTTCCCTTAGCAGCTCTCTGCAGAATCTGGAAGTCGCACTGGCAGGCAGCTGGTGAACTGCAGGCAGAAGTAACAGCCAGTTTTTAAGTAGCGTAGGTTGCCTATTCCAGTATGCAAAAAGTGGGTGCAGAGAGGCACCTGGGATCTAATATGAGGTTAAATGGGGGTCCTTGCCCAGGCTCACAGCAGAAGCAGGTAATTCAAGGGTTATTGTCAAGAGGCTTTGCTCCAGGCAGACACCGACAGAGCAGTTGGAAGGGGGTGAATCTTCCCCAGTGCTGGCTCCTCTGCATAACACGGCATCAGGGTTGTCCAGGTTTACACTGCACCTCCTAAAGAGATGGTAGAAACTGCTCGATTTCTGTTTCTCCACCCAACTCACAAACCGAAAATAGACTCTGGATAAAGCCATGGCCTTGTAACCTCCTCTGGTGCAGACTGAATTAAAGCTATTGCTGAAGGTGCCTTATTGGCAAAGCTAAATGGCTATACGCACTGTGTTCGGACAATGCAAAGAACTGAAAAAAGGCACTGAACAGCTTTAGAACTATTAGAAGATGTCACCTTCTTCTCCACCTGAAGAAGGAGGCATTCAGCCAGAGCCTGTTCATTCCCTGTGACCCAAAACCCAGACTCAGGGCCGCTAACTGAGCAAACCGAGCAGGAGAAGTAGGCAGCAAAAAGAATTTGGACTGACTGAAGATTAGAATGGGTAGAGAGGTCATAAAATAAATAACAAGATAAGGAGCCAGACGTGAAGCAGAGACTTCACACAGAGCATCAAAATGAGCAATTGCCAGTGGACAGCGCATCCATCACAAAGACATAGAATGTCGGGGGAATCTCACAGGTGACCAGGGGAAGCGGAAAAAAGCCCTGCGCTGCTACAGGACCCGCTCCAGGCAGGGGGCTGTCACTCCTCCAGCAGAAAATAGGAGTACAGGCGAGCAAGAGCCTTTTTCTGGGACTCAGTTAATTTAATGCTGCTCACAGCATAACTGCAGCAAGAATGCAGAATTTCAAGTGTCAAGTAAGTAAATTTGTATTAAAGTAACTGCAATTATACACAGCCTGCACTCACTCCCACGGGAGGCTGTGGCAGGTTTGTGATGGACTTCACTGGAAGCAGAATTAGGATGATAATCGATACAAGCACAGCCATCATTTTGCATTTTCTTGTAGCTGCCAAAGCCTACGATAGTAAAAAGCAAAGGGCTTTTTAGATTACAGAGCAAAGGCCTGCAGAGATTTCAGCTACTCTCTGAATAATGGCATGTGATCAAGTCCTTTTGTGAACAAAAAAAAAAGAGAATTTCCCGCTACGTGCATGTAATTCCAATGCTGTGATAAGTTATTTGTTTCACCGCTAGTTAGATCGCTGCACAGTGTTCAGTGGCACAGAAGGTTTTGGTCAATCAATGCATTTTTCATCTCTCATATAAATACTGGTTTGTGCCTTAACTGTGTTAGCGGCAAATGGATCTCTGGTCTAACAAAAACAAAACTAATTTTAGTGCTGTGAACCCACTGTGCTCAAAAATTAACCACTTCCTTCAATTACACACACAACCAGGTAGCTGAAAAAGTCATTCAATATATTACGAGTTTGATTGCTTTTTGGAAAAAAAAAAAAAAGGTAATAACGGAAAGAACAGCAGTTTGCCCACCCAAACGGCGGCGGGCAGAGGGGATGAATGGGAGGCAACCAGTGCTGCGGGTGGGTACCGAAGGATGCTCCCTGGGTGCATCTGAAGTTGGTTGGGAAGAGAAAGGCTGGCTGAGCACCACTACCACAGAAAAGCTGAGGGCTGCGAGACTGAAGGTGTGATTACACTGATGAGTGGCCAGTGCAGAATATGATTGTAGCTTCCCAGATAACTGCGGCTTATTCCACACTTCTCTGAAGATTATGAGGAAAATCCTCATTTGGCTGCTGTGCCTGGCTAACCTAAAGAAATAGCAAGTTCTCTAAACAGAATTTATTTTCCAAGCAGATACCTTGACCTGCTTCAAGATGAGCCCAGACAATTCCCACAGACTGCACGCAAGGTGGACTCACTCACCATCTCCTCCAGGAGCCCACCCACCTCAGAGCAACCTGATATCCCCAAAAGAAACAGACGGGAGAAAGGGAAGCGCTAAGCACCCACTGTTCTTCCCGGGACACTAACTTTCTCTTGACGAGACCTCTAGATTTCAGAGGGTACCTACAGAAGTGTAGTGCGAATGACGTGCAAGGAGCCAGAAGCTCCCTTTTGCATCCCAAAGCAGAAACTCATAGTACGTTTTGCTCTTGTTTGGGGCCGCTGATGTGACTCACCAGAAAACTTCAGTGGTTCTCACAGAAACAGATTGAGACAAAAGAGAGACAAGAAAAAGAGGCAGCAGTCCCACAGAACAGTCAGACCAAAATGATGCAACCGTCGCACGAGTCGCTGCTCGGGGAGCTGGGGCCAAGCTTCCCCGCACTGGCCCTCGGGGTGTGCGCTGCCAGCCCACCGCCACCTCCTTGAATTCCCTTCCAAGCAGGGAATTCAAGTGGTGCTGGTGTTTTGGGGGGGGGAGCCATACACAGGGCACACTTTGGCTTTCGGGTGCTCCAAGAGGAGCTCAAAGACCTGAAGGAGCTTGAAATGGAGAAGAGGGTCTATCCACCGGCAGGACATGCGGAGACCTGGCCCCAGGCAGGGTTAAAATCCATTTTGCACAGTGCTGGAATTAGAAAAATACATATGCATGTGCACAAAGTGTCTCTTGTAGAGGTTGGCCAAGAGCAGGTGGAGACAGGGAGAGGACAGGGGAAAGACAGTAGGACAGTGGCAGAGAAAATCCTTACCTTAAGCTGCCATGCAGAAACTGTTTAAAACAAAGAGAAGGAAGGTAATGATGATGACATGAGACCTCAGGCCAGGGAATTAATAGATTTTTTACCTCTGCTGTATGTTGAAGCTCATGGGAGCTGCCAACCTGCTCCCTGCTGCCCTTTGGGCGCACACGGGTGAGAAATGGGGGAGTGGACCTTCATGGTAGCAGTTCATGACGATAGAGAGTGGGAGACAGAAAAGGGGGATCCAGCTCCCTGGTTTCTTACTGGTCCCAAGGCAATCACCCTGCTCTCTAACGAGCAAAATCCTTTCACCGAGGGCTGGCAGGATTTCTGCGGTTTTTACAACCTTTGTGTTCCCTATATAGTCTTGGGGAGATCTAGTCTCCTCTTTCCTAAACTAACCTCTTCACTGCAAAGTCTCCTTCTCCACTGGCTGTAGAGCAAACCATGCCTCTTTCCCTGGCAGCCGGAGTGACAGGGGGTCACTGCCCCCTCGGTGCCGGAGGGCAGAACGGGACACGTCCTCCCTTGCTCCTGAACCTTCTTGAATTTCTCCCAGGAAGACGGAGATGAGCAGCAAGAGTTGTTCATGCTCACTTCTCTGGCCCTCTGAGGGAGTGACACCGAGATGCAGGCAGGGCTGAGACATTTGCAACTTGTCCTGAACTTTGCTTCTCTACCACGAAAATGCCAGAGCCTGGGAAGGTGCACTTTTCTCCCCTCCCCATCTGCTTTCACCTGCATGCGGTCAGGAGGAAGGATGTATCTGAAAAATGGTTGTACAGTTCTCTCAGTAGCAAGTCCTGCTACTATTCAGCATGATCGCTGGGATTAAAAGGGTTTCAATTTTCAGCACTTTCCTCTGTGTGCACTCTCTTTTGACAACACGATGTTCTATTGCAGCTATTTTGCAAATCTTTTAGCTATCTGGGAAAGAGGTGTGAGGGACAGACTTGGCTATTGCCTTGTGCCCTCAAATAGGGCACAAGGATAAGGAGGGTCATAGCCGATCTCTGCCTTCCCCTGGTTGTCCTGGGGTCAGCCACATTTAATGTTTGCATTTTGTTTGATTCATTCACCACACTATCAGCGTAACCCAAGACAACATGGGTGACATTTGTTGTGAGCTGGCCCCTTTTTCATTAAGAATTGGCCTAAATCCACACACATTTAATGGTAATTGCTAAGCAGGCAGCACAGAGCAAATACCTTTTATTTCAAATCCAAGACAAGTCAGCACTGGCTGATAGTTTGTTGGCGCTTTCCTACATTAATTAAGTACCTCTCATCTAATACTGCACGCGGTCTTTCTGAAAACCTCTAGTGAAAAGTCTATTTGTTAAAAGTGCCAGTTGAAGTCAAAACAACGTCCAATATTGCAAATTAGGATTCCAGATTCCAGGATGAGATCTATTAGTCTTTCCCTGTTTAACTAATTAAAACCATGGAGGGACAGAATTTGTTTTGTCATTCTTCTGTCCGTAGGACTCCTTACAGTAGCTAAGAAAAGAAAACAAAATTCCCTTCATTTATCTTAAGATATCGGCTGGCTTACCCATCTGTGAGCAAAGAATGTTTTTGCTTAGCTTGCTTAACTAAATGAATCTTGGTTCACTTGCTTGCAGCTGAAGACAAATTAGGCTGATTATATACGAAAGGGCATACAGTACATCTAGGAATTAAACTGCGACTGGGTATTTAGGATGAATGAAATGAATAGGCAGCAACAGCTTTGCGTTGCTCTGAACAATCAGCAGTCCCCTTCTCTCGCAATCTTTTTAAAGCACTTTCAAAATAATCCTCGGTGTTATTCTTGTGCGTAAGTTGCTGCTTTGCAAGTATGGATTTTTAAAGAAACAAAAAAAATCCCCATGCAAACTTTTTCCTTTTTGGTATGGGAAGCATTACTGAGCTCAGCAGCTCGCTGCGATGCTGCCTTTCGTACTCAGCTGAGGAATTCCTGCCACGCCACGCTGCCGGGCTGCTCCGTGTACAAATCGCAGAGGCAAGCAATAGCATCGCATCCTCCAGCACTTTTACTTCCCACATCTCTCTTACTCCATAGGACGCCGCAGAACGTATACCGAATCTGCTGCAAGTGCTTGACAGGAGATATTTCACATTCACTGCTCTTGGTGGTATGGGGAGTAGGCTGAAATACTGAGTTCTTCACGTGTCGACGGTTTTCAGTAATTAGCATATTTCAGCCCAAATCACAAACAACATCCTCCCTTGAAAAGAATGATAATTGGTGACAAAATCTGTGGCATGCGGTTTCATCAAATGCAAATTTGGGCTAATAAGACAGACACTAGGCTACACTAGGAGAACAAAATGCACCGTAATTTTGGTAAAAAGTAATTTTTGCTAACATTTTGGGCATAATGATTTTTGAGAGGACATTTGTAATTTTAGTGTTTACATGATAAAAGTGGGGATTTGAAATACACAGACAAAAAAGTCTTACAAGACTGTTTTTGTAGCATACCACTGACATGAGCCCATCCCTTGTACAACTGCTTCTCAGTATGACCATGAAAGATCCATACACCTCAAACAAACTGGAGCTTTAGGTGTCCAGATCCCCTCTGAAACACGTCCTCATTTTTGCTATTCCAGGTACTTGCTGAGATGCAGTAATTCCAGTTTTGTGCTCTCTCCCCTCAGTATGGATTCAAAACAGAGGCGGAAGACTGCTTTTCTGGTTGTTTGAGTCAACATAGGCTTAGGTTGGTGCTAGCTCCTTTGCAGCCCTGGTTTTGCAGCTTCACAACCCAAGCACAGCGTCAGGAAGATGTTTGCTCCTGTGATTGATGTCAATAGGGGAAAGAAAAGCAATCCCTCTAGCAAGAGAAAACATACATTTCTTGAATAGTGAGTGTTGCCCATATACTGAAATCAGATGAAAACTGAAAGGCAAATATTTGTGCCCGGGCAGGACAAACCTCTCTTTTGAAAGCAACAGACAGCTTCTGGGAAAGGTGGTAGAGGCTTGAACTGGCCAGAATCCTGCCGGGGAAATTCCCAGGGAAGTATCTCTAAACAAAGAACTACACTAAGGTGTTTGGTGCTTGTCGACCAAAAGTCTTTCTACATTATGATCATCTTAAGAAGAGATGGTCTTGAGGGGCACCTTGACTTGTATTTGCAACTACATGTAACTCCTCATCCATTTGGTATTGCATGCAGATACACTGCAACTCTCAGGTGCCCATGGGCGACTGAAAGACAGAAACGCTGAATTGTTTTACCCACTATGACACAGGGAGCCCAAGCCAAAGCGAATACTGACCTCAGGTCCTCGGGGTCTCAGCTCACAATTTCAGCTAAAGCCATCTTCTCTTCCCATCACTCCTTTCCAAAGTCAGATTGTTCTTTCCACCTGCACCTGCTTTGCTGCAGCTTGGTTATCCTCTCCCCCTGCCAACCCCTGCCCGTACCCCTCCCTCCCCAGCAAGCAGTGACTCAGTCGTTACGGGTGCAGTGCCTAATGCCTCCAACGCCTGGTGTGGTTTCTGCACGCCATTTTAGCAGCATGGATAGTCGTGGTAGGCTGACTCTTCTGCCTTCTCATTTCAGCTGCTCCAAAAACTATTCAGGCTATGGAGAAGCAATAGAGCACTTTCTAGACCACAGGCACAAGCTTTTTTCTCGTACTAAAAATACCCAGACTACTGCAGCAACTGCAGACCCAGCCACTCTCTGTCGATTGAAATGTGATTCTCATCTCAGTAAGAAATCGGAACAAAAGTTTTCTTTCAAAGACTTTCTGACCACAGAAACATAGGAAGCAAATATAACAAGTAAAATCCCCAGCCTGAGATAACATAGTTGATAAAAGGCAGAATATGGCTTTTGGTCTGAATTGGATGCTGTCTTATTAAATACTGGTAGGTGCTCATGAATATAAGTTAGCAGTTTCCTTTTATCTAATGTTTTTGTTTTCCTCTGATATGACAGGCTCCTGTTTTAGTATATAAACTTGCTTTTGATGTATTGATGCACCAAGGATTTATCAGTCATGGGGAAAACAAGACAAACGATCATAATATTGGGTTTTTTGTAACACAATTGTTGAGCTTTCATGATATAAGCATCATAGTAAAATGATTAAGTACATACAGGAGTGCACATCCAGCTTGCTTTTGAAAAATTGCATTCCAAACACACACACATATATTTCTGTAACAGCCATATAAATAGATACTCAGTCATATCCTAACTTACAAAACATACACCACTGGCAATTGGGGAGATAAACCCTTGTCTAACACTGAATAGCTTTGTCTCTTCCCTCGCTACAATTCTCTACCATGTTGAAAACAATTTTGCATCTACTGCTGAATCCAGGCTCTGAAATCTGAAGACTGTTATATCACCATGCAGTGCAATCACCGAATGCCAGATTAAAATATACACAGGCACCAGATTATTCCATTATCAGGAGAGCACAAATGCGTCTCCTTTCAGATATTATTTATACGGTTTTCAGAAGCTGCATTTCTTTCCGGAAAAGACCGTTTCAGAATTTCCATCTTTATAATATAGTAATGTTACAGGTATCTAAGGGAAAAAAAACAAATGTGGCAATTCGTTTTACACATATTTTGTATAGAATGACTAGCTTCTTAAAAATGAGGGCAAAGTTACACCCGTCAGAGACGTGAACATTTTGTAAAATAACAGTGCTTTTCTTGGTGTCACGAAGGATGAAATTTAATTAAAATTTTACATTACTGCTGAAATACATTTAATGTAACAAAAAAAGAATACCCTTAGTAGCGTTAATAGCTAGCTTGCTTTAACAGCCATCAATAACTGATCCTCACAATGACTTCATGTGGCACAGAAAGCCGCAGTATCCCCAGAAGTCTACATGCAGGGAAATTTTAAAAAGCAGTCACACAGCGAGAGATAAACCAGGATCAGAACAAAAGTAACCCCAGAAGCTCCATTTTTTTTAGCAGCAGAGGCGTGCCAGTCCTTCTCTCATCTGCAGCATCGAGGTTGCCTCGCGGAGCCGCGTCAGCGAGAACCGGGCAGCTCGGGGAGCGGGCACTCCTGGGGCTCGGCGTCTGCCAGGAAATTCCTCCTTTTTTCCGCTGGCTGGGCTGCAGTCACTGCGCTGGCGGCACAGCTCGGGGAGCAGAGGAGGGAGATGCGCCGCAGGGGCCCGGGGAGGTGGGGAGCACCTGGGAATAACTCAAGCCACACTGGCCTTCTGCCTTACAGGCTTTTGCAGCAGTTTCTGTGGGAAAAATCCTATCTACAGACGAGCCAGAGAGTGTCCGTTTTCTATAACGTGTGAGAATGAGGCTGCATGGCTACATGTGAAATTAAACCTGCCTACATGCAGTGGAATTGCAGTCTCAGTTCAGCTGCATCATTTTACATTGCTGTTGTATAAAGAATAGCATTTAACACCTAACATCAGTCCTTTTAGACATACAGGGCTTCCCCAGACAGATGACTAAATAAATGTCCAGGCAAGAGGTGTAACGAGTATTTTTGAGACTATCTTTGTCTAGAAAAGATCCCTGTGCACAGATAGGAGCTGTGGCCAGAATTTTTAAGCGATTCACAAAAGGCTAGTTGTTAATAAACTACGGTTTCCCATAGAGGGTCTTCCTCTCCACTGGAAAAAATGAGGGATTTACAAATTAAATATTTTTTTTAAAAAAAAGGTTGAAAATCGTGGAATTGGCATCACTGAGATACGCAGAAAAAGAGCAGGGAAGGACAGTGTCACTAACCAGAAAGACTGGCTGCACCAGCCGCCTTCACCATCCCGACCAGTGTGTAACCGGGAGGCTTCCCTGGGGGACTAGCTCATGGAAACACCAGCAGGTTCCTCGTGCAATGCACGGAAGAAGAACAAAGCCAGAACGTGGGCTTATTTTGACTAAAATTTACCTGCATGATGTGCATTCACACACCAGGAGACACCAAACCTCTCCTGAGCCCAGCGCCTGTGTGCCCCTAACGCTGAGCAGACATGACGCCGACGCGTGAGCCACGGCCGGCACTTTGTACAAGCCCACCGCAAGGAACAGCGAGCCAGCCTGTAATGAGTCAGTACAAAACTTTTCCCAGGATAAAACTGTCTTGACTCTTATTTTGGTTTCCTACTTTTCCTCATTACCCTTTGGTTTTATGTACACCGACGTTTCCCAGTTCTGAGTGAAACCAGCCAGAAATGCCAGCCCTCTTCCACAGCAGCAGGAAAGCACAGACCGCTCACACCACTCCTGACCAAATTTGCAGACTCACTTCTCTCCCAGAGCATCTAAAATATTTGGTTGCTAATTCCAATCTACCCAGCAAACCCTCCATCCAGGATTTCCTGGAAATGACCAAGCTATTTAGGATACCCAGCAACCCTCTTTTCTGGGAGGCTCAAAAGCTAGGAAAATAAATGTGTCAAACGAGGATTTTAAAGGAATAATTAAGGTAGCAGGAAACATGAGCCAAAAATGGAGCCTGTACCTACTGTCCTCTAATATTTTCCCTTTCATATTATCAAAAGATCAAGTTCTTAAGCCTGCTGAACTCCAATGGCTACGAAAACTTGAGCTCAAACAGGAGCTGCTAATGAGAGGCATTTCCTAAAGCTGCTTTAGCAGGTGTTTCCTGCTGAAACAGGGAGGGTCACGAATGTAAATCTCATTTGGAAAGTTTCTAACCCCGGGGATAATATTCAGTGGTGCTGCCACTCTCACTGCCATCTGCACTAGAAAGTGGTTCAGACTGAACTAGATAGCACTTGATCCCACTGAGTGAGCCCAATTGTTTGCATTCTTGCACAAATGTGTGAATGGCAGCCTTCCGGCGAAGCAAATGCTGGGTCTGCTCCCTTCAAAGGCTTTGCCAGTGATCCTTGCCCTGCTGGCTTCATCCGTAATTGGCCTACACGGTGGGGAGCAATTAAAAATAAATGGTAGCTTGCTGCGCTGCTGTAAGGGGAAGTTTTGCGACTCCAGGCATGAGCGCAGCTACCTTAGTCCTCTGTGTATGCCACGCACGGGGAGCGGCGAGAGGGAAAGGGGAGAGACCTGGCTATTCCGAGGAAGCGCCAGGGGAAAAAAAAAATCACATTGTAGGCTGCAATAAATCATCAGCCTTTTGATTAAAGGTTTGATTGTCTGGGGCAGGAGCACACTTGCCCTGGCATTTCTGAGGAGTGTGGGAATGGCGTTTCCTATTATGCCTGTAGTCCAGAAATGGGATTTTTCATACTGTCTTCACAAGGCAGTATGCCCTCCCTTCCATACAGTCTCAACGGAGAGAGCAGAATGGCTCTTATCCGCATGGAAAAATGAGGTTTCTTCAAATGAAACATCCAATACCAGAAGTTGTAAAACTAGTCTTTAATGAAAGACAACTAATCTTGAAGAAAAGCAGTATCCCGTAACTGTCATCAGGCTCTCTGAAACTTTAATCATAAGGGGGGAATTTTGAACCAGCAATTAACTCTCCATAATAATCTGTATCAAGCAATGGAGTTTCTCAGATAATTTCCTACTACTTATTAATGTAACTCTGCTATAAGGATGAACCAAAAATCCTGATCATTTATGGAATTAAAACCTGAATTAAAAATACAGACTTCCGCTACGCACCAACCCATATTTCCGTCACATTCAGAAGTGGATTAAAGCACAAAAAAAGGAGGAGCCGAGAGTCACTTGATTTTCCTTTGTTCCCTGAAGATATTTGACACTGAAGGTGGTCAGCTTCACCCAGGAACTAACCAGGTAACTCACGTCAGCAAGAGCCATTTTATAAACACCACATGTATGTCATTTCCTAATGACAGGGTTGCACATAATTTTTTGCATCTTGCTGCTTTACTATAAAGCACCTCAATGCTTCCTGCATCAGAAATGTGTGGTACCTTCAGGGATGTCTCTTCATTTCATGGTGGAATAAAAAGGGATGAAGTCTGCACTGGAGAATCTCCAGGACATCCTTTTCTCTTGTCTGTCTTTGTTGATACTAAATTGAGGCTAACAAAAGGCTTTACTCAGATGATATCCTAAACAATCTGTGATGCAGTTTTTAAGAGCTTACCATCTCTGGAAAAAGCTACCACTCTTTTTAAGCAGATTCAGTGAACATGGGATAGAGCTAGTGTACGGACACACACTTCTTGTTGCACTCATTTTTATGCCCAGTGTTTAGAATGAAAATCTAGATGTACCTCTAAAAATTATTTCTCCCGTAGCTAATGTATGATGTTCCAGTGTCTGCAACACATGTTGGGAGCGGGCCAGAAAGGTATATTGGTTATGCACCATCCCCGTTCAACCTCTGTGATTATAGAGAGCTCCCCTCTCCCAGGGGAGAATTTCCCAGTAAGAAATGACGTACAAGAAGCAGTAGAGAAAGATTTTTTGCAGTAGATTTCATCTTCAGAGGGGAAACAGGTTATATAAATTGGATCTCTGCATAGAAGTATCTTGTGTCTGGTGCTGCAATGTAGCAAACCATCTGAATTGCATTGACAGCATATAATTTACTCAACTGCTGAACTAGGACATTTATGTGCAAGTACATACATTTGATATATTGTTTGTAGGCACCTCTAAAATTCACCTTCTCCAAACCCGCAAGATTTCAACAGCAGTAGGATGCTATGGGGGCTGCAGAGATGCTTTTCGTGTTCTCTCCATAGAGGGCTGGAGAAGATAATGTAATCCGCAGTTCTTCAACAAAGAAATGTCACTCATCCAAGGCACTTTCCTTTTAGTCCATTAATTTGTAATACAGATTCTAAAAAAGAGAAAGTTCAAAATGATGCAAATCTCTCTAAACCAGTTCTGAGCAGAGAAACAGTGAGGGGCCAGTTGCTTAGTGATAATCACAAAGGCAGGGAAGAAAATACTGCAAGCCCTGCTATGTCTGCGCAGTCAACATGATGAAAAGGCCATGGCCTTGCAAGGGAAACAACATTGAGCTGCTTTGTTGTGTTGTTTGTGAAGATGGTTTCTTATATGCTCATTCTACTCAATGTTGATAATCAGGTCTTTTGGCTCCTGGGTTAAAAATTTCCTACTAAATAATATTAAGGGTTCTAATATATTGTTACTATGACCTTCGTAATAAGGCCTTTAAAAACCAGGTGGTATGTCAAAGCACAGGGTAATCCATAGCATTTTGCATATACTTTGTGTTGTTCCCACATACTTACAATACAGCATTTAAGCACTATGAAATGTGTTTAGATGAGGCACAAAATATGCCAATGATATGAAGGCTGCCCTAAAAAGCTTGTCTGCTCAGAGATAATTAGACAAATTCTGTGGGAAGAATTTAATATTAAAAAAGACCAGCCCTGTTGCTAGGGCTGGTCTTTTCAGCCATGAGGTCACTTTATTGGGTCCCTTCCCCATTTCTCAGGAACCTTGGTCCCCTATGAGTCACTCCATGGGTTACAGGCAACTGGTCCTCCATAAGGCAGGAGGACATCAGCAAAATTGTTTCTGACTGCTAACAGTGTCTTCCTGTTCCAGAAATGCAAGCCAGCGCTTAGTGAAGACTCACATTTTTTAGTGTCAATTCCTGAGTACAGTGCTTGCGATTACAATAGCAAAAATGCGATTTTATAAAACAAATACAGAAATTGCAGTTTTGCTTACCTAACTGCTAAGAGCTTTTCACATTTACAAGTCACTCCAAAATAGTAGAATTTGAGGTGATCGAAAGATTTTTTTTTTCTTTTTTTACCAAAAGGCTCAATAATTCTTTAATTAAGAATGGAAGAGGAGCACTGCCCTGGCCCATCTAAAAGGACTAACAAAATGAGGGTGCACACTATTTCTAGCCCCAGAAGTATGCTGTATATTTATACAAATTATGCAAACCTTGAGGCAATACAATACAAAGCCAATAGTGCAAATGAACTACAGATTAATGCAAACATAGCAAAATGCCACAAGGGGAAATTCAGATTGTGCAGCACCTATGCATACGTGTAAACAGACCACTTCCACATTGCACGTTGGCAACTCCCAGTGTCCCCGGGATCCCTTTCCCTCAATAAACGTTGCATCCCAAGTGGTGTATCACGAAGTGCTGGACAAGGGCTGGCACCGGGAGGAGGAGCAGTCCTGGGCGCATCCCTCGCTCACGGCCACCAGCGCAGCACCATCTGCTGGGAACACACACACTTTGGACAAATCTTTCCAGCGCCAGCGTTTGTCACCACCCGTCTTCCTAAAGACAAGACGCCTTGAAACTTTTCACCTCTCTGGTTCTTTGCCCTTCTTTTCAGCAAAGATGAAGTGATCAATCACTGCAAGTTAATCAGATTGTTACTTGAGCGATTGGCAGCTCGGAGGACTCGGCAAACAGCACGGTACGGCCTGCAGAAAGTTTGCATTTTAAGGCCCTATCCAAGAAGTCGTTTCACTACAGTGGCCTTTAATCTCTGCAGGCTAACTTCACGGGCAGACATTTGCAAGGGACTGGTACAGGCTAGTGATGCCACAATGAAGGCGGGAACCTGAGGCAGGGCCCCTTGGACTGAGCAATGGTTTTGGGTGTTCAACCCTTCCGAGGAGACTGGTTTCAGACATTCAAAAGTGAGACAGAAAAGGCAAGGGTTAATTCAGCAGAAGGTCCTGCTAGGTGAGAGATCTAAGCTACTGAGCACAGCACTGACTGTGTTATTTTGCCAGCATTAAATCTGTGGAAGGATTAGTCACATTTCCACAGTCAAACTAAGCTTCATTATAAAGTAGGACATCAACATCTCTATTAGCTATGAAAAACACCATGCATCCTCCCCACATTAACAGCAAGAGCCAGCTGGAAAATTTTGGCAGGCTTTTTTTCTTCTCTCAGAAATTTTTTCTGCTCAGAAAAACATCCATTGGAGGAGTTTGAACCTTTGATGGAAATCAGAAAACTTTCACCCTGAAAGGGTACTCCAGGACAGAATTTCTGCAACCTCAGAAGAGCTGGTTAGGGGTATGGGCAACACGCTGAGACAGCCATACTGCTGCTGCTGCGGGCAATACCTCAATTCGTCCCTCCTCAGGGACCTCTTCACCCCATCTTTTTGTGTGGCACAGAAGGACATTACTGAAAAAATGTCCAAACTTTTTGCTTGCAGAAGGAAATACTCAGTGCTACTCCTGAGGGTTTTGCAGTTTTGGGGTGGGGCTTTTTTGGCAAAACTGTAATTCTTGGACCTCCTTTAAAAGCAAAATAAAACCTCCAAGAGCTAAGGATCCCTTAGTAAGATGTAGGTAAGAATGAGTTGAACTAAATGATATCATCTTAAGGTATAAACTTTACACTGAGTAAAAGATATAGGAAAGATGCCCAGGACCCCCTGACAGAGTTGTAGGCATTATTCGGTATCGGCTAACCATAAAATAGTTCAAGATGACAAAATATATCAGAGGTTTAGAGACCAGATGCACTTAGGAGAGCCAATTCATCTAGCTTGTTAAAGAAACTCTTTTCCACTCTTACTGGTAATCCCAGTGAACTGAGTTAGCACAGGCAAACCTGCTTGTGTGTTCAGACTTTCAGCAAGAACTAACTTTTTATTCACTGAGAATATCATCATAGATTAACAATCAAAAAAGGGCCATCCATTATGTTTTTCAAATAAATGCTTCCTGTTTACAGTTATTAACATATCAAAATATTACTAGGTTTTCATCACTATCTGTTTACAGCTTTGCAAATTCACTGCGCCGCTGTGTCATTTGCCCCACGATGGTATTTGCAAGCAGAGCAGCCAAACACGCCTGAAAAATCCAATCTACTACCCAAAACCTACATTTCTTCTAAAACATTTTATGATTCTGGAAAACAATTTCTATCATGAGAATTTCATAAAATAGCAGAGAAAATTCAGCATATAAATCTACATAAAAATCTAACTGTAACAACCTCTGGCACTTTAATTCAACATAGTTTAGTTTCCTCCTCATAAAAACAGTTTCATTTCACAAAAGGTACATTTTAACATAAAGATTACTATAGTTTGAATAATCTGAATGACATTTCTGATTAATTCTTTTTTCCAACTACTTTTGGTGAGAACAAAAGAACAGGAGGGAAGGTCACTGTGACCAACAGTGTTCTCTGAATCCAGCTGGAGACTGCTAGCAGTAGCTATTTGCAGTTTTAGTAGACAAATCCACAAGCCCCAAATATTTTTCAAGTGCTAAATCAATTAGTCAATATTTAAAGGCCATATATGATAAAATGCTTCGTTCAGTTGCCCCTGCAAACGTTATTGCTGTTATGTCACGTGTATAGGGCACAGCAGCAACTTCGGGGCTCCACGAGTTGGTGTCTCACTCTGTGAGTCAAAGACACACAGAATAATGGTTCCCGACCCAAAAGCCTGCAATTTCAAAGGCAAGTCTCCCCAAAAGGGTGACATAAAAGAGGGGTTATATGAGAGGGGATAATAAAAATGTATAGGTTGTGCATTCTAGTGAATACTATTGCAGTGCATATAATTCTTTTTCAGAACAGTATCTCTGAATCTCCACTCCTCTAATGAGGCGTGCTGGTTTAGTTTGCTTTTATTTCACATAGGCTATGTACTAATTCATATTATACAGCTTGAAGCCTTCATGCATGGTGGAGCAGCAAGCAGAGGAGGGAAAAGAAATGGCAGCCTCCTCACAGAGCACGCCAGTATTACTCTCTCCAAAGTCTCCTGCTTCTCCTTTTTCTTCTTCTCCCAAAACACAGAGGGCTGTACGTGCGTGAAGTCTGGCTGTGGTAGCAGAGCACAAACTGCAGCTCACGGGGCCAGCACGCGCTGGTGGAGGAGGTTAGCTGTCACTCTGAAAGAGAACAACAGATACAAAAGCCGAGGTGAGGGTTCAAGCATATCAGTTCTGGCATGGAGGGATTTGTGGTATGAATACTAGTTTTCATTCACACTGGGGTATGCCCTTAGCATCTACTCGCACATAAAAGAGGAAGACATAGGTGCCAGGAAATTGTTGGCTGGCCATTGATTTCAAGCAGCTTTCAGGCCATCTTTAAATCCTTACATCACTTTATTGAGAGAAAAACGTGGTCAAATGCCAGGAACGTGGGCATTCATTCAAAATGAAGGGTCAGCTAAAACATCGGCTAAGGCTTCAAAGCCCGAGGCCCGTGCTCGGCAGAAGCAAGAGCAGAGCTCCCTAGCAGCCCCCAGGCTAGCACCAGGGGGCTGTGCCTGCCAGAAACAGGTGCCAGAGGGTCCTGCCTAATTTTTACGTTTTAGCAACACTTGTGTTGGGTTTTGTCCTGCTAATAATATCCAGTTGAATCCAACTGAAATTACAGTCTCTGCCTAGCATTCACTGCTCAGGACTGCTGGGGACAAAAGGGCATACCGGAGTGCAAGGGTGTTTTACTGAGAGATCAGTCAACGACTTGCAGGGGACCATTTCACTGCGCTTTCTCTGGAGTTAAGCAATACCAAAAAACCCCATCGCAGAGCTCTACGCGACCCCGTGCGTAGCCTCTCGGCAGTGCGGTACGTCCAGCTGCACCGACAAATTCCAAAGCGAACGTAAGGACTCAGCGCAGACCCTGAACTGTTTACAATAACCTCCTTCCCATCTCACTCCATGGAAAACATTTATTTAGGCAAAGAGAAGAGGAGGATGCAGGTATCAGAAAACAGGTCTCTGAAAAAGCAGCATCAAAAATAAATGCTGTACATAGTGCGTGACTTTGCTAATTTGCGATTTGCAAATTCATCTTTCTGTTTTAATAAATACAGCCTATAAAGTAAGGGAACATACTGTATTCACAGAAGTCTGTAACTACACCAAAGGAAAGATGTTAGTTAAAAATATCCAAACAGATTCCTGATTAGAAATAATTATTTGTCTTTGGTTACATCTTTTAATTTCCTCAATGGCCAGGAACAACAAGGTCACACCCCCCAGGAAGACCACAATGTAGATTTATGTGACAAACCACTACCTGAAGATGAAATGTAAATGTTATGGGATGGTGGGGAAAAGACAAGGTACCAAGTGTATCCTGCGCCACAGGTAGAGGTTTCAGTTCAGCATTTGCCTAGCCCTGATCACCTGAATCCCTGAAGGCATCATTCCTAGCCCACAGAAGGCAACTGACTGATTTCACCTGTCTCTTTTCAGACTGTCGAGCATGCAAAATGAATACAAATTGTTACCTGGCTCTTTTCAAGGTTCAAAACATTGGCTGCAAAGGTAAATAATTATTTGCATATTTACAAGAGCAACTTACATACTTTTAATGTAAATAAAGATATCATTTATTTACATTTATTTATAGTTCTATTACACAACATAAACTATATATAAAAATGATTTTGCTGTAAATTCACATGGACCAAGGAAGAGGTTCCTTTATTGGAATAGTCCTGAAAAATCATTCAGATGCATCACGTATGGAAACATATTAATCCACATACAGATTAATACTGCTTTGCAGCTACTAGCCTGTGTGCCCCAACTTTAGGAAACCCTCAAGAACAACAGTTAGGGCCTTCTGGTCATGAAGCTCCGCTAGCAAGTGTAATTCCCATAGAAGCTCTCTCCCCTCCAGGTGTTCTCATAAGCAAGATGTCCCCTGACAGCAAGTCCTGCCTGAAACTCTGTTCAAGAGCTTATAATCAGTAGCTCTGTAAGCAATAGGACAAGACCTGGTATCTGACATCTCTCTTTTCTGTGGATTTTCTGACGTTTAGTAAAGGGTGAGCCTTTCTTTCCATGGATGATTTCTCATCTACGTGGATATCCATCTTCATGAAATATGCAGGAACTTAACAGCTCTGTGGTCTCTATCCCATCACAGTCAAATTTAGACAAAATTGCCCAAAGTTTGATACCTAGTCAGAGGCCAGGAAGGAATGACTGACATAAGCAGGCACACAAACAGTGAGTGCACCACCATCATTACAGCCAAGAAGAAAATAGACTGCCTTGCTGTTCTGACTTGTCTGTCGAACAGTGACAACAACATTGCTATTAACTGAGAATTATCGCTTATTGCCAGCCTTATTACAGGTGACTAAGCTTTTGAAAGAGAGGCTCCCAAGGTGCAAGGAAGGTACTTCTGCATAGATACAATAACATCAGAGAAGACCTACTCTTCTTGATTTCTGTATCCTACACCATGTGAATGCGTAACCTCACTTCTCACCTGATCGTCACAATATGATTAACGCAAAGCACTCCAATTCTCATGTTGAGCAACATGCCAAATAAGCAGTGAAACTACATTTTTAATTATCATCATGAATAAAAGTCTTTAAACCATCCATGTAGAGTCTCTGCTCCGAAAGTCTTCATGAAAGTGGCACTTGAGATGCCTCATTCAACCATCCTCAGCTGACTGGCCTGGGCACCAGGAATGTAATTACTCACTTTAGGATTCTACCGATGTAATAGTAATATTATGCAGAAAGCCTACAGTGGAGTCATGACTCCTAATGGGGTTTCAGAGCTATTGTGAGTATTATATCATTAAAGGAGTTTTTCTTTATTTAGAGTCAAAGGAATTCCTCTAGAAAGCAGCAAGGCTGAAGGGCAGTCCAGCAAATAATTCCTCCTTTAACAGTGAAACATGAGATTTCTTCAGTAATTACATATTTGTCTACATCTGACAGGTACAGAGACATTCTGATCAGCTCTCTGCAGTCACAGAGTTGCTGTTTGTGGGACATTGACTCCAGAAATAACACTTTCCATAATTACTTAACATGGTCAGTCTGACCCACCGGATGACAGCCAAGCAGAATAGTGGACATTCTTGCAGTTAACACAGTGTGGAACCTGGGCCATCACAAACACATCAACAATCCTCTTGATGATTAGAAAAATATTTATCTAGGTGAAGAGATGAAAAAAAAAATATCCATCCCCAAATGCTGGTTAAGCAGCAGAGCATACAGGTAAGGAGTATTTATATTTTAAATGAACCTATCTTCTCATACGCAGAATATAAATAGCTGAGATACCACTTAGAGGTTATGACCCAGCCACTCAGCTCATTATTAAGATACACAAGTGATGTTGATATTAACTGAAGAATTTATGCTGGATGCAACTCCCTGCTAAATAGGTGCTTTGCTTTGACTTAGCATCAATGAATTTTACCCCAAACCCTCACTACAGCACCTCGTATGTGCCTGGGTTATCTGAAGATCATTTTCTGTTGTTTTCAAATAGCATAATTAATTACACATGGGGAAGTAAGCAGATGAATGCAAAAGTAGGTAAATCTCTGGTCTCCTCTCCCCTTTCCTACATAGCAATTTGTTGCACACATGAACCAATAATGTCAACTTTCATGCAATTCCCATAGATTACCCTGGACATGCCAGTGGGAAAATGTTCAGTGGTAAAGTCAGCATATGTTTTAAAATGGTTGTATGCTGCTTTGGTTAGGGGAAAATTTATAGTCAGTCCATTGCTCAACACAGTCAGCATGGCTGAAACAACTATGTTTCATCGACTGTAAAAGGCACTCTCATTGCTAGAGAGTAATACTGTCTCAAAAAAAAAAAAAAAAAAGAGATAAGCAGCAGCCATTTCCTAGATCTGCAGCTCTAAAAAACTCACATTCAAGTTCTGAAAACATACAGTAACTACAAATACACTCCTCAGGTTCAAAACTATATATACAACCTATGTAATATATTGGGGGATGTGGAGTGATCTGATGCTCGTGGATGAATCACCCGAGGAAGAAAAGACACAGCAAGTTATTCCGAGGCTCCATACTTCGTATGTCAGCCACCCTGACACTGTTAAGCAGACAGAGATGCAAGGCCTTAATGGATGACCATTGCACAAGAAATTGAACCTAGGAGCCAGTCACTTTCAATGCCCAACAGCAAGATTAATTAGGATTCAGATTTGGATTCTAGTTTGCGATTGATCACTGTCACCATTCAAAGTTCAAGGCTCTCTCAAGTTCCTAGGAGCACTGCTGAAGATGATCCTCCACTGTTTCTTCAGTCAGCCTGAACCACAGACAAGTTTCCCATTACTGTGTTCTGTCTTCACCTCTCCTCTATTTTTTTAAGGGCAATTTTCTGAAGTGATTTGCCAATTTTTTTGGTCTGATTTCTGTCTAGCACTGTTTTCCCTGTTTATCTACTGTTTTATTACATTCTGTCTATACCTTACCCTACCCCTACGGTTTCTAATCCTATGCCTTTTCTAGCTCTGATTTACTCAACTTCCATTTCCTCTTTTCCTTTCTTTTTTAGTTTTCTCATTTAGAAATCACATTTCATAATCCTTTTTGGCAGCGAGATGGAGGTGTCATATACTTGCTGGTGTGCAGATGTTTTCCTCAGAAGTCCAACATCTTTTTCATCCAGACACTAAAAGAAGTTGATTCTACAGGCAAATTTAGTGGTAGGTACATGGTTATGTACTATTTAGTTAAAGCAAAATATGCTTTATTTAGAGAATTTTAAAATAAATTGAGACTGAATTGAGTGTCCTATTCGACTAGTTAATCCTCTACTGCATTTGTATTTTTTGAATCTCAAATTCCAGTTAGCTAGTTAGTTCACTTCTTAAACTCCTAGCAGTGGAAGTTTAAAAAAGAGCCATAAGTAAAAGGGAATAAACCAGAATACGAACCTAACACAGGAGTTCCTTTGTGGAACCTTAAAACCGATTACTGCCACTTTCTGTAAGGTTCAGATCAGATGTGATCATCTGGAAAGTCGGTGTTCCAGAATAAATGTCAAGCAGCATGACTACCAAAAATGGGCAAATGGTATAGATGACTTTCAAGTTTTGCAAAGCTTAGTGTGAGAGGTCCTCATCCCTCCTATGACTATCCTTTGACAGAAACTGAAGGAGCATAAAATGTGCCAGAGGGAAACACTGATTCCACACAATCAATAATTTTGATTTTCATGCTGTCACAATTCAGTAGTAAATTAGGAATCAGAGGATCTACCAAGAAATGCCAGATGGTTCATTATGAAATACACCAGCTGTCCTTTTTTCTCCAACGTCTCATTTTAAACTGGTGGAAAATGAAGTTACTTTAATCTACCCTCTACAGTTCTATAAATAAAGGTTGAAATATCCAGCTACTCACTGGATTCACATAGTCTACCATCATGATGCCATGTAGTGTAATCACTCAGCTACTTCACAAAACTGATCACGTATTTCCACTGAGGTACCTCTGCTCTCAACACCATACTGGCCCTTGTCTAACAGAGTTCATAGTGTCAGGGTAGACAAGCAGACAAACAGCTGTTAGTATAAACTGGATCAACACCTATACAGTTGAGCTACCGAGGACATGAGTCGAATGCGTACATTGTACCTCAAGCCTAACAAGGGCAGTTAGCACGCTTCTCATTAGATGTCATGTCAAAGGTGGCTCCTGCATTAAGTGCCTGGGAATGGAAAGCAAAGGCTGTTTTAGAGGGATATACATGAATGGCTTCAGACAAAACTCCTTAGTTCGGAACAGAAGGCAGGGGGTAAAGAAGTTACTTAAAAATCGTATCTATGTTTACTACCATCTTTGGGTGCTACCTTTGCAAAACCAATAGCTCAGAACTGTTAATATATAAATCCTTGGGGTTATAAAATAATACTTTCTTAGACATACTGGACTAAAACTCTTCCCCATTTCATTTTAGTTGTATTACTTAAGGGATTAATTTAGCGCCTTCTAAGAATGTAACAGACTACGTGTATCCTTCAGAGCTCAGTCTCAGTTATTACAGCACAGCCAAACTCTTTCCACTAAGGTTTGCTAGAGATAACAAATCTATCCCTCAACCAAGCACGAAGATGTAAGCAGTGCAAAAAGAAGTGGCCCAGGGGGACATTTTTCACATTGCCTCACAAAAAACCCAATTCATTTTCAAGTTAATTCTTTTCAGCTCCCTAGCTAAAAAAGACGACTTAATTCCTGTTACTAGGTGAGTGTATTAGCAAAGTCTAAAATACAGCCCAGTAAAAAATTTATATGATTTGCTCACCTGTGTAGCTGGTTTATGTGTTTATAAATTTCAATCCTTCAAAAACTTTTGAAAGGTTACTCAAATGTATCATTGTTAGATCTGCAGCTACAGTTTCTCACACTAGTAATGTAAATTACATTAGTTGGGGGGCTAAGTGCACACACTCCTCTGAGAGAAGAAAGAAATAATAATTTAATGGACTTCACATAAATGTAGTCACACAAGTTCATTTTTCCCTCTTGGAAATTGCCAGGCATCTCTAAGTCTACTGGTTATTCTGGAAAAAAAGTATTTTTAGGCACCAGGATTCCCATTTTACTTTTAGACACTCGGTACCTCATATTTCTATTACTGTGTTTAAGTGTCTAGGATGAACAAGAAACTAGTGAAACAAAGCAACAGATCAGCAAAAGTTGAATTAGTTCTAAAATTTAGATATGGCATTGAGATACAGGACTTACAAAACTCAAGAGAAACAAGCATTTATCTCTATTTCCAAACAAGATATAATTTTAAAATAAAGTTTAAACATGTCCTTGTAGTATTACTAATTCAAATGTTGTTGGAATGAGGAAATAACTCATTTTTCCCCCTTAAGCTGTTTATATGATTTTTAAAGTTATTTCCGTTTTAATAACCTACAGTTTTAATAAACACTTGACACAGAATTTCTTTAGATATGTCTATGTATTAAAATTCTCTCTTCTTTCAAATATTTTTAAAAGACAGATAAATTGTTCCACTTTGCAAGACAATGTTTATACTACCTCTTTTTAGCAGTATTGTAAACTGAATGCAATCTGTTTTTTAACATAATCCACAGCTGCTTCAGAATGTCCTTTCTGAAGCTCTAGCCCTTTTTTCAAAGGACTTTCATGAAGAATGTCTTTAATTAGTATTCATTTCAAGTACAATTTTTATTCATTTCATAAAAATCTGGTCTGAGTAGAGTTCTCATCATTGTAAATAACTGACTAAATACTCAAATCTTAAAAATTATACTGGAGAGCAATAGAAGTCATATGCCATTCTTCCAGATTTCCTTTACTACTGCTTTTCAGCATACCTTTTCTTGTCTTGCTATCAAACTTAAAAGACTATGTTACACACTGGAAAAGGTTATATTTGAACTGAAGAAGATTAAATTTTGCCAGAGCTGAATGTTTTATGTAATAGTAGCCTCGCAGAACACTGACGATGATAAATGCTGTGCAGTTAACTCCCTTTTATTGGGACAGAAAGTCCCAAGAGCCTGAAGCGCAGTACTGAGCCGGGGGAGAAACTGCCTAAGAAATCTGTATCTTCTGCTTTGATTAGCTTTAGTTAGCCACTTGCTGACTTTTTTGTTGTACTTAAGCACATACGTGCAACCTAAGGTGATGATAAGCAAAAGGTGATGATAAGCAAAAGAAAGTTAATGGCTTCCCAGCCTGCCTGGTTTTTCCCCATCTATGGAGAGCTTTTGCTGAAAATTCGGTGTTCTCTGTCTTTATTTGGACAGTGGTGTATTATTTCTACCTATAGATGGAGAAACAGAGATAAAGTGACTAACATGAGCTGAAGTCACATAGTGAGCTAACGTCGGTTGGTAAAATATGCCTTTACCCTTCAACTACTCTTTTACGTCCACAGTACTGCACTTCCAGAAAGTAGTGACACAAAAAGCGTTATTTCTGTGCACAGGTCTCAAACGAGGACGCATGGAATGTGAATACCATCAAGCACTATGTCAGGGTGAAATGAATTTTACTAAGGCACTTCATCCCTCAAAGACCATCTGTGAACAGAAAGGGACCGTTTGTCATTTGTCAACCACATGCGATTTTGCTGATTGCATTGTTGGCATTAAAGTATCACCTTATTAAGTTTAATCATTTATGATTTTCATAGCACTCGCCATTTAGATTCAATCTTTGTACAACATTGTTTTTGCAAGCTAACTTCTGTGTTCACCTTATCACTCAGTGAATGGTCCTGAAGCTTTGGTGTCCTCCATTTGTGTTGAAACTATCACCACATTTGAAGCCCAAACACCAACTTTGGCTGTTTTGTGACTACATAGTCTAACTATTTGAGATATTTTTTTCCCAACTCCAGTCCTAAGAAACTGTGTTATTTGAAATACATGATTTACGTAAGCTACTGTTATGGAAACAAGTGTATCGCCCCTCAATTTTATAGAGCTTCTGAAGTGCTGTGGACAAAGGAGGTAATGCTGCTTCACTGAGGTGGATGAAACACCTGAAGAAACTGCCGAGCCAGGTAGTCTGGGGTTTTTTCTACCCTACTCTCAGCTCTGGGTGAACTGAATGTTTGCCGCGATTTGGCGCTTCGCAGGGTTTGGTAGTTTCACACAGGACCCTGCTACCCTGGGCCACCCCTGAGCCCGTGGCTGTAGCCGGGCCTGGTAGCCACTCACCCCGTGGCCACTGCAGCACGGGGCTTCGGGCAGTGAGGGAGCAGCACGAAGGCTCCCCAGCTGAAACCAAGAAACCACCGCCCGGCCGAGCTCTGCCGCCCGGAGGAGCAGCGTTCGCCACCCCCGTGCTCGGCCCCATCTCAGGAGAGGGGTTTCCACCCCGAAGGCGGCACCGTTGACCCGTCAAGAGGCCGAGCACAGGGAGGCGGCGGCCCCTCCCCTCCTGCCGCCCGTGAGTGGCGGCCCGCCCGGCCGCGCAGGCTTCCCCCCTCGCCCCGCCCCGGAGCCTCCCTCACGCCACCGCCCTCGGCCGCCTCCCGCCCTGCGCCTGCGCCGGCCGCGCCGCCATTGCCCCCCCGTGCGGCGGGCGCTCGCCTCTCTCTGCGAGCGGCGCGTTGCGCGCAGGCGGCGCTGGCGGGGCTTCGGCGAAGCGTCGAGGGACGACGGATCGGTGGACGACAGACAGGGCGAGGGGAGAGGGAGGGTGGCGCGGGGGTGGCTTGGGCGGCTGCTGTGGCCGCGGGGGTGGCGCGAGAGGCGGCGGGCTGCGTGGCATGAGAGGCCGCGGCGCGGTCTTTGAGGCGAGGGGGTGCGGGGCTGCTTCCTCCCCTCTCCGTGGTGAGGGGCTGCTGCGGGCTGGGGGGATGGTGGGAGGGGCTCGCTGGTGGCCGTGGGCTTTCCCTAGGTGGCCTGGGCTTGCTTTCTGTCAGGCTGGGCTACCCCGGGGTGACCCCTGAGGCAGTAGCCTGAGGGAGGTTGTGCTCCCCTCCTGGTCAGGCCTGTGCCCACCTTGGGTGCCGGGCTAGCAGGGGTGCTGTTGAAGGTGCACTGGTGAGTGCATTTTGTGGATTTTGTTGCTGTCTCTAGGCTCCTATGATGCCGCAGTTAAGGTCAGGGAAAGTGGTAACTGCCACCGAGGTGAAGTCGGCTGACAGGATGGTTACCAGCCCAAGCTCTCTGGGTGTGGGGGTAGGACGTGAGACAGGGAAAAAGTTGATAGTCAAGCAGAGTCCTCACCTGGCACCAAAGAGAAAACCTGAGCAGCCCTTATCTTCCTGTCTGCAACCTGCCATGCTCTCCAGCATTTCCTGTGAGCAATTTGCTTCTCTTTTGCCCATGCAGAAGGAGCAAGGTGATAGTAGCAAGAGACTCCCAGGTAAAAAAAACAAGGGGATACAGTCCAGGAGGGCTGCCAGAAGCAACAAGGGTGTAGTTTTGCCAATTTCAGACACTGCTGGAGGTGAAGATTGGCAGGCAGCGACCACGGCTGCAGCAGTGTGCTGGGAAGAGATTGTAAGGAGAGGGACAGGACAAGGTCAACAGCTATTTTTCTCAGGAGCTACTTTGCAAAATAAATTCTCAAAAGGGACTGAAAGGAAAGAACATAACTCAGAAGGACTGAACCTCTCAAGTTCCCAGGAGAGTTCAGGGAGCTCAGGGAAAAAAGACAAATATTCCTTTATGGAAATAAAATTACAAATCCCATCCTCAGAAGGGGAAATTGAGAGCACAGAGAGGCATGGCATTTCCTGTTTGCCAGAACCAGAGGTGCTGCAACCCAGAAAGGGCACATGTAGTACTGAAATGAAAAGCACTGACTCCATAATGATACTGGAGATGCAAATCCCAGATCTTAAGAATAATTTGGGGACTCAGGAATCCTTGTCTGAACCAAAACCTCAGGAAGAGGTAGATATGCCAGAGAAGTTGGATGGGTGTTCTTTAACTGGATCAGGAAAGCCAGGAACACAGAAAGGAAAGAGATGCTTGAGCAAGAAAGGCAGGACATCTTTGATGAAACCAAAACTACAAGGTCCCAGAGAGAAAGGTAGCTTTGCCTTGCTAGAACTGCATACTCAGTGTCCAGAGTCCAAGAAAGGAGCTGTGGGTCTGAGGAAGAGGGACAGAAACGCACTGGTTTCACAGCGGCTGCAGGGTCTAAGTGACCAAGAACAACCAACAACCAGAGGAAGGATGCGCAAGCATTGCATGAGAGAAGAGCAGCAGAGCTTAAACCCTCAGAAAGGAGCAGACAGCCTGGGGGAAAGTGGTAAGCACTTGTGCCCCATTGTAGAAGTACAAGTGCAGAATTTGGGCTTCCAGGATAAGGGACTAGTGCTGCAGCAAGACCCCATTAGAAAGTGAAAAAACAGGAGATATTTTTTCTTTTGCAGATGTGTCTGTGTGGGACAAAGTCATGGGGGCAGGAAAGAGTGGCCTGTACCCTATCTCAAAGTGACTCTTACGTGTGGCTGCTAACTTAGCTCAAGAAGTCTAGAGATAAGAGCTAGGGTCTGCTTTACAGTAGTGGGAATACCAGTCTTAGAAGTAAACAGATTTTTAGGAAGAGAAAAGGCTTTTCTTGAAAGAGAAAAGCAGTTCTTTAGCACAAAGGAGAGGAGACAAGATACCCTTTAGGGGGGTGCGGAGAGGAAGGGGTGTCAGCAGCAACAGGCCCCGAGTAAGAATTTTTTTTTTTTTTTTTTCCCCCCTCAAAAGCAGTGAGTTCGTTTATGCATAGAGGGTCAGGCACAAGCAGGAAAGGAGGCAGTAGTTTCAGCAAAGCCAAAATAAAAGATAGCCAATTCTTCATTCATCTGTATATTATTTGATTATTTTTGATTATGTATCGTTCTGTCTTGTTTTAGTGCTTGCCTGTATAGGATGCTGGTTTTTGTTTTCAGAACTCTTTGCTTTTCAGTTGCTATTCTCTGCAAACTCCTAAAAGATGTAGAAATGAAGATTGTTTTTTGGTGTTTTAAGAGAGTGTTGTATCAAACTGGAACAATTTTGAAAGAGGATTTTAAAAATTTTTTTCAGGACAATTGTCTAAAAGACATTCTTTTTACTTTCAAAGTGGGTACATTCAAATGACAAATATTTGCTGTGGGTTATTATTAATAAGTATTGTATCTAGAAACCATATTCTGAAAAACTGAGGTATTAAAATTGTATCTTATGTAGTTTGAAAACTGAGATCTAAAAAACCCAACATCATACTAGTGCATTTTTGAGTCCATTCTCCAGACGAAATTTTCAGATACACAATTTTTTTACATAATCTGTATTTGCTTTTAAATAAAAAGTAGTACTTTATTAAAATGCAAGTCCTGCAGTTTTCCTGGATCTTATTGAGCAGTGTGATGTATTTGGTTGGACTATATATCTGAAATAAATTATTATATTCTTATGAACAGAGAATTCTCCTGTTACAGAGAATCTACTGTGTAAACAAAAGATTTTAAGGCCGAGTGTGCAAACTGCACAAAAAGCATCTGCATTTTCTTGCCAGACTTGCTCTAATTTGGTTTCCACCTATGTTTTAAATATACAACTTCTAATGTCCTTATGACACCTTAAGGTTCTGTTCATCTTCACATTTGTTTCTGAAGACAAAACATCATTTGTTACTGTACTCTGCTAATAGTGCTCGTTTAAAAAAAAAAATTGGTGAAACTTTACAGAATATACAGTGTCATGTTCTTTAGTAGCCTTGAATGTTTTTTGTTCTCTTTATAAAATACTGTAATAGTGTAGTCTGTTTCCCTTAGCATATTCTTTAATGACACTTCTTTTGTTTTTTAATCAGCAAAGCAAAAATGGAAAGCAACTGAGCAAGATTCCGATACAGAGGCTGTGAAGAAGCTTAAGACAAATCAAAACAGATCAGAAGGTTCCAAGGGAAAGGAACCTCACTACTCTAAATCTCCTACGGTTGCTACTTTAGGTGGGACTCAAAGCAAGAGCTTTCTAAGCCATCCTGTAACAAAAAAGTCTGGTGTGCAGTATAAAAAAAGGAAACCCAGAATTGATCAAATCAAGTGCTTGCAAAGTTTTAATGTGACTACAGCTGAAAAAACGAGAAATGTATCTGCAAAATGTGATGCTGAACATTGCAGAAATGCCTTAAACCATTGTAACAGCTTGCTCTGTGCAACAGAAAAGAATCCATTTGTGAGATTAGAGGCCTGTAGTTACATCAATACATTTGTGAAGTCTTCAGCTAGTGGAACTACCAGCAGTTATAAATTAAGTGGATTTTTCCATGTAGCCCAGGATAAAAGAAGGCTTGATTTTCCTGATGGTACTGTGGAACAGAGTGATACGAATTGCAGCACTAGTAGAATGCAACATGAGAGATCACCCATAACAGGTGGCTTATTATTTAATAAAGAAAAAACTCAAAATGGAGGAGGGTTTTTTCCATGCTGTCAGAGTGAAAACAATAAGTGTGTAAGTGGAAAAAAGTGGGATATTGGTAGAAAGCCTAGAAAAAAGATGAAAATCACTGAGAAATCAGCAGTGCAGGATGTTTTCACAGACATGGCTAATGGATGCAGTGAGTGTGACTTACAAACAGAAGCAGCAGTTGCCATGTCAAGCTCCTTTGCAGTCTTAGGACTAAATCATAAAGAAATTACTCTGTCAGCTTCATGTGATCCTACATCAAATCGTCATATAGGAAAAAATACTTCTGAAGCCCAAAATACATCAGTCTGGAGAAAGAATAGTACCAAATTACTTGCATTTGAAGATGGCTTTAAGAAGACATCTGAGCTCTCTGTAATAACAAAAGGAGAAAATTCAAACAGTGTGGCACATCATTCTGCTGCCTCAGGTAGCCTGAGAGTGCTAGCTCAGGTCCATGATGTTTCTAATTGTCACAAAAGCAAGACAGATGAAAAATTGAACAAAGTTAATAAGAAATTGCAGCAATTTACCTGTCAAAGAACAGTACCTATGACCGGTAAAAATGTTTGGCCTTTTGAATCTTGTGCCAGGACTTCTGAATGGGTTCATAAAAATTATGGGTCCATCTCAGAAGGGAAAAGACTTTTAAGGGCTGCCTTCAAGGAATCCTCTGATAAAAGCGGCGTTAAAGCTGTAGGAAACAGTGCTGTGACTGGGAATTTGAGACGGTTGGATTTGCGTACATCACCGGCAGAAATTAACAAAGAATCTACACATAAAATAATTGATCCAAATACTGAATGTCTGACTTCACTTGAGACACCAGAATCCTCCTCCATGGATATTTATGAGACTTTGAGAATGAGCAATGAAAATGTGGAATCACCAGTTAGTATGGATAGAAGTGCCATGGATGTTAGCCATGATGATGTGCGAGAAGCTGAAGCAACCTTGAATTTTACAACAAAACAAGAAGATAAAAATAAAGGAGCCGTAACAAAAAGAAACCTGTCTGTGACAGTCCAGAATGGTACATCTACAGGTAACACAAACAGAATAAACTTCAGCTGTAAAGCATCAGTAGTGAACCAGACATTTTCTGATTTAAAGCTAATGAAAGTCTTAAACACTGAAAACCTGAAAAAATTCAAAATTCCTTTATGCAGAAACAAACCTGAATCCAGGAAATTGGAATCTGTCCGTTCATTTGAAAGAAAATCCTGTAGTCCACTAGAGCTTCTTGACAGCACTAGTGTTTCAAGAAGGCTGAAAACAGGTGAAGAGACTTTTTTGGTAAATTCTGAGCAGCAGCCTCTTCCTGTCGCGAGTGATGGTACATCTACAGCTTCGATGAAGAAAAAAGCGGATAAGATCGAGAGTAAGGACTTTCAGCATGATGGCTCTGAAAACCTTTCAAATGAGATGTCTGCGCTCCCTGAACATTTTTCTTTATATCCACATCCTTTTCTTGACAGACAACTAGAGTCATCTGTGCCTGATTTTCGTGGTACTGAATGTGTACTAAAACCTAATTTTCCTGATCATTCTTGGAATGCAGTTGACCACCCTGTTGCATTAGAAATAAATGATGATAGCAAATCAAGAGGGAATCTTTCACAACAGAAAAGTCAAAATTTTCCAGATATTCTTGAAGCTTACAAAGAAGATGTTCTTGTCATTGATGTGATTCAGGATGATCCTGACCTTTTTGGAACCAATAATGAAGAGGAGCTTGCACTTGCAGACTGTGAAAATTGTCCTGTGAAGGCATCCTATACTAGCATTTGCATTAAAGACAAAAAGCAGGATCTTAAGCCTGAGTATCCTGTTATCTCAGAAAATAGAGATTCAGTAGATCATAATTTTAGGTATGCATATGATTCTTTTTATTACAATAATTCTAAGTACTTTGTTCTCATATCAGTATACTTCGGTTGTAGTGGTCAGGCTTCCTTACAGAATTTCACTAATTTCTGGGTTGCTTTTAAGTGTCAAAATTTGATTGAGGTATGACAGTATTCTGAATGCAAATACATTAATTTGTTCTTCATAAGAACGAGGATAAACTCTGAATCAAAGGAGAACAAAGTCCTAAAGAATTGATTTAGACCAAGTGAAGTGAAATATGAAAGTATATACAAAGCTAATTAAGAGTAATATTCTTAATAAATAACAATATTTTTAAATACCTGTTTTGAGATAGCAGCCCTTTGAGGGTAGTTTTTGAGTTGTAAAGTGGTATAATACTTAGAAATATTCTTTACTTTCTAGGTGTAGCTTATTCTTTTGCTGGATTTAGATGAGTATATGGTTGTCTCTACAGTAATATTGCATTCTGCCATTCTGCTTTCCTGCTTTTCTCCTACTCCCAGTCGTGAATAGTTTTCAAATCTGTAATTTGGCTAACACATTACAGATGTTTATGATCCTGCATCTTCATTCAGCAATTTCCTGGTGTAAATTATTAGGCATTAATATTTTTCTGGGTTTTGAGATGATAATAAAAGTCACTGAAGGAGGAAGAGAAGCTTAAAGTAGAAAGAAACTTTTGTAAAAGAGGTAGTATACCTTCGTGGGATAGATGAACTCATCAACTGTCTAGTCTGTTTTCTCTCTAAGCTTTGACACTTGTGTTTGATAAATGAGTTTTAAGATTAAATTTTTCATCTTAAAAACATAAAACTTAGAAATAGTACAAGATTTTCCTCTGAAGATTAGTTTTTTTTATTGGGAGGGGTACTTTAATTTTCTTCCTCTGCTCTTTCTGGGTGGCTTTATGTTATCCTTATTTTAAATAATGTTTTAATTATTTTCAAGATTGTACCATCTTAAAACTGCATTCATTTTTTTTACTCTTTGCTCTCCTTATCCTTTCCCCTTCATTAAACCCATGTGCAAAAGAGAAAGGAATCCTCTTTGAGGTGTTAGACATTTTTTTAGACATGAGAATATAAAACTTTCAGGTGTAAATAGACTTAAGACTTCTGCCAAAACAAGCCTTTGAAGAACAGGGCAAGTCTTTAGTAGGAGCATCTAACTTCTTAAGAAGCAGCCAGGCTGTATCATAGTAAATTTATTAGAATGAGTATTTGTTTTGTGTACGGTGTATATTATGTCTTACATACACTGTATAACAGAATGAGTATTTGCTGTATTACCCCCAGGGTGATAATGGCTGTTCAAAGATGGTTTCCAACTGACTGTCCAGACAGCTGTTGCACAGAATGGAAGACCAGAACTTCTGAGCTCTTCATACTTGTGTATTGGTTATAGTAGTAAAGTTTGCTATTTATGTAAATACTAACTGAAAATTGTATTGGATCTTGTAAGTAATTTGTAGGGAGGACAAATATTCCCTTTAATTAGTAGTGACATGACATTGAGTTAGAGTAGCATTGTCATAACCGTTAGACAGATGAAAACTGAACTTGTTTGAAGTCATATTTCAACTTACTTTCTGCTATCTGCTGAGTTTGCTTGCCATCAGCCAAGGAAAATAAAAATGCATGGTTCTTATGTCTTAGAATTTCCCCTTAATTTGCTAAAGAAGCAGGCAAAATTGTCTATTTTTGCTTTTCACTTCCATAATTTGATGCAAAGATCATTAAACAGTGACTAATCATAGTTGGTAACAGTCAGGAACATATTAATGAGCTGAATATGAGAATATTAAAATAAGGCAATAGACCTTACCACAGTTTTATCAGGTAGCTTATGATATCACCAGATAATACCAGATAATGACTGGTTCATACTGTTGTTTTTTATTGTCTTAGTATTTATCAGATACAACTGGGACTTCAACTTTGTTTGCCCAACCAAAAAAAAGTGATTATGCTGGTAGAGTTACGCTCACATCATACTACATATTTTAAAATAAAATATTGTTTCTGTTAATGTCCTTTTTTTTTTTCTTTAGAGAGATTCTAGAGTACTGTCTATGTTTTCTTGTTTGGCTTCTTATTTTATGCATGCTCAGTTTTGCTTCATTGCAATATTAGTTTGTAACGCCACTTCAATCTGTCCATGTAGAACAGCGAGTCGGAACTGTACTATTGTAAACCATCTCTAACTTGTATAAATATTAGTTTATATGCATGTTTTTTTTTAACATTTGGTTAATGTTAGCCATTACACTCTAGATGAATGTAATATAGGTGATTTTAGGTAGAAAAGCAATGCAAGCACTTAATGGCTGCACATGGTTGTTGCTGAATGTTTTCTTTAACTGTATCAATACATAGCTTTTGTTATGATTTCCCTTCAGATTAATAAGAGCAGGCAGACGATAGAAAGAATCTGGATCTGTGCTAAAACTGTTTTAGTGCATGTACGCATGGGGATGGACTTCAGTACGTTACTTCCTGTGTACTGATACTTTAGTCTGGCATTGGTATAGAGCAGTAAGAACTGTATTTCTGCTAGCAGCAAGTTATTCTGAAAGTATAGCTGGGTTGTTAAAAAGCTTTTTAAAATGTGTTGAGTGTTACTTATGAGTTTAATAGGATTTAAATTGTAATCGTAAAGGAAGCAATTGGTGCCTTAATTTGTGGTGTTCTTCCAACTACAGAAGTCAGATCTAGCAGCTTGTCAAAATGACAGTTGCTATAGTGAAGTAATATGTTTTATTCAAGTTTCATTGTGAAACCAAAGCGCTGAAACTGTGTGAAGGATGTACTGGGTTGATTCAGTAACTGACAAGTGTTCAGTGGCAACCATTAGCCACTGTGGATGTGAAACTGTTAGTGTGGATCCATTTTGTTTGAGCTTTGAATTTGAACACTAAGACATGTTTAGCCAATGACACCTTTCATCTTTGACTGTGACCTTAAAAGCCAGAGGGGTATTTTTAGTTAGGAAAATTCAAGGATAATAATTTTTGGCTTCCAAATTTCAGATTATGAGGGCACGTGTCCTTCAAAAGCAGAACATACTGGTCACAACAGTGACTGAGATCCAAAATTCAAATAAGGCTTGTTTCTTTTTTCTTTTTCCCCAAGCAAACTAACAAAGCACCCAACAACCAAAGAGGCACCTAACATTGCTACACATCTCTGACTTAGTTTCCTAACTACTGTAATTGTGCTTGTGCATGTGCCCAGAACTGATGTGTCTGAACAAGTAGGTTTAAGTGGGACAAGCAGGTGCTGTCTCTTAATCAGGAAGATTCAAAAAAGGCTTTGTGTGTGTATGTCCTGGATGTTAGCATGCTCTGACCTTTAGGATAAGTAGGACTGATTATTCCTCTGGTGGTTTCATCTTAAGAAGAGAAGAGTGAGTGCTGATCACTTCCAGGCATTAGTTGCCGATCATCAGGAAAGGATTCTGGACCTGCAGCCTGAATGGGGCAGTGAAACTCAGTTTTCACATATGCTTCTGTTTGTTTGCCATTTTCTATTGCCTACCCCAAAGTGACTTCCACCAGTGCAGGTTTTTATCAATCATCTGAGGTATTTCTTTCCTCTCATGTAGGGAATCTAGACACTTTAAGTGGCATCCACTATGTCTAGTAGGTTCAGTGGATATCTTTGAAAGCGCATCAGAAGCCATTCTTGCTCTTAGGAGACTTCTGCATTTTACTGTTTTCCTTTTGAATAAAAAGCCTAAACTTGCATCCATTTTTCCTACGCAAAATAGCAAACTGAACACTGTGGTTTGTGTAACTTGTGCTGCAAAGAGAGATTAGTTTAAACTTAATCAGCAGCAGCATGCAAGAGCATCCCACATTCTGACATGGTCTAGTCTGTCTCCATTTCTAGATCTCTAAAATGTGTTGACTTCTGGTTCTGTCAGCGCTCCTGGATTTGTCAGGCTGGTGAGCAAATGCCAAGTATTGTAATAAACGTAGTTTTCTGTATGTATCTTAGGCACCTTCTTTACAAGAACTTACAAAATGCTTCTGTAAATATGTCATGCTACACAATTAGCAGAATCTGGTAAAGATTTGTAACTGGCTTTTGACCTGAACACGAAGATTTCAGTCTCTTGATGCTGTTAAATATTTTCAGTTTTAAGCAATGTTTATGAAGATGACAGCTTTCTGGAACTGTCTGCACTGCAATTTTACAAAACAGAAAGTTAATTGTTGTTGTAGGCAAAGTCACTCAAACTTTGCATTTCACATAAAATGTGGGGGAGAGAGGAAATAAGCCTACATAGAGCCTGCCTCTATTAAAAATCCCTCTCGTCTCTGCAAACTTGCTGTAACTTATTAAACTCTGCTTCTTAATGTCTCTCGTGTATATACATAGATATCTGTGCCTGAATGTTTGTATAGTTCCAAGTTACGCATACTGGGAACTTTTTCATTTCCACTAGGTTGTTGCATTTTTCCATTTTACTGGGCAACTTGCTGTCATTATACCTGGTGTCATTCACCAGGTACGAGCTTTCAGAATCTGTGATGATGACGCTGTTGTTTTAGATATTCTACATATAATATTTTAATATGTATTTTTACCTTCTGAGCTTTTCTAAGGAGAAATACTTATTTTTCCCCAACTTATCTTTAAAATAGGTGAAGTAAATATCTTTCTATGAACAAATGTTTTTGTTACTCTGTTTGAGATTCATTGTTATGCAAATTGTCTTGAACATAAAATCACTATAAATCACATTTTGTAGAAACTGCTTAATTGGCTCATTAGCACAGTATTTCCATAATTTGCTTTACAGAGAAGGTTTCCCTTCTCAGTATTTTAGGCAAAGGTGAAATGAGATAATGAGCTTTTCCTGACAAATTTTGGGATTTGAAATGTCTTAATGTGTTTAGGTGTATATCTGTAGGGACAGACATAAGAGCCAAAAGAGAGAGTTAAGAACAGTCTTACAACAGCATGTTGTACGTAAAAATTCTGTCCATAGATAAAAGTATTACTGAGAACTTTAATTTTATGTAACTGGTTAGATTAATTCTGCTTTTGTGCAAGACAGAAATCTTAAATACACTTTTTGTTCAAAACAGACACAACACCACACAAGAATCTGGAATGTCAAATGATACTGAAAATTCCTGTGATTGGGTCCTAACAGGTAAGAGTCTTTGGAGATCTTTGCATGCATAATCAAGAGAAGAAAGTAACCACAAAGATGTTCAGTGGCAAAACCTAGGCTTTCTACTTTCCATATAAAATGAGAACTTGTCAGTTCAGTAATACCTTTTTATTATAACAGCGGTTTGTTTCCTAATGCATATAAAATGGATGTCTTTCAAAATGGTACAAACCTGACCCTTACAGGGAACATCTACTTCTCTGTAGTACTTGTTTATTGATAGTACTGGGCTTTTTTTTTTGGTTTTTCGTTGTGGTTTTTTTGAGATCTCTCTGATACTTTAGGCAAGGAATTCTGTTAGTTAATGAGATGATAGTAAGACACTGAGTACTGTGATACTGCTTTGGAGTCTGACTCATAATCTCACTTGTTTGTTCTCTTGTGTTCATCAGCAGACAGACTTATATAATTTTTTTTTTTCCAGGTTGTACTTTTGTTTTTCGCAGATGCTATGCCCATTCCTCTGACATTGTTTTGTTTTTTAAGGATGCTTATTTTTTTAGAGAAGGATACTTCTGACTTAATGTTTTTTTCAGAACAGTCCAACTAGGCAGCATCTGAATGTGATTTGTTTTGTTTTCTACAGCTTGCATACAGACCTACTATGCAAGGTATGTCTGATGTGGAAGTTTCTCTTAGATAGGTTGGAGGAACAGGATTTTGACTTTGAACAGAAGCCCACTACTGACACACTGGAGAAGGCTCGGAGTGCCGAGGCTGGTTTTGAAGGTTTTTGGTGTTGCCCTTTCTGGTGTCAGTTTGCTGTTGATCTGGCACTCTGCCATTATGTGTTGATTTTGCTGCAGGCTGGAAAAGTGTCTGTGACAGTACCTCTTGTGCTGTTTTTTCATATTAATGTGATATGTTCATGTAGAAAGAGTGAGTGGTTTGGGCAGCTGTAGCTTCCTGGAGAAAAAGGAGTGAATAGTGACTATTTGAGGGAGAGAAAGTTTCAGGCTTCAGTGATTAGAAGGCAGAATAAAAGGTAATGAGAGTTTAAGAGCTCCGACACCAAGAAATAGAAGTTTCCTGAGGAGGAGTAGGGAGGAAGTACACAGTTAGGCCTCTGGTGATGTAAACAGCCAGAGGGGCCTGTGCCATGGCATCTGCAGTACTGAGGTGATTGAAATCAAACCTGGGAGCAAGTCCTGTACTATTTAGTGACTTCTGCATTTTCTTAGACTGTTTGTTGTTTTACTTCATGTTCTAACGAAGTTTGAGGCTAAAAGTCTTTGGGTCTTTTTGTGGTGCTTAAAATAAAGAAAAAGATTTAAGTAGGTCCTTCTTCCCAGATCTGAGAAACTTAGGATCACATCACACTGTTAGATTAATATGCACATGGTAACTTACATTTGATGTATGACTTTTTAAAAAGACCTGTACAGAACAAAAGAAAGATGCCTGGTTTTGATAATTACTGACAATTTATGTATTTATTTAGAAATACGTATTACTGCTTTGGTGTCTTGTCTTATGTAGTGAGGTCATGGCTGCTTGTCTCAGTGGCTTCACAGTCTAAGAAGGGCAACAAATACTACAGTTAAGGTATTCTGGATGACATCAATCCTCTTCATCTTTCAAGTGGAAATCTTATGTACATTGTCTTCAAGCAGATGTGTTTTGTACTGATGATCATACAGAGACCACCGACTATAAGATAAATTTTCCAATAATAACCTGTTTCTTTCTTCCTATAACTGGACAACGCAGAGCAGTTGAAATTCATTCATGTGATCCAATGAAATAGTGAATTTCTTTTCTATGCAGAACTCTTCTATTGTGCATAAACAGCTGCTTCAGAAAGCTGCAGTCAGGTGTTCTGTTCATTTCCTGTTGCATCTGCAAAAGGTGCTGAAATTTCCTGACACTGGATTCTCATTGAGTTTACTGTATTACAGGAATTTGGAGTTTCTCAGAGCTGTCTATATTTAGTTCAGGGTTGCATCATGTCATTACGATTAACTTATCCCTTTCTCCAGCAAAGGCTAAGTCTTTATTTACTTAGCAAATTGCCATACATATCTTTGGCTGTGTTTTAATAACAAAGCTTAACTGAATTTATTTCTAAAATATTGAATTCGATATTATATAAATAAACCTGAGTACTGTTCTACAGGGACTATTACAGAACATACAGCCTGGATAGAATTTTAATTGCAGATTCAGTTTAATATTTATTTGAAACGGTTCGTGCTTTAAAGGTGAAATAATTTTATGTACAAATTTCACATTTAGGAAGTCCTAGGAGTTCTTAAATGTCATTACTATTAGGGCTTTGTAATATTTAGGAAATAAAATTGTTGTCTTGTAGCATGGGAAACACATAAAGTAATGTGTTTATACATTTTCAGCTAGAGATATTAAAACCCACAACTCCTCCAGAGGAAGCAGTCCTTTGGGAGGTGTTACTGAGGACTTTCTTGAAGATGGGCAACTGAGAGAACTACATGAACTTTTAAAGAGTTTTGACGTGGATGAAAAGGTACTGAGAAATCATGCTGACTGTTGCTAAATAGTTTAAGAAATGGTAGTCCATGTAATTGGATAATTTTAATTACTAATGCTGTTTTATCAACAAAATATTTAATTTCCTGTAATAAAAAGAATATTAGCGTTTCATAGATTGACAGAACTTGTTGTTTTTACCTTGTCACTAATAATTCATCTTCAAATTTGAAATGAAACAAGATACTGTTATATCAGTTGTTACAGTAATTTTATATTATCAGTTGTATGAAAATTACTGTTCCAGTGAACTGGAATTCTGTTCCGGTGAATTTGGAACAGAACTACTGTTCCAAGAGTACTGCTGTGCGTACATGACATTTTTACATTACATACCTAGTTTTAAAAGTTGGTGTTAAATGCTTCTCACCACACAGTCTCAGAAGGATGGGGTGGTGTTAGAAAGCTGAGGAGCTGCACAGCCATCATGCATCCAAGGAGGATCATTCTGTGGTTCATTACTTGGGCAGAAGGGCCATTACATTAACATACTGACTTCCTGGCACTTCAGAGAGAACATTAAGCCCTTTTCATGCTCACTGACTTCATCTGACGTTTCTACTCTCTCTGTCCTCCTTCGTCTAGATCTTTTAAAACTTGCTGAAGTTTTATAGTATTTACTACTTTGATAATGGGTTGGAATTTACATCTCACTGCCACTCAGACATAGCTGCTGATAGCATTTACTGTTTTCCACTACTTCAAGAGTGGATAATGGTTTTAACTGGATAAGTTAAACTGTAAAATTCACATGGCTAAAAACTGGTAGGTAAGTAACTGATAAGGTAATCAAACTGTAGGGAATCAGTTTCCCTGGCAAAATCATTATTCAAAAGCAGAATAGAAACATTTCCTTCAACAAATGGAATTGGGGCTGCTAACAGCTGATTCACAAAGTGAACAGGGCCATTTTGTTCCCTGACCTCTTAGAGAGGGTAAAAGGGTCTGTCAAATAGTGTAGGTTACCGGAGGTATAGTACTTGTTGCAATATTGCCAGGTCAGCTGGGCTACTTCGTAGTGGTGTGGTTTTATAAAATCAGTGTCCTAATGTTTGCTTTTCTGTGCTGTGTTGGACAGCAGTAAATATGTACAACTCATCTCACCCAAACCTCAGACTTAACCAAACTTAAGCCACAAAGTACATGCTACAGCCCTAAACCTATTCCTGTATGTGGATGGAAAACTAGCTGTGCAGACCTGGGGAGGGAGTGGAATGGCGGAACACTTGTTGCAAGTATTCTGCTGTTTGGGGTGATTTGGAGGTTTTGGTTTTTTGATGGCTTTTTGAACTAATAATGCTGTGAGAAGGATAAAAACTAACCATGGAGAAAACCCTAAAAATATTTGGGGAACTGGTAAAATGAAGTTTGGAAATCCGATAAGAGCATATCCATCTCTAATTCTTTGGCTATCATAAATTTGTGATATAATGTGAAGTTCAGGTTAGTTCATGAATAATGGATAAAACAAAGCCAGAATTCCATGACTTTGTTCTGTATCTGTCCTTTCAGATTCTCACCCCCAAATATGTTAGGTGCTGGTTTTTTTTCTCCATATCTTTGGGGATTTTTTACCTATACACCATGGTGCACAGATGAGCAAAAGCCTTAGATTTCTCCTCAATACTGCTTTAAATTTTCATTAAACTTGATGGAATGTCTTTTGTGGGTTTCTACACATCTGTCAGGTGCAATTAAAATTGGGCAGTGGCCCTAAAAATTGCTGGGATTATCAGTGGGAGCAAAGAGAAATGAAGACAATCATGTTACTTTTTTTCCAATTAAAAATCACTATTTTAAAGATCACAGAGTATAATGGCAGTCTGTCCATTTAAAAAGATGGTGTAAGAGTAACCCTACAGTCCAAATTACAGTTTTTACAGTCAAGACTATATTATCACACCTTCCAACGATCACTAACAGCTTTAAGTCTGTAGTGTAAAGCGTAACAGGCTTAGTAGTGCTTTGCTGTATCTGAAAGTACATTTTAAATGTCTTCACAGTTCAGGTTTGCAGATGGAGTGCCTGATGTTAAACCAGAAAAAAAGGGTGAAGCTGAAAAAAGGTATATATATTGTGTCCTTCATGTAACCTGTGATGTTCCCCAGTTACTGTACAAATGAAATGTGATATTTTTACTGAAACACCATCAGCATTTTAATTCATTTTTTCTATGTTATTGTGACTATGTGGTGAAGAAAATAAATATGTGAAATAATATAATTTCACTGTGCAAAGTACAAGACAAGTATAGTCATAGACTGACAGGACAATAGTGTTATTTTGTCCTCTGGCTGGTGATGAAATATATCCACTTTATGCCAGTGTCTCACCTTGGCATCTCAATGTGAGTATAGTGTAAGATACATTTCCAGCCACAACAGCACTTATTTTCATTTTTAAAAAAAAATAAACTTTCAGCTTTCTTTCCTGCCTCTGGGACTTTCTAAACTGATGAAAGAATTGAAAGATCTCATTCAAATTCAGGCTGACAAATATTTGAACAACGGTAGAAAAAGGCGTTTAAAAACACGGCATGTGGAGTTAAGCATGTGCTTTACTGTTCTGCTAGCTTCAAGCTGTGCTTACAGTGTTTACTGTACATGTGACTTAAAAGTGTCAGACTAAGAAAATTCCATTCAACATCAGCCCAAAAATGAAGCAGAATAAGACTTTGTAGAAAAAGTATACTTAACTAATGGAATACTTAAGTAATTAGAAGAGAAATAACAGATATTTCAGAGTCATTTTCACAATAATCAAGAAACCTTAGCTGGCATAGAAGAGGATATTGCTTTTTTCCAGCACCAGTCACATTTCTGTGACAGACTTGAAGTGTACCAGAAGTCCGTTAAATGGAGAATATTGCATCTTTTCATAAATCCACTAGAGAGCTCCAAGCTCCTCCTTCTGGTAAAATACCCATTTAAATTTACCTTAGTAGCATAAATAGTTCTTTATGCTATAGAATAAGTAGATTATGCTGGGTAAAATATGTTTGTGCAAGTGATACTGCATTACTTCACTTCCTTAGTTGAAATGCAGCACTCTGTGGTTGGAGAAGAGGCATTTATTCCTTCATTTAGAGTCAAACTATTTTCTCTAGTTTTACTCAAAAATGTTACCGTTGCAGTTTCATCAAGAAGAAAACATAGTTACTGTTCTTATTTAGCAAACTCCGCTTCCAGTGATGCTGTTACTTAAAAAAAATAAATTTATTGTAGAACTATATCGTTTACAGTTCCTGGCAAAACTGTGTGTAGTTTCATGTCTATATTAAAAAGAGAGCTAAGATTGCTATCCTGAAGGTAAGGTGCTATGAAACTCCTGTTGTGTCAGA
The DNA here is from genome assembly GCA_030449065.1 of Oceanodroma leucorhoa. Lineage (NCBI taxonomy): Eukaryota > Metazoa > Chordata > Aves > Procellariiformes > Oceanodroma > Oceanodroma leucorhoa. Next base: position 3,450,869 of record JASVER010000053.1, read on the forward strand.
TCTGAGGCTGGCGTCACAAGGAGGCATTAAAAAAATTCTACATGGTAACTTGAAAATTCTGAGTAACTAGATCTGCAGATTTTTTTCCTCTGGAGACCAATACAATACATTGACTAGAATAAAAATAAAGATGGACGTTGAAGAATTTGGGTTTATTAGATAGAATTTATTCTTCTCTGCCGTAGCATTTTTATTTCAAACTGTATTAAGAACAGCCTGCAACTTAAGAAAGATTTGAATTATCCTGGCTTTGAGAAGTATTAAATAGCTAGAATGTGCCCCTCATAGGGGATAGCAAGTCTGGTTTTGTCTCCAAACAGCAAGCAGGCTGAAATGTCCTTTGTACTGAACCTAGATTCTAATTGAAGGGGGGAGGTGAGGAAGATCTCATGAAAGGGGATTATTTTTTTCTGTGGCTTTATTTACAAATAAGACAGAGATCACTAAGTATTTTGCTAGCAATATTTGTGGCTTATTTTGGAAAACACCACATTTTAGTAGTTTAATTATATGGGATGTAAATATTTGGGAATAGTTAAAGGCAGAACAGTCTTTAATTGGAGTTCCCTTTGAAATCACCTAGATCTTCTGCCGAGTAGAGTCAGTTATAAGGAAAGAAAACAGTTGGCCCTTCAAATGTAATTTGAAAAGCTTTGTGGATTACTTCTTTGCCAGATATTACATAACAGACTACTGAAAAGTAGATGCTTCTTCAGAGCTGACAGAAATCATCTCAGTCTTCCTGTCAGCATAGTGAAAAAAAAGTAGAAGTGGTTCACGGGTGCCTTTTCTTATTATTTATTGAATTTCAGGAAGTTACACTTTAGGACAGAATAATCTCAGCTAAGGTCATAATCAGATTGGACCAGGCAATGAGAGTAATGAAAGTAAAGTTGGTGGGACTGCTAGCTTTGTAAATTTGCAGCAGGTTTTTAAGTGTTGTGTAAATTGTTGAAGAAATTCTCACCTTTTATACACTTAGGCATTTAGTATACGGGAGAAATACCTGTTTCATTTGGTTAAACAAATTTTTGGGTTTTAATACTCAACAGTGACTGTAAATACAAAGATCTTGTGACCTGTGAATTGCCACCAGGATTGCCATTGCATGCCCCAGAAGTAAATGTCCTCAGTGAAGCTACAGTGATGAAACCCCGGACAAATGGTATCGTATGCTGTATTGGTGAACCCTCCGGAATTTATTTTTACATGTGTTTTATTTACCTATAAAATCTTAAGGAATTTCTTCAATTCCTGAAGGCATTGGCTGGAATTTGGTTTAGTTTGCATACATAGAAGCAAAAATGCAAGTGCTCCTATGATAGGTTAGTGCTGTTTGTTGGGTTGGGTTTTTTAGCAGAATCCTGTTTGGTAGGGTCAAATAGCAATCATTCTATCTTGGTGTTTATGGTTCTCAGATACTTCAATGGTACAGCAATGCCTGCATTCTTAGTATTTTTACACATTTTGTTGAGCCATGTTATTGGCAAGTAACTTGCTTTATTTGTGGTCAGAGAACGTGACTGCAGATTTTCTTGGTTGGTTGTTATCTGTCGGCAAAACTTGGCTAAGGGATTTGCCCACCTTGCCGAAGGTCAGAACTTTGTTGTTTATGCCAGTTTGAATGTTTGTGAGGCATTCACTAGACTGGATCAAGGAAATTATCTAGTTTTAATACGCAGCACTTTATTTTCACCTGGTATATTTCACACCTGGGACAGATACCTCTTAAGTGTCTCTGATGCCAGAGAAATCATAGTGTAATGAAACTGTAGTCAAAGTTTCCTTTTCTTCTCCTCTGCACGTAACAGCTCTGACATTTAGCCTTACATAAATGCATAGTTTTATTTGGTGTACAAGATAGAGAAAACCAGGAATTTATTACTTATGGATGGATATTGCATTCTGTTTCTTTGCAACAGCTGTTTGGGAAATTAAATGTTTTTAGAATTATTGGTTAATATGGATGTTTATAAACATGGATTTCCTGAATTGAGATCAGTGGCAGAGGTTCTTGCTTAGTTTCAAATTATACTGCCAGTCTGAGCTCATAGGATGATTTTATCACCATGTCATAGAATCATAGAATGGTTTGGGTTGGAAGGGACTTAAAGATCATCTAGTTCCAACCCCCCTGCCATAGGCAGGGACACCTTCCACTAGACCCCTTCCTCAAAGCCCTGACCTTGAACACTTCGAGGGATGGGGCATCCACAGCTTCTCTGGGCAACCTGTTCCAGTGCCTCAGCACCCTCATAGTGAAGAATTTCTTCTTTATATCTAATCTAAATCTACCCTCTTTCAGTTTAAAGCCATTACCCCTTGTCCTATCACTACACGCCCTTGCAAAAAGCCCCTCTCCAGCTTTCTTGTAGGCCCCCTTCAGGTACTGGAAGGCTGCTGTGAGGCTCCCCAGAGCCTTCTCTTCTCCAGGCTGAACAACCGCAACTCTCTCAGCCTGTCTTCATAGGAGAGGTGCTCGAGCCCTCTGATCATCTTTGTGGCCCTGCTCTGGACTTGCTCCAACAGGTCCATGTCCTTCTTATGTTGTGGGCCCCAGAGCTGAACACAGTACTCCAGGTGGGATCTCATGAGAGCGGAGTAGAGGGGGACAATCGCCTCCCTCAGCATGCTGGTCACACTTCTTTTGATGCAGCCCAGGATACGGTTGGCTTTGTGGGCTGCAGGTGCACATTGCTGGGTCATGTTGAGCTGCTCATCAACCAACACCCCCAAGTCCTTCTCCTCAGGACTGCTCTCAATCCATTCTCCGCCCAGCCTGTATTTGTGCTTGGGATTGCCCTGACCCATGTACAGAACCTTGCTCTTGGCCTTGTTGAACTTCATGAGGTTTGCACGGGCTCGCCTCTCAAGCCTGTCAAGGTTCCTCTGGATGGCATCCCTTTCCTCCAGTGTGTTGACCACACCACACAGCTTGGTGTCATCAGCAAACTTGCTGAGGGTGCACTCAATCCCACTGTCCATGTCACCGACAAAGATGTTAGACAGCACCAGTCCCAGTACCGACCCCTGAGGAACGCTGCTCATCACTGGTCTCTACTTGGACATCGAGCCATTGACTGTAACTCTTTTAAGTGCGACCATCCAGCCAACTAGTTATCTGCCAAGTGGTCCATCCGTCAAATCCATGTCTCTCCAATTCAGAGACAAGGATGTCATGTGCGATAGTGTCAAATGCTTTGCACAAGTCCAGGTAGATGATGTCAGTTGCTCTTCCCTTATCCACCAATGCTATAACCCTGTCTTAGAAGGCCACCAAATTTGTCAGGCACAATTTGCCCTTAGTGAAGCCACGTTGGCTGTACCAATCACCTTATTTTCCATGTGCCTTAGCATAGTTTCCAGGGGGATCTGCTCCATGATCTTGCCGGGCACAGAGGTGAGACTGACTGCCTGTAGTTCCCTGGATCTTCCTTTTTTCTCTTTTTAAAAATTGGAGTTATGTTTCCCCTTTTCCAGTCAGTGGGAACCTCACTGGACTGCCACGACTTCTTAAATATGATGGATAGTGGCTTAGCAACTTCATCTACCAGTTCCCTCAAAACCCATGGATGCATCTCATCAGGTCCCAGGGACTTGTGCACGTTCAGGTTCCTTATGTGGTCTCGAACCTGAAGTTGTTCATTCTTCCAGTCCCTGCCTTTGCCTTCTGCGGCTTGGGCAGTGTGGCTTGAGCACTTGCCGGTGAAGACTGTGGCAAAAAAGTCACTGAGTACCTTAGCCTTCTCCATGTCCCCGGTAACCAGCTCTCCCATTTCCTTCCGGAGAGGGCCCACATTTTCCCTAGTCTTCCCTTTATCCCCAGCATACCTATAGAAGCTTTTCTTATTGCCCTTGACATCCCTGGCCAGTTTTAATTCTATCAGGGCTTTAGCTTTCCTAACCTGATCCCTGGCTGCCCAGAAAATTTCTCTGTATTCGTCCCAGGCTACCTGTCCTTGCTTCCACCCTCTGTAGGCTTCCTTTTTGTGTTTGAGTTTGTCCAGGAGCTCCTTGTTCATCCATGCAGGCCTCCTAGTGGTGTTGCCTGACTTCCTCTTTGTTGGGATGCCTCTCTCCTGAGTTTGGAGGAGGTGATCCTTGAATATTAACCAGCTTTCTTGGGCCCCTCTTCCCTCCAGGGCTTTATCCCATGGTACTCTACCAAGCAGTCATTTAACAATATTTTCAGGAAGTGCAAGAAACATAAATGCTATAAAAAGCAACTGTGAAATAAGTCTCTAGACTACAGTAGTTTGAAATTGCTCGTCTTTGGCCTTAAAATATGTAAACCTTCTGAAGAGTTCTTCTAAATCTTCCTCCTTAAAATCATTTGAAACGGTTGCCAAAGCAAGAGTTTCTGTGCTAGGAGAGGGCAAAACAGCCTTTTTTTTTCCCCCAGAACTGTGCAGGCAGGATGGGCTATTTCACTTTAGTGCCTGGCTCCCCTACAAATTTGACATACAGTCAGCAGGGAGAGTACAAACTGTTGAAAGGACCTGGTCAGAAACTCTATGCTGTGGGGATGGGAAGAATCTGGAGGAAAGACTTCTGAGCTCACGTTCCCAGTAACATTTTTCTGCAGCTAGTGGTTGACCGTTTTCTCAGTGTTTTTCCTGTCACTAAATTTAGCCAATCCTGAATTTACCAAATTGCCCACCATCACTGCACAAAATTATGCAGCTGTGACAGTACATAACATTTAGATATTTAATTGTTCTGTGTTATATTTCTCCTTCCTATCCTGCGCTAGTCCTATCTGTTTAGAAAGACATGCAGATTAAGACCCATGTACCTAGTGCAAGTCTCTAGGAGAACATGCATCATTATTGGATGCTCTTTAGTAACTATAGTTTGTCAGAAAGGGCTAAGCACCCTGCCTTTTGAATACCCAGTTCTTTTAAGGGGCGAGATGGGAACCCTGGAAAGCAAGGCATTCAAAAGCTCATTTCTCTTTAGATATGGATTTGAAAATTTGAACTTTTATCTTCCATTAACATTATTCATTTTTCAGAGAAAGAAATCTGTTATCAATAACAATTAAAGTTCTAAAACCCAAGTTGCATGGTTAAGAAACTGGTAACTTACACTGAGCTTAAGCTTGATATTGCACTGCTTAAAACGTAGAGTATGAAAGGTTTTATTTCAATTCTGGAAAAATAGTTTAAATTCATGGCTAGTGATGTGGGAGTGCAAAGATTACTGATAAAGTGGGTTGGTTTTTTTCCTTTTGAAATTAAAACTTCTGGGTATTTTTATTCCATTTCTTTTCTTAGCTCTGTAAGTTAGATTAGAAACCTTGGGTAAAATAGTGAAGTTTTTAATTTAAATGTGCTTACTCTTGAAGTTTGTGTAAAGTCTCAGTTTTAGGATAATTAAGAAAACTGTAACAAATTACTGGCTTTAGATTGTATTAATCAAATTTTCATTAATCATTGCTGTGACTTGAAGGAACTGTAAAGGAAAATAAGATAAATGAGAGTGGTTTCAATATGATTCATTTTATTACATCATCCATTTATTGCCATCATCCTAATTTTTAGATTACAGATTTTCAGGAAAAAGTCCTTTACTGCCATTGCAAAATTATGGAGATTTTGAGCCATGGAAGGTGGAAAAAAATGCAATTGTGAGTTGTTAAATCCTTAATGATTTCTCATCCTTTGGCACTAATTTTGTTATGGGTATTCAGACAATTCTCCATATATCTAGTCAGAAATTATGAATCTGTGTATGTTTATGTTTCTGCTCCTCTAAAGATGTTATGACTGAGTAAATACAATTTCTGAGAACAAAATCGATGAGGGGACAGCTATTCACAGTGGAGCTTTGTTGATTTCTATTTCCAGCTTAAGCAAAATCAAATAATGCTTTTTGCTTTACTGTTTTTGTAGAACTGAAAAGCAGACAAGGTTCCACATGTTTAAGACAGATTGGCATTGTCCATTATGCTGGGCACTGTAAAAGGGTAAAGGAAATTGATGCCTCAAATTCTCAGACTGTTATCCAGAGCCACGCAGGAATTTGTCACCTTTCTTCCTCCTCACTACTCATTGTCTGTCTCATTTAGCAGTTCTTGCATTCTCTCTGTCTGTGGTCTTCAAGACAGACTTTTGTTGTTAGACGCTAACATGACATGACAAGGGATTGATCTTGGTCTGCTTTGAAATGCTGCAAATACAGTATAGAGACGAGGGTTGTTTCAAAGGTTTAATTGTAGATGACATTTTTTGCTTTTGTTTATAATTTGTAGGTATTTTGAAATTCTCAAAAAAAATGAGCATGTTTGCTTTCAAAAAATATTATGTCGGGTTTTTTCTGCTTGTTTTAATTTTATTTTATTTTAGGCTTCTCATTCGGTCCAGCAGATCCTCGAGACGATTGAATTGCCCCGTAAATATTGCAGATTTTATTTCATGACTTTGCGTGGGTGTGAAAGAGCAAAATGTTGGTTTTGGCATGTTCCTGAACAAGGGGATGAAAAGGTAAAGAGATTTATTGAAGAAAGGAACAGATTTTAAGTGTGAACAGATTTTAAATGCAAAACGACATCTCCTTTGTTCATTTATATATGGAAAGCGAGTAAATTTCGGAGATTGATGGATCAAAAAAGTGTTCAGAAATTCTTCCTCTCAAGGTCTTTTAAAGTTCATTTTTTAAAAAAATGGTAGACTCTTGAACTAGTAGACTTTTTAAGAGAACAGACATGAGCAAAAGAGCAAGAATTAGGCTGTACGAATATAGAATAGTAGAATGGGGAGATTCTGAGACATTTCTGTCCCAAACATCAGAGACCTGTAAGCAAACCCAGACTTTGTATATATTCTTAAAGTCAAAAGCCATCTATGGTATATTACTTTCTGCAACAGGGGCATGGTCATTTAAAGTTGCTGTAATCTCCTTAAATGGAGCAACAGCTCTCATAATATTTGCAAGCAAAAATACTTTTCCAGTGGTGGGCAAAGTAGATGTGTTTTCAAACCATTTAACAAAGAAATGATGAGTCTGTAATACTTCCAAGAACTGTGCAAGGCAAGCTAATTCTGCCATCACGTAATAAGATTTCGGAATTGGTTGTATGAAACCAAGGCTTAGGTGGTTCTGTAACTCACTTGGAAGCAAACAAAAACATTAAAACAACTAAACAAAGACAAATGCCTAAACTTGCCCTCACCAGGTCTTACAAGATTTATTTCTTATCTACCATCTTATTGGTGTGAGTACAATTTTATCATTGGTTTCAGTAAGTAAGAAGTTACAGAGTCAAAATGTAAAAAATAACTTGTGGTGAACCTGCTAGACATAAATACTAAAAAAGAAAAAAAGGTAGCATCTAAAGGAGCTTATCCATCTTGCTTGATATCTTAAATATGCTATGTCAGAATTTTTTGAATACATCAGTGTAATTCAGTTTTATTTTTTCTTAATGTTTTCTCTTTTCATTTTTATGTCTCAAAAAAGAGCTGTCTTGTAACCTTGTAACCCCTTTGAAAATTTATGTGACAGCTTAAAAATACTAAGATCCTTTGAGAGTAATTTTGTATGGGACGTTTTCCCTTTTCCTCAATTGTGATATTTCTTTGGCAGGCTGTAGTGACTATCAGTAATTTTCAGCTAGTTTGTATGAATTATCGTGATTTGTAGTGCTTCATTTATATACAGACACATTAAAGAATTATAAGCCTAAAACTATTAAAAATCCATTCCATTTGATTTTATTTGTGGTGCAGCACTCCAGCACGCTTACTGTTCTGCCCATCAAACCTAGCCTAACTTTCTTGGTAGTCTGGAAGTATACTTTGGATTTTGTTTGTTTGTGTATTTATTTTTTTAGAACTGTCCATTTAAAAATTATAATAGGCCAAGCACCTCATGGTGGCACCAAAGTACATAAATGGAAGACAGGTGAAGCAGCAACAAAGTCATCTAGTCAAATACAGGGGAAACAAATCTCTTTAGGAACTGTTATGCAGACTGGTAATCCACTTGCTTAGTACTATGTTTTCAGTGATGATTGTTACCAGGATTTTTGAAGAGAAATACCTTTCCCCATAATGGATATTCCTTCCTTTTCATTAAGTAACTGGTTGATGCTTTAAGGCATAACTTCCTAGGATGTAACACTCTTCACAGTTGTGGTTGATCACACAACACAGCAGTGATTTAATTCATAAAAACATCACGTTTTGAAAATCAGCATACCCTTGAGCTCAGAAAGTTCTACAAGTTACCAGGTTTTATTTTTTTTAAAAGATGTCTTTAATTTCAGACAGTGAAATCTCTTTTGTGTTAGGCAAATTAAACAAAATTGTTAAGACTGTGTTTTTAATACTCCCCAAAGTATTTAAAGCCGGGGGGAGGATCTTAACAAATGGGGGCAGGGGGTAAAGAAGATGAAGCCAGACTCTTCTCAGTGGTGCCCAGTGAAAGGACAAGAGACAGTGGGCATAAATTGAAATTACAGGAAATTCAGTTTGCCTTGAATGACACTTCAGACTGTAGCATAGAAAATAATTTCACAGTTAAATAAGTGGTTTGAAAACATGTCTTTATGCAAACTGTATTTTTCTGTCTGATTTTATTTTAGCTTTGTATATCTTACTCATTAACTTTTTTGGACTCGTATCCACTAAAGAAATGTTTGTTTTGTGACTTCTTACTCTTTTTCCTTGATCCTATGAACCTCTAACTGGAAGCAAACAGGTTATAAAATAGGAAGATTTCTGTCTTCATTAATGTTGTCTTGCAACTTCAGGGCCTTGGGTGTATGCTTCTGTTGTGGTTTGTTTTTTTTTTTATCTGGTTTCCTAAAGATATGAGACTTAAAGTTGCACTGTCCTTTTATTACTGTCTCTAACCGCCTTTAAGTAATTTTGAACCTGTTGATCAGTTTCAGCCACATTTAATATGGAGTGTGTGTCTCAACAATGCCACAGGGTTCATAAACAGAATCTCTTGTAAAAAGGATCCTGGTTTTGATCTCACTGAGCGAAGGGCTGCAGCATGGGGTTTTCCTCCTTATTAAACATCAGAGTGCACACCGACTGGGAGATGCTGAAGGATTTCATAAATTCTGGTGCTTGTTTTTCTGATTTAAGCACCTCTGTGTTACTGTAGTAGAACTGTGTTTTACTGGACAGTTGGTTGCTTGTATGAGATACACAGCTCTTTGTTATGGTTTTTATTAAATTGTCATGTTAAATGAGTTGTGGAATCAACTGGTATGTGACAGAACAGTGTGATCTAGACTACCTTTTGAAAATGGGAATTGTCTCTTTCATGTACCTTCATTCGAAATCTGTTATGGTTAACCCAAAACTTAGAGATTCTCACATTTTTACATGGCCTGTAGGTTCAGTTACACCTTTTAAAATTGAAACAACTAAATCAACTGAAGCCTCCTGGAAGCTGTAAATGAATAACATACTTAGTTTCTTTTATGAATGTAATGTAACACGTCCCATGATTAAATACTACTACAACTGGATTTTCCAAGCAATTTCACTAATACTTGGAGCAGTCAGAGCTCCAGATGCCATCTTGGCTGTTTTTGGGAGTCAGTCCAAAGAAGGAGGAAAACAGATTCCAAAAGAAAGCAAACCAATTTACATACTGTGAGCATGTGCTAAAGTTTGTTTTGGAAATGCCCTTAGCCACCTGGGATTGTAGATTTGGATTAAATGAGTTAACCCATTGCCAAGTGACACTGCGTATATATTAATGATCAAAGATTCTACATGATTTTCTGAAAGGTGTATCTTAGACTATAGTTCAACAACATTATGACACTGTTTCAAAATAAAAACAATAAGGTTTATTTATTTTCCACATACATACATGTACAGTTTTTGTGTTCTTTGACTTGATGATCTGAACAGGTTAATGGTTTTAAAAAAAGAAGGATGTCTTGGCCCCAAGCCAGTATCTTTTGCTTTGATGATAATTCATTTGCTGTGTTACAAACTCCAGAGTGGATCCTCTCTAATTTTGAAGTTGCATGTAAAAATAAACCTGACTCAATTCTATAACAACATGACTGCTGATTTAGGGTGTTTGCTGTCTCTTGATTTTTCGCTATTTCACAAAATAGTATTAAATTCTGCACAACATTTACATTGTTGTGCAGAAAGACTGTAAATGTTCCTGAAGTGACAAATGGTATCTGAAAGGGTGGGTGGTTTTTTTCCTAGTTTGGAATTCTAAGATTTAATCTCAGTAGTCTTTATTTCTTCATCTGCAGAGATGGAGCAAAATGTGTAAGTATCACAAAGCTGACAGTTTAAGATGTTAAGACAAGAATGCTGCAATACCAAATAACATATTAAAATATCTAGGTGTGGATATTTTTTTTTTACTGCAATACCAAATAACATATTAAAATATCTAGGTGTGGATATTTTTTTTTTAATCAAGTGGGTCTTGGGTGAAATGGTTCATTAAATCGAGTTAGTTCTGAGGTTTTTCTTCTGTGTCCTTATGAGTGATTCTTTGTGACAATCAGTGTTACCAACTTCATTTCTGGATGATTTTTTGACTTCTTAGTCGGTACATTCATGTAATTTTTGTTTATCATGTTTTCACTTTCACCTTTTTGCATCCCTTTCTCTGTTTACAGTCTGCCACATTTATACTAATTCCAAAGTAACTGTATTTTCAAATTCTTTTTTTTGTCTGCTGTGAGTATATATACACACCTGCATGCAGTTGTGGTCCCAGCAGCTCCTTTCCCAAACATTTCATCTACATTATTTTTCTATTTGATTTGCTGTCCTTTTGACAGTGCCTTTGCCTACAGACCCAATTACCTTCTTATACCATTTGTCAGTATGTATGGGTTAAATAGAAGCAATGTAAAGCTTGTTTCCTTATAGAACTCATTGTTGTGGGTAGTTCTTTTGTTTGGTATAAACTGAGGTAACATTTTACTATGGATTTTTTTACCTCTTTTTCTAGATTTGCATGGCAATACTTAGGACATACATTAGTATCAAAGAATCAGGCCTTCTAAAACGTGCAGGTATGATATAATAGTAGTTTTTGATACATCTTTGATACTTAGCTTATTTAAAGCAAATTAAGTAGGTTGTCAGGAGAGAAATGGGTGCCACTTCAACCGTGAATAAGAAGTTCTGATTTCGAAGGAATACATCCGATCCATGCGTTTTCATGTTCCAATTTCCCATTGAGGCTAGTTATTTAGATACAGAGTTATCTCAGGAGGTTGTTATAAAACTTACTTCCACGGAAAATGAATTTATCCTGAATGGAACTAGACTTGAGAGTAGAAATTAGTAACTGGGGCAGGGTGGAGGTTTAATAGAACCAATGTCTTGTTAGGGCAATTTTGAACACCCTGGCCAAACATCACAAATCTAAAAACTTTATAATTAAGCTCTTGAAATGAAGTGGTGTTACAGCACCCAAACAGCTTTAGTTTAGTCCTTTCACATTACCATATATGCAAACAACTATGATTAACACATTTTTAGGGACTGTAGTTGATTCAGATCCATCTGAGCTTTTGAGTTCAGTCAGAAAGGACTAAATTTTACTCTGTGCAGTCATTCCTTTTGTACCTGTCCTGAGCAGTCTTAAGTTTTTGAAAGCTTATTAAAGTGTAGCACAATGTGAACGTGGGATCCAGTTGCACCCTGTGTAGTAATGTTCCTATACTAAAATACTGAGTAATACAGTATTTACAATACATTGTAATGCAGATAACACTGAGTACCAACAGGCTACAGCACGTGTCTATCAAGGCTAGCACAGGAACAGGTTGTAAGACCATCCACCATGACAGCACTGCACTTCCTAGAGCTTCATGTCTGGAAAGGCCTTACTACCTTAATGCGCTTACCAAATCTGACCTGGTTTTGTGCATTTTTATTGTACTGCACCAAATCAGCTAAGCTTTCTTGAAACCTACAGGGCTTATGGTGTTCAGCTCAATGACATGAGATATTTCAGAATAGTCAGTCTGGGTCTCGTAAAGTTAACGCTGTATTCAAACTGGATCTTTTCACCCATTTTTCTCTGTATCCCTGTCCCATAATATCCTGGATAATTAAGGGTTGTTACACTGCATTTAAAATTTAAGGAAATAACTTAAGTTTAAGTAGTTAGCATCAGTTACCCCAAAGTGAAATTAATTTAATTGCTTTTTCAGTCCAAATATTTGTGAAATATTACAGAGAAGTTACTCCTGGTGTGGATTTTGCTTCTCAAGTGCTGAATGATCTTCTCATTTCTTTGCTCAAGAACTGTTTGTTGCGGGAAGTATTTCAGATACTGAATGTAGCTGTACGAATCAGTACACTGGTAGGTGACCTTGTAATATTTTTAAAACCTTTGATCCATAGTTTCTTAGTTTTTTGAGTACTATGCCATTTGTAGTAGTAAGATTGTTTTTACTCTGGTACTCAAATCTTGGGAGGCGGGGGGGGGGGGGGGGGGAAGAGCAATTCAAAAGTTCCTATTATAAAAACTCTAAGCTTTCTAATTGAACAGAGTTGAAAAACTGATTGTGCTTTTTTGTCTAAATAGCCAGCTGTAGATGTTCTTCTGAAGGTTTTTGAGCATGTGGCTTCTTTAAATAGAAGAGACGCTGTGCCTGCATTAATCAGTACCTTTTGTAAGGTATGAGTTTGATTGTACTACTGCTACTTGTTGGAATTTCTGACATACCTTGCCTGTTTTAAAACTCAAACATATCACTTTAATATTAATTTTGGTACTATTTTTTACAAGTTATATTGTGACTAGCTGGATTTGTGGTACGGATTTCCATTTATCTCTTATTTTTTGACTGAGATTCACTGTGAACATGTTTTTCCCACTGTTGTTTGCCACTTGCCTCTGGAAATACATGAGTAATCACAATTTTTTGTATGCTTACATTTCTTCCCCCTGTTTGATATTACAGCTCATTGATGCTGGTATGTTCCTTGGGTTTGAACATTTTGACTATATTATTAAGTTCCTTCACCAATTGCAAGTTTCCAGTCAGGAAATAAATACTGTTTTGAACATAAAATCCAGGTATGTCTTTAAGGAGCTATTTTATAATTATCTGTCTAGTTCCTTCTTCAGGTTCTATTTTTATAAATTTATGTAAAAACTTTAAAAGGCAATTAGAAAATGCAAATTTAGTGTTCTGGATGAAAATACTATCATATTATGCCCAATTGTATTTTCAAGTGCTGTCAATCTACTGTGCTTCAAAGGTCAAGGATTGTTAAATCAAAACTTAGATTCTGACCGCAGTTATGATTAGTTTTTTCCATACTGATCATCACTGTACAATCTGTTCTCAGGTGTGCTGCAAGTTTATGTAACTGTAGTCAAATTAGAAACATGATGGTTTAATATACCATTTAGGCCTGCATAAGCAAACAGTACTCCTGCAATAAACAATCCTTCTAGGCAATAAGACGATTAGTTATAATCTGAAGTAATTTTCTGGTTTCATTTACTGTGCGACTGCATAAACACTTGTGCCAACACAACTAGGGAGGAGGGTAATTTTTTAAGTACTGCTGGATTATGCTGGGCAAAACATGAAATCACAGCCCAAATCTGTTCCAAAACTGTTGATGTCTCCCCATCACTTGGACAAGATTGTGATCCTTTTTCTTTTTTCTTGTATCATCTGCATCATACACACACACAAGTTGAGAAACTAAATTTGTGATTCATAAAGCAACCTGTGATTCTTAGAGGAAACCAAATATGCAGCATCTACTGTGTGAAAACAAGCCACGACTATTTCAAGTGAAAGCACTGGAGAAATTATTTGCTGCTTTTCATACTTTTTGCATAGAGTACCTTTCAGCCACGGATCTCAGTGTTGTACCAGTGCAACTTACCACACATGTTGGAGGTAATTTTTACCACTATTCAGATCAGGAATCTGATTGACAAAGGAATGACCCATTCCAGGTTGCCTCAGTATGTATGTGTTTTCAGCACAAACGGAGAAACAGTCTGTATCTATGAAGACTGAGCAGCTGTGCTACTTCAATTACATGTGTTAGCTCATTCATGTGTTGGTTATGTATGTCTACATGATAGCATCACACTGGGTAGATGTATCCATTTTTTCAGTGGTGGCATTAGAATAAAGTATTACGCTCCTAGGTATTTGAAGATGAATAGCACTTTCTTTCCTGTAATTAACTTTTTTTTTTTACCTTTATGTCAGAAACACATACAATACAGTTCTGCATTTACTTAATGGATTGCAAGTCTTATTCATACCTTTTCAGTTACATTTCTACTGAGACAAGGGAATATTTTCTGTGAAAATAGCTCTGCTCAATTATTTGCTTAATACATGTGCTGACTTCCCTTGGCATGATTGTAAATGTCTGGTTTCAGTGTCCAGTTTGCATAGCCTGTAGTAAATAGGATCAAAAATAACATCAGTTTTTAGTTCATATATGATAGTTTGTTGACCACCTTCTGCTAGTGCATGGTTTAGTTCAATAGGATGCATTAAAATTAAGTATTAATATTTTTTTCTTATGGAAGATTTCAGAAAAGACATTTTGAAAAAAACTGGCTTTTTGACTTCAGCTTGGCAGTGGCTGAAATTCAGGTACAGTATGTGCATTCTTCAAGCCTGTTAGAGTACTTAAACCATGACTTCTTTTAAACCTACAAGAAATAGCAATTTCTACATCATTTAAAATTAGTGGGCTTTATTATTAAGTATGTTGAGATTATGATAAGATATTTTTATGCAAAACCATGTTTGGGAAAGATTAACTTGCAGGGGAAAACTGTCTTTGGCTTTTCTGTGATGTCAATATTTTAATTTACATACTTGTAGTTTTTATCTTGGTTTTTCATCTAATTCAAAGATTTTATAATTTTAAGCACTTATTTCCTATGCCTTACATTTGGTGTGCTTGTAATCGGTAGTGGTACATCATTCCTCACCAAATAATTACTTAATATATTATTTAGTAGATAGAATTCATATCTAGTATAAAAATGCAGAATTGTAAAAGTCTGTAATTGGCAACGCTAAGCAGGTATTTTAAAGAACAAGAAAATATTATAAAAAATTCTTTAATTGGACAATTGCATCTTTCATATTCAAGGGCAGATTACTTATTATGCACAATTATAATATAGTTTGCATATTATTACACTTACACCACAGATCCTGAGACCAAAATTTAAGAAGGGAAGAACCAGGACTGATTTTTTACTCCTTTAACACCAGAGTCATAAAGTGATCTGGCAAGCGAAAGACTAATTCATACAGAAAATAACCATCAATTTGGCATGCATTGTGCAAAAAAAAAAAAAAAAAGATAGTAATACTGGATGAATGCCAGTTCTTAAATTGGATGAATAAGTTATGAGCTTCCCCAGTTGGGGTCATGACATAAATGGAAAAAGTTTTTAATTTCTTGAGGGACAAAAGCGATTAGCAGTCCATGCAAATTAGGCAACATGTAACTGTGCCATATTGAACATGGGGGTTTTTGGCAGTAGCGTTCATCTGCATCTTTTTTCTGCTTTAAGTCTATGCCAGATCTATCTCTTGAATTTCAATATATTTTCTGTTTGGTGTTCTGGAAGTAGGTTTGCTTATATTTATTTCTTGTCTTCCTCACAGCATTGCAAGGAAAAAAGTGATTGGACCAAGCTGGGAGTTTTGTATGTTAATGCGAGAACTGGATGTGAACATTTTGATGATCTTCAGAAATTGTCTTTATGTATTGCTGAAATACTAACCAGAGATTCTGAGACAGACAGACCAGGAGTTCCTTTTTGTGATTTTGCTGATGCAGGTAAAATTAAGATGCAAGAAATGCTTTTTGTTCATCCCTATTCTTTGTAGAGTTTTTAAAAAAGGTAAAAAACCAAATTCATATGCTGTTTTCTGAATACTAGGCAATTTTATATGTTACAATATTCAGAATTTCTTGGGGTGCAAATACAATCAGCTGAAATGCTCAATAGAAGGCTTTTTCTAGTCAAAGTAAAACCCACAGTGCTTACACTTAAAGTCAAAGAAAGTTCTGAAAGAAGAACATTTGAGCTTTGTGAAATCAAGAAGAGAAACCAAAATTGCTGGTCTTTTAATAAGAATGTCCTATTCTCAGGATTAAGGCAAACATATTTAAGTATTTTCATGTGGAGTGTCATGCTCTTAATAGCATAAATAAACTTTAGAGCTGTATATACAGCTATATATATATTTGTATGTTTCAGAACACATTGAACAGGGTTATGTTGTATATAATTTGTACTTTTTTTTTTTTTTTTTTTTTTTTAGTAATTTGGATTTTCAGAATTATTTCATTCTCTAAAGAACCAAGGATTTCTGCAAGGGCTGCGTCCACAAAACACCTTCTAGCTTTTTAATAGTTCTGGCAGGTTTTCTTACCCCTTTCCTCCCTATGCCCCTTCATTTACATATCTGTATCATTCTTCCTAATAAGTTTGCAGAAAACTGAGGCTCAGTGAAGTGCCAGTGGGATGTTAAAGTGTTTTATAATGGATGACTCAGATCTTTTTCAACTCGTATTACCTACTAAAACATGATGAATATTTATTCAGATCTGTGACATGACTTTTCTGACCACAGACTTTCATATTATAAAACAGCTATCACAGCTTCCAGTTGTGACACAGACACAAGATTTTGGTGGGGCTTGGAACTTAGTCTGTCTTCCCTAGAGCAGTAGACTCCAAACTGATAGGCACCTCTATCAGTAAAAAATTTTTGAGCACTCACCCCCAATTTATTTATTTATGTATGTATAAATAATCTACATGTACTACTGCACTAATATATTAAGTGCATTATAAAAGATACACAAAAATATAAATTAAAAAGATTATATAAAGATGAAATAAACACTACTTTTAAAAATTTTTTATTTATTTATTTTTTTTTAATGGTACAAAAAATATTTTCTTCCCACACCTGAATGGATTGTTGTGCTCACACCCCGCTTTGGAGACCACTGCTCTAGAATACCAGCAGTGCTTCCAAAGTGTTGTATAATATGGTTGGAAAAACTTGTAATTACTCAGTTCTGTAATTGCCAACATTTCTTCACGGTGCCAGAAAATGCAAAGCTTGCTTTACAAATAATGATGTTACTAAATTATGCCATTACATGTCCAAGCATCTTATGGATGAATTAGACTACTATGAAATAGTGTCTGAATAAACCATAGTTATTTACCCTACTTCTGATGTTAAGGCTTAGGAACGTACTACTTTTAATAGCAAATATTTTAGCAAGTATATTTAATATTTTCACAATGACTGTGTTTTTCAAGTGTGTAATTTCTTTAAAACTGCATTTACATGTGAAATAAAAAAAATTTTTTTTTCTTTCCAGTAATAAAAAATTCACAACATAATGAAGCAGACAGAATTTTCATTGGAAGAATTGGGATAAGTGTAATGTATTCTTATCACAAACTACTGCAGTGGAGAAAGGTATACCAGACTATAGGAACCTGACTGGAAGAAAAAGAATGAGTCATTTCTTTTCTAGATGTTAAACTGTGTTTCTCTAGTTGAATGGCTGGATGTGCCACCTGCCTCCCCACCATCATAGTACTTCTTAATTGTCCAGCTGGATCAAAGCATTTTATTGTGCCTTTCTGAGCAGTAGTCTTCTATGGAGCCCGTCATAACTTTGTCTTGCAACCTAGAAACTTGATTGTTCAGGCTCAGCTTTCGACTTTCCTGAGCTAAGGATGAATCTGGATTAGGAGACAGGTCTTCCTGAGATTCTGGGGCGAGGTGCTGGTGGGATTGTTTCCCAGAAATGCCACTTTCCTCTGTCTGGCAATACTGTTGTAGTCTGAGACGTCCCAATTCAAGCAATATTTACAGAAGTTTGAGTGGGCCCTTTCCTGCACTGATGCTTCTGAACCTGGCTTCATATGGAATGGATAAGGCCAGGAAGACAGAAGAGAAGCATAGCAAGGCTGCTGCTGCACTTGGTGGACTGCTCATTCCCCAGAACATCACTAGAAGTGCTTTTCTTCCATTGAATCTAGGGTTCTAAGTTCTGTGAATCTTGCAAAGACTTGGACCTTGCAAGGAAATACCCTTTACAATCTTTTCTTTGCTGTCAAATATTACAAAGGGCCAGGGTTAAGAGACTAGACCTTTCACTGGATGTTTGACACTCTTTAAGCCTCACGCAGTATTGATCATAAGTCCACTGCAGCAAGGTTCGTTTCAATGTTAAATTAATCTTTTATTTCCTGGAAAGAAGCAGTGGAGAGCTGCTGGATCTCCTATACAATGCAACATGACCAGTGACAACGTAAGAAATAATATAAACCACCAATGATTTTGGAGTGCATTTTGGTCAGTGATCACATTCTAAACTTACCTTTGTGTCAATGGGCCTGATCCTTACAACTAATAATTATGCTGTACTGGGATGTTCCTTATCCCATACAAGATGATTTCCAGCATGTATTTTTATGAACAAAAGCAAACACTCTCCTTGTCCCCTTTCGTCTCTTGGGGTTTTTTTTGTGAATTATCATCAAGGAACCCTCTCTAGTTTGCATCAAAGGATTAAAATGTCTTTTGTACTATTGTCTCTAGAGGATGACCTTCAGGAATTCTGTTATGTAAAACCTGTGCACTGCTCAGTCTGTTTTCAGGGTCAACCCAAGTCCCAGGAGATTTGATAGACATGCTTAGTGTAGAGGCAATACAGCCAGTTTGATGAATCATTAATTTTGCAGCATCAGCTCATTGAGTTGAATGGTCTTTAGCAGGTCCCTATCGAGCTGCAGCACAGTGTGGTACTGTTTAGGAGTAAAGGGACGAAGAGAGGGTCTTTGCATTAGCACTTTTGTAGTACTGCGCTAGAACTTTTTGAAGCATTTTTGTTCCACAAAACTCAAGCAGTTAGAACAGTTAAGATATTCCTGGCCATAGAAGAGGTAGTCTAAATTTTTGGCATTGAGGAGTGGTCAGTGCTCACATGCCCATCAAAGAGCTTAGTTTAGCTTGGGTTTTGGCTGTCTTCTTCAGCAGAGACAGCATATATTCAGGGTTTGTAGGGAAATGCCTTCATACATTTTTAGCTGTTTTCCAGATCCATCTTAAGGGAGATCTTAATACTTGGGTTGCAGGATCTCTGATATTCCAAGGAGGTTCATCTTCATGTCCTAATTTCAGAGGTGCAAGGTGTCAAAAGCATGTGTAGTGTCTCTCTTGTATAATAGGAGTTACCAAAAATAGACAGTTCTTATGATGCTATGATTTTTTTCATGTCTAGAGCGAAAGATCATTGCTTCTTTGAGAATGTTGTGTTAGTTATCAAACACACCTCTCAACAGACTGCTCACTAAGATCCTCAAATAGCCTTGTAGACAACCTGTGTTGACCCTATGGGAGTGTGAATGAGGTTGTGCTCTGACTGATTTTTATCAGAACTGGCAGATCCCAAATTGATCTCTGCTTCAGGGATGAACTAGAACTGTCATTCCTACCTCTCTCCAACCAGTTTCACTCCATTATACGTATCGGATAAGTCCCTAATCCTGTGGTTATGGGCTAGTATCTGCTTGATCCAATGTCTTGTTTCTTCCAAAAAGTGGTACAGAAAATAAGATAGTGATGGATTTGTTCTTCCTGCTGTGCCCAAAGTAATTTTGGCTTTAGGACACGCCCTATGCCATTTTATGAATATGCTGGACTGCCTAAAGCTCTCGATACGCTTTTCAGATCACGTTCCCTTCATGAACATCAAACCTCTTTATCACATAGCTTTGATGCTTGGTGGCTTTCAGGGGTAAAATATGTATCCTCCTTGGTCCTGAAGAGAATATTCTTTCTCTGAAGGAAAGTTCATAAAACAGATGTACTTTGAAAAAACGTGCAGATTTGAAACGTGAATAGGTCTTCCATGGAGACAGCTCTTTAAGCAACACTAGACTACTGTCCAGATATTTACTTGCAGAGAATCCTGCAACATTAACGCTCCTTTGGCAACTATTTCATCCACTTCCTATTTTAACTATTTCCAATCCTGAAGGACTTTGCTATGGTTTATTTTTACACAACTTTTTATTACCTCAGAGGATTGGTCAGAGGTTCTTGTCCAATTAAGGATCTCATTCCACAACCGCATTTTAATTGGGTGCCCTTCCTTTATAGATCATTTGTGCTTATAGCTGCATGCTTTCCATCTTTATAGAAAGACCCACTTCTTAGTGGCCCTTCCTTTTGCTAGAAGGATGGAATAGATGCAGATCCTCCTTAATTTTGTATTTTGTCTCTGGTTTGCACTTAGATTTCACGTTTCTATTTTGCTATCAAAGTTTCACCCGAGTCTTTCTGGTGTGTTTTTTTTTCCCTTCAACCACATACATCTACAGTTGTATGGGTTCTTTACACCTTAAATGTTAACTGCAGTGATGTAGTTAGTATTCTTTTATGGGTTATGCTGAGATAAACCACTGCAGATACCTGTAGGCCTTCAGAAGTCTCCAGTTTTGAGCATATGCCAGTCCACAGTATGTATGTGCATATGCCGAAAGCATTTTCAAAAAATGAGCTTTTTAATAAGTAAGTTTCATTTTCTGTCAACTTCTCTGTGCTCCTAAACCTTCCTTTCCCTCTACCTCCATGACCCTTGTTCCACCACCACAATGCATGCACACACATGACCACGATTTTTAATAAGCCACCTCCTTATTGATGCACCCACTAAGCAAGAGCTGAAGCATGTCTAGTTTGGAGTTTTATTCGTGTTGCTTGACCAGCAAGGTGCAGCCAGACAGGACAAATGCTGACTGCTGCCTGTTCTTGCCTTGCTGGGGGCATTAATTTGATATCCCACCTTGACTCGATCATCATCTTTTTTAGATTGGTCAGATCTTAATTATCTTTGAGACTGCTACCTTTCTTCCATCGTTGACTGAAAAGGCCAACCAAAAAGTTGTTAAGAGGAAGCTTCTGTAAGAAACCAGTCTAAATATCAACCTGGAATATGATGATAAAGTTGTTGGTTATTATACTGTTGGCCAGATAGGCACAACTTTTTCCAGCTTATTGTCCCACTGGGTACAACTATCAGTGTTTTGTTTGGCTTATACTGGAGTAATTATTTCAGTTTAATAATTATGCCGCTGCTGCAAAATGAGAACGCTCTGTATGATCTTTTTGGAATTTTATAGGCTGTGTAGTGCTGAATGGAATCAAAAGAGTAAAAATACTAATATACTAAAGTAAGCAAATACAAATTAATTACAAAGTATATTAACAGTACTGTACAGGAACTTTATATAGTAGAAATAATGTTACGGGGCATAGTATGCTGGGAACTGTTCAACAAAGGGTTGGTGGGGGTTTTTTTGCTTACACAGTCAAAAAAACCTTAGTATTCATTAGAAATTTTACTATACTTTTTTTTTCCCCGACTCAGTTTGGATAACTAAACTGATGCCTATAAATCTGTATCACCAAATTAAATCTGCCATATTTTGTGTAAATATACTCTGTGTTCACTGATATTGCTTTCTCTGACCTTCCCCTTTTCCCTTCTCCTGCTTATGCTAGGGAAGGAAGGTTTTAGATAAATTGCATCAGCTACAGATACATTTTACCGTCTTGAAAGGAATTACAGGTGCAGAGAGGTTGGCATCAAGATGTCAAATTGTTAATAAAGCTGCAGAAATTTTTCTTAAAACTGGAAGTTTGGATGGAGCGACATGGGTATTGAGAGGTAAGCTTGTCTTATGAAAAACTGAGTTCTGACTTAAATTTGAACAGTCCCCTTCTATGACAGATTTCAGATAAAAGTTACAAGCTGGTCTGTGTTATTAAATAAAGTTAATAATACTGGGACAACAAAAATAAAATGTGATCCATCTTACTGGTTAGTAAGAAATATTATGACTAATACCAAACTTTTTTCAGAAAAGTTTTCATAGTAGTCTGCCATCAACACCATTCTACTCAAAAGCCTACCATAATAAGGGAGGGGTGCAGCTTGGAAGGTGACCCTGCCCATGTAAATTTCCTTTGAGCCAGGTGACATTCAGTGTCAAAAATTTTCAGGCTTGGGTCAATGGAGTATTTCTTTACCTCTCACAGAATCCACATTTAGTAAAATAGCTTTAGAATAGTACTATATTTCTGCAATTAAACAATGCATAATTACTGGCTTTTTGGAATTCTGATCTGCTGAAAAGAGAAGAAACTCAGAAGTATAAACAAGAATGGAAGGTGTTCTGGAAAGTAATATTGAGGATCTAAAATTTGCTATCCAATTTTGTATATGTATATTGATATATACACATTTATATGCATGCATTTTTATACATGCCACTGACAGTCCATTTTACTACTGTGATATTTAGTAAAAGGGGTTGTTTACAATATAAAGGTTCAGAGAATCCATCTCAGAAGTATTTGTGATAAGGAACAAATTAATAGCTAGAACTGCATTTTATGTGAAATTCTGAAATTTTTCTGCTACAATTTACAGTATATTCTTAATGGTCAAAAGTCTCAGTGTGCAGCACTTTCAGTTCATAGAAATAACACTGCACTGTTGTTTGCCACAGAGTCAGAGTGGACCACAAATGCACCATTGTGGCCCTGTGATAACGTGGACATCCTCAATCGACATAATCTGTTACGTACACTAGTGCACAAATACTTGAGGAAGAGTTTATACAGGCGGGCATTTGAAGTTCTGCAGAACTTACCAGGTTTTCAAAATCATTCTGGTAAGTAAAGAAAAAGGTACTGTGTTAGGAGCTAAAAATTTAACAGATGATTCTGTACTTTTTGTTTGGTTTCTGGCTAGAATTTGTTGAAGAAGTAAGATGGTTTTAGACAAGCCCATTTTTTTTCTAGAGAGTGTAGCATCTATTAAAATACGTATTGTACTTTGAAGCTCTTGCTGCATACGCACACACACACATTCACATACACACACAGTTTATACACCTGTCCTCTTTTTCCAATTGGCTCAGTTACACAGGGCAACAGGAAAGACCCACTAAATTTTTAAGGATCGTACACAGTCTATACAGTAAGATAAAATAGGGATATCATTGGGGCGATTCATTTTATCTTAACTTCAGATGAATGCATTGTTTTTTTCTATAACTGAGCTAGCTAACCTAGCCTTCTTTTACATACCATGTTAAGAACTGAGTGCTCTTTTGGGCTGTATTTATCTGACAAATTTTGGATGTGTATTTCAAGATGAATGCATAGTTACTTAGGCTCCACTGAGGAAACCTCAGGTGATTCCTGTGTGTAAGTCTCAGTCCTATTGCCAAGTGTATGCTTTTAGGTGTGTGAGAAGAGCTCAGTTGGAAGACCATCTATTAGAGAATCCTGAAAGGATCTAGTCCTTTGAGGCATGAGGTGGATACAAGGCTGCTCAGTTCTGCCAAGAAGGGGACAGTTGAGAGGGAGTGGACAGTTCAGAGTAAGAGTAGAAGCAGAACTTGAAGCATCAAGGTGATTTTTACTGGTGCAAATTTTAAGTCTGAGAGATCAGGTGAAGGTTGTCTTTATAGGCTTGGGCAAGTGAGTATGTTGTTATCTGATCCTGTTGGTTTTGGCATCAAATTATTACTTGGACCTTAACACTTCTCTTTCACAACGTGAATGAACTAACTGAATGAAAAGACTTTCAATGAATAAAGCATTATCATAAGTTATCTCAACCTGTTCCTTGTTCCATTTTGCTGATAGAAGCAAGAGTCCTGATTTACGTACTGATTGAAGTGATTCTTCAATTAGATTTGCATTTGACTTAATTCAGTAGTTAATATTCTTAATTTCATTTCAGATACTGTAGATGTTTCTCAGTACAGCTGCCTTTTTAACAAGCTGATAAATGCCTGTTTTGAGAGCAAGAACCTTGGGGTCTCATCTTCTGCAGTAGACTTCATGCTTTCAAAAAACATAGCTATTGATTTTTTTTTACTTAGACGATTAATCACAGCTTTGGGAAGAAGTTCTTTGTGGTCTAAAGCTAGGACCTATTACAAAAGTAAGTTGCTTCTTAAATAATATCCTTCCCTTACGTTCTTTGGATAACATACGCTCCTAACAGCTCAGTATGTTGGGGAGAAATGGGCAAGAGTATACTTTGTAAGAAGAAAACAGTACTTTCTGTGTCACTATCAGGAATTTATTTTTAACCAAAATGTTTATTGGGAAATAGTGACAGTTGAAAATATGAATCAGTGCATGCTACCTGGCATGAAATAAATGTAGTTCTGATAAAATTCACTTTTTACGTTCAATTTCAGAATTTCAAAAATGTGAACCCTGAGATGGTTAAAAAGTGCATTATCTTCACTTTTTCATCTAGGCAAATTAGATTTCTTTATACTTCTGTTTAGAGCTGTGGTGGTAAAATTAAGATTTGAGAGGTCTGGCTAAGAAGTTTATCCTAACTAAAAGAAAATTCCTTTTAACTAAAAGCTAACAGTCTGTGATTGTTTTCAACTCCCCACTTCTGAGCTAAGATAATACTGGGTGTGCCACTCTGATAGGGTCCACCAAGAGCCATCTCTTCATATTGTCACATTATTTGCTGGTTGATTTCCTCTTAGAAGTGTGGCGGTTAGCAAGCTACTTAAAGAGTCCATCCCTCCCAGGATGGATGCTTGGCTTTAACACTGAAATGATTGTTTTTCCTCACCTCTTTTTTTTTTTTCCCGAAATGCTATGTAGGTTGGGTCTCTGGGATCACTTGGCAGAGGACAGGGGGGAGATGCTGTTCAAATGTCCTCTCACTGTGATCATAACTAATAAAGCTTCTGTCTGACCTGTCCTAAATTGTGCTTGCGTTATTATGCACTTGGAGTCCCCAGATTTCTGACAGAGCTTTTTAATCATTGCTGATAATATTCATTGATAAAAATAGCATGTTACAACAGTTAATTATGAGTGAATACTATTTGCTGTGTTCTCAAATCAGGCCATTTCACAGTGAAATAGTAAAATCCATTAAGAGTTTGGGGTGTTTTTTTTCCACACTCTTAGCCACATACCAAAGAAAACAGGTCTGTGTTCAGTATTGGTAATCCTAATTCCTTATGTTTCTGCGTTTACTCTCAGGTGCTTTATCATTGGGTTGCTACCCACCACTGCAGGGAAATTTATATCACAATCTTTTGACGATTCCGTCTTACCTGTCTGAGATTGAGATGCTCTTGGCCATTGAAATATTTCTTGTTTCAAATGCCAGTGATATTCAAAGTCCAATGGCTACTAATCAGACTCTTCAAATAATACTGAAAAGGTTTGTTGTCAGATATGTACCATTTTGATTGTATTTATCCGTGGGGTCATGTAATTAATGAGAGATCTTATTTTCCATTGGCTGGGAAAGAGAATGCTTGGTTATAAACTTGTTTTTAATCCTTGTTTCTAAACTGGTTATAGAACAGTAAATGTTTGGGATTTTTATTATTATTATTTTCACATGTGTGTAGCAGAAAAGTAATTGTTAGAGAGTGATACTGGCCTGTGTTCCCTAACTGAATGTGTCTACCGCACTAAGATTTGTACTGTATTTTCAAAAACAGGATAGCTTGGTATCTTGGTATATAGATTCTTGTGTTGTGGTTAAGCAGTGGAGTAGAGGGGCACAGTCAAAATGTTACTCCTTTCAAAAAGCAACTCTAACATTTCTTGTCTGTTTTTTGGAAAGTGCATGAAGCCATTCTACGTGATTCTCTTTATAGGGGATATCTCAATATTAAATTTGTTAGATTTTTCCCCCCCTTTCTGTGAGACTTAATACCTTCAGATAAAAATGTGTTTTGTTGCTTTTTCCTTTTGTCCATAAACCACCAACCATTGTCACTAGATGATACCTATAATTTATTTTTCAAGATCCTGTTTTCTCTGGGATTGACTGGCTCAGCATCAAAATGTGAAACTGCATAGAAAAGCTACATTTGTTAAGAAGGATGAACAGAGGCATCTCAAACTTGAGCACTCTGTCTTCCTTCCCCTCTATCCTTCCCAAGGAATACATCTCTTCATTTTGTTCTTTTGATAAATGAGAAGTTTTTTATCTCTTGTTTTCATGTGTATGCTATTGTACCTCTGCTTGTTTGCTTAAAGAGTAAGTTCTGCTCTTGCAAAAACGTAGGCATGTCACTTAAGCACGTCCTTATTCCAAAAGTGATTACATGCCAAAAATGAGTAATCCCTTTGGATGCAAGCATGTACATGAATTCTTGCTATATCCGGTTCATAAAATGGTTTACATTCCTTTACCGAATTTTCCAGCCCAGAGTCGAACATTTCTTCAAGAAATGTGCTGTGAATATTGCACACCTACTTTGCACTGGCATTAAATCCTATTGGTTTTCATTACCATAAAATATGTTAAAAATATACTTTTTCTAAGTTTTTAATTCTTCAGAATAATCAGCTAAAATTTGTCTAGAAATTAACATAGTCTATTATAAGTGAAGTGAATACAAGGCATTATTTTAATGTTTTTGTAATCTTGTTGCCAGTATAAAAACATCAGGCAAGTGACACAGGGCCTGTATGGTACCTAATTTTGTATTTGTGAAAATTCACTTACAGATGTGAAGATCAGACAGTTCAGAATAACAGTGACTATCAAGCAGCAGTGGAGAGACTGATCCTGGCTGCTCGTGTATCCGATCCAAAGCTTTTTCTTAAGCATATGACAATGAATGTTAATATGGAAGAAGTTTACAGCTTGGAGTTTACATCTGCTCTAAAATGGCTTCAAGAGAATATGAAGTGGGCTGGGAAGGTCTGGCTGTTTCAGTAGTCATTAAATAGTAAAGACATAGTTTTTAATGGTTAAAGCAATCATTGTTGAAAATAATACAGGCATTAATAAATGAATAAAGGCAGTTCCCACTGTGTTCAGACTGAGCCTTACTGATTTACAGCAAGGCTTCAAACTCAAGTTGTGTTTTGAAATACTTATATTGATGATAATGCAGATAGTAGCACAGAAGGAGTAATTTTTTCCCTAACTATATAGATTGTCACACTGACTTACATAGATGTTTTGTAATGGCATCATTAGATAATGAGGAAGCTGCAGCCTCAGAACCTACATTCTCCTTTTTTACAGAGAATCTAGCACTAACTTACTCTTGTCCCAGCAGATGATAGTATATAAGTGCATTGATTGAGTATATCTACTGTTCTTGAGTGAGATGTTTTCCACATTGCTTCATAGTTGTGGAAGTAATACATGTTTACTTTTGTCTTCCTCACAGTATCTTGTGAGGATATTGTCCCATCTGTGTGCCCCTTAGATCTTAATTTCCTTACTCCAAAAACCCAGTAAAAAGCACTGAGAATAAAGTAACTTCAAAATCACTTGAGAATTACCTTTCTTCACAGAACTGAGTCTACAAAAGTTGCTCACAGCTGAAGGTTTATTTGTGTCTTGATAATAACTTCTATATGGCTTCACATTTGTATACATGCATACTTCCACCGAAAAAGAAAACTTGCTTTCTCCCTTGATTGTGCTTTTAGAGGGAAGTGGTTTTGCCCATTTTTTTCGTTTCTGCCAACTGCATGATGAGATGGAGGCTTCTAGCAAGCTGGTTCTAGCATTCCTGGTTCTTCAGGAATTCTTCTTTTTTCCACCTGCAAATCCTGAATCAGATTCGGCCCATGAATTGCTTAAGTCACACTTCATCTACAGATCTGCAGCCTGAGTAAGAAGAACCAAACGTTTCATATCGGAAAACTCTCGTGGCAAATCAATGGGACCTCTGTCAAAGTTGAGACTTGCCTGAGCTCCCCCCTTCTGTAGTGTTAGTTTAGATCTCCAGTACCACCCTGCACAAATGTGCCAATAATACAGCTCTTTTGGTCCTGCTCTCCATCCCTTTTAGAGCTTTTTGTGCTGAAAATTTCTGCTCTCTTCGGTATGGAAGTTCATGGGTTTTTTAAGGCTGTTCCATCAAGTGAGATCAAGGTGGTGGTGTAAGCCCTCAGTGTTTGAAAAATCCTGAAGGATTTGAAAAATCCTTCCCTCCTTTGGGGCAGCATGAGTCTCTTTGCAGTTCCAGAAGCATTATTGCAGGTGCCTGTGAATCATAAAAGCCATCATGACCTTAGCACTGGATGGTTGTGGAGGGTTTTGGAGGTGTGTTGTTTTGTTGTTTGTTTGGGGGGGTTGCCACTCTAGTCTTGAGGCTCATGCCATTAATCTGATGTCATTAATCTGATGGACAGTTGTTAGATTCCTGACCCTCTTCAGGGTCAGGTCCTGACCCTTTTGTTACCACTGCTCATCCAGTCTGTCTGGGAGTTGCTACTGGAAGAGAGATTGAATCTAATGATCACCAAAATCACTGTCTTCCTCCTGTGCCACTGTACAGAAAAATGCAAGGATAGAGGCTCTTGTGCTTTCACGCGGTATCATTCCTCTGTAGGGATCTCATCTGCTTTCCTTCTAAAAAATGGTAGATTCAGTACTAACAATCAGATGGTATTTCTTTAAAAGCCCCTTACCTCAAAATTTCTCTTGAAGAACTGTTGGCACTAGTTCAAACAGATTTTGGGTTCCACTACTTGGTATTCACGAAGATGGCTCTGCCATTTGTTAAGGCTATCCACCTGGTCAAATCCAGTAGCATTCTGCTGCTTTTGTTTCCCGGTGCTGAAAGACTGCATAAGAAGTGATCAGGTTTCAGATGAGGGATCTAAACTGATGTTTTTCCAGCCACGCCAGCATTAGTGACAAAGGCAATTTTGGAAGGTTTTAACGAACTAAAACTGGCAGTGAGAAACTAATTCATTTTTGCTAATTACTTTTTGTAAGATCCTTTGTAGCTTAATCTCCCTTGGAATTAGACAGAGGCTATCTGAACCTCAGCTAAATCCCACGTTTATGTAAGCGGTACCAGATGTGGCTAATACTGTGTTTGAGAGATGCAGGAGGACAAAATTCTGTTAGTAATCTGTATGGCTTCAAAGCTTGGAATGTTCTAGAGATGACATTATTTTTTCCATTATCAATAACCTTGAATTTTCACTTAGATCATCTCCAGAAAAAAATTCCAAATGTTGCATTATTTTTCAGACAGAGGTTAATCATTGACCTTGTAGCTTAACTTGGAACTGTGTAAAATTTGTGCAATGCTTTGGTTCCATCTCCTGAGTATCATCTTCAGCTGATAGGATGCAATCTCAGTCATGTTTTATATTAACAAGCAAAGCAAGCTCCCCACATCATTGCTCAGAAGTTTTGTTACAACTGGTGCATCTGCTGTTCCTGTCAATATAGTGTTTCTCCCTATCACCATGATAAACCATCAGGCAATTTAAACAACAGTAAAGTCCTGTATTTCACATTTCTGTACTGTCTGGGTCTGCTTGAAATACCATACAAATTCTGGTCATTTTGATGTGTATCAAAACGCCAGAAAGGTTTCTTGAGCAACATTCTCAGTACCATTTTAGTGACAGAAATTCCATGTGCTAAACAGGACAAAACTCCAGTGTGGAATAAAACAAGCCTGGAGAGATGAAAAAATGTTCCAAGGATTAAAATTAAATATAACAGAAACAATGCAGTTTTGCAGAGCCAGCCGCTCAGTAGACAACAGTCTGTATTTTTGCTTTTCCCCAGGCATAAGTTACTGTTTCTTAGTAGCTGAAAGAATTTTTGTGTTTGAGATTTAGCAACTCGTTTGATATATTTAATTTTTCATACAGGAAATAAAATGTATGCTTACCTGTTTGCAGAGACAGAAAAATGTGCAAATAAAACTTCCCTGTGCTGTGCTCAGTAGCTAGGTCTCTTTCAGTATGTTGTTAGATGCTTGAGAAATTCCCTTTGTGAAAATCTTTTCTTCAGTTTTCACTGATTACAAGGTATGCTCTTGGAAAGATTACTTTTGTTAGGTATGGACAGTTTCTTGTAACTAAACCAGAATAATGTTGTTTGGAAGACTTACTACAATTTTATTTCACAGAATTGATAGTTTTGAGCGTTTCTTAACCCACATTGGGGATGGAGGTGAGAAGCTGGAAATAGAAGCTTGATAGTTGTACGATGTTTTATAGAGAGCAATTGGGGGGATCATTTTGGAGAAATTGTTAAGATGTTAATAAACGTTTTTTATTCTTTCTATGAAGTATCCAAAATATCTGTGAGTTGGTATTGTCATTAAATTACTTAATTCTCTTCAGATCCCTGTAATTAATATTCTTAGGTATGCAGGAGGATAGGCAAATGGCAAAGCAGACGTTGAGAGTTTAATATCTCATGACTACTACAAGAATCTAGAGTATGATATGCTGCATGAGGAGGTTAAGAATGTGTGAAATCAGACTATATGGTTTTTCACCATGCCATAGCACATAATGTAGCAAATGCTCATGAATAAATTGGGCTGAAAGTCCCAGCTGTGGACATGGCTTGCTTCCAGTTTTAACTACAGTGGAGGCTACAGCTACAGCCTATGGACTGTGCTCAATTCGATGAAGAATTCTAATGGATGTTAGTGAGAGTTTCACAGGAGGAGAAATAGTAAAATTAAATGCCCCTGGTGTAGTAATCGAACTTCTAATTACCATACTCCTCAGATCTGTAAAATGGCCACATTAAGAGCAATTACTAGTTCACATTTTTGTCCTTTCACATTCTCCAGATGCATCTTGTATCTTTTGGGGGGGGGGTGGCAAATCCCAGGTCTACATTTTTCACTCAACCCTGTCTGCATAATTTTCTAAAATGATGACTAGTATAAAAAAATCAGTGCTGACATTATTGGCCTTGGAGCTTGCATGCCATGGCGTGTGATGGGACTGGAGAAACTGATGCCACTTTTTGACCATCTGCAGAGCAAGGACCAGAACAGAAACAAAGGACCAAGGAGAAAATGGCTCAGTTGCCGCTTGTAGCAACTTCATTGTGATGCTTAAAATTCTCCTTCTGTTAAGGGCTAAGAAATAGTCAAAATACAAACTTCAGATGTTAATTTTATCTGGTATAAAACAAGCTTTCTATTCGGAAACTTCTGCGCTGCTCTTGCTGAGCCAGTGGGATGTATCCTGGGAACTGATAGAGAATAGTGAGACCAGATAAAGCCACAATACTATTGCCATGGAATAGTGTGGTGATATTCATGAGCAATAAGCGTTGAGACCTTTAGCTAAAAAGTAGGAATTCATTCCTGTGCTTGGGGGCGGGTGGTTCTGGCTCTGTTTGAAAATGGGTACCCTACGCAATGCATCTGGTATCTGGCAGTGTCACCTGCTGATTACCTCTCCCAATTTATTTTATTCCTCACTGAGTTAGAAGAAGTCCTGGGTGAAATGAACAGCACACTTTTCTGTTGAATCAGTTAAATTTATTTTCCCATCTGCATAATTATGCAACCAATTTGCTTACATAACTGATGGCTTCTATCGAGAGGCAAAAAACATGTTGCACCTTATGGAAATTATGCAAATCCCCCAAGGGTTGCCAGAGTGTTAACTTGATGTAAGGCTTCATTGAACTACAGATAGTTCCTAAACCTTGTCAGTCCTCTTTTTAACCTTTTCTGCCTGGAAATGCAATAGATTCTATTCAACTAACTCCAATTTCTAACAGTTAATCTCTTTGTTCTGAAACTCGTCAGCAATAGACATACTTGCTCTGAAGTTGCATGTCTCTGCATCAGCTGCTTCTTGACACCAACTACCTTGGAAGAAAAACAGATGTATAAATGTACGTATACCTGGAGCATTATTAATCGCAGGAAAATAGCTTTTGCTTTTCCCCTTGGGACTGCAGAGCTCGCAGTTGGTTCTTTGCCCGTTTGGCATTTTCTTTCTGCAGAACAAAGGAAATGCGAAGCGTGCGCGAGTACCTGGATAACCCCTTCCCTCCCCTTTGCGAGAGAGCAGGGATTTCTCGTCTCGGGGATTTCCTTCCATGTCCCCAAGTAACAGCGGTGGACACGCTCTGCTATTAGCAGCAGTAGCCACTGAAACGAAAAGGGACCGCTTCTCCCCATCTTGGGTTACGGCTCCTCCGGGAACGGCTGCGGTACCATCGTTCCCATTTACAAGATGGGGTGCAGTTTGTAACCAAGGGCAGCAGCAACACCTAAAGCACGAAATCAATAGCTAGCAAGTGTTTGTTTCACCTAATCCTCCGGTCCCCGACGCGCCACGTTTTGCGACAGCGCTCGCAGGGCCGCGGGCCCCCCGGGCGGCCCCCGACGCCAGCGCGCCCCGGGGCGAGGGAGCCCCGCCGCCCTCAGCGGCGCCCAGCGCGGGGCTGGCGCGCCTGCGCGGGAGAGGGCACGCGTCCCCACGTGAGCGCCGTGGGCGGGGCGCGGGGCGGTGGCGGCGGCGGAGCCCCCTTCACGCAGAAGCCGCCGGGGCCGGGAGCGCAGGCGCACGCTGTCCCCGCCGCCCGCGGCCCCGCGGGGAAGTCCCTCGCCCGCCGAGGCGCTGCCCCGCCCCCTCCCGCCGCCCCCGGGGCCGTCGGCGGGGGTGGCTGCGCCAGGCGATGGGGGGCCAAGCCTCGATGGGCGCTGTCTGGCCGTGGCGGTAAGGGGGGCCGGGCCGGGCTGGGGGCCTCGGGCTCCTCCGCGAGGGAGGACACCGGGAAGAGAGAAGGGAAAGGGGGGTAGGCAGCGCGACGCCGCGGGGGGCCGGCTTGCTCGGGGGCTGTGGGCTGCGCTGCAACCGGTCCGGGCTGTGTCGCTGCCCCCCGCCGGCGGTGTGGGTGCCGAGCGAGGGGCAGCTCCCCGCTGCCGCCCTGGCGGAGCCTGCCCGCCACGGAGCGCGCGCGCGCTGCGGCGGCGGGTCCGTGCGCGCGGGCCCGCGCGGGGCGGCCGTTGGCGGCGGCCGTTGGCGGCGGAGGTGCGGGCCCGGCGGGGGCCGGGCGGCGGGGCCGCCTCGCTCGGCTCCTCCGGTGGTGGAGCCTCCGTTCTCCGGTAGCCGAGTCCCGAGGCACCTGCCCGGGCGCAGTGTACGGCCCGGGGTGGTCAGCATCGACGTGCCCGAGGGCTGCTGCCGGCAGGCAGGCAGGCGAGATGGCTCTTTATTCCATGCCGTCCAGCGGGGGGAGGGGGGGAAGGCCCGTGACACATCGCTAATAGTTGTGCCGTTAAGTAGCTGTAGGAAGGACCGACGTCCTTACCGTTAGTGAATTTTAAACTGAATTCTATCGGGGCTTTGCTTTAAATAGTTAAAACTATTAGTGATTGGCTCACTAGAGCTTACTTTCAAGCAGTGCGTCAATCAGTTTCACCAAAAAACAGGAGATTTTCTTTTTTAACTAAGCAATGTAACAATTTCTAAGCAGTTAATAGAGCATTTAAAACAAACAATGATGCTTTTGTCTGGTTATATAAGGTGTCGCCACGGATTAGTGAGATTCTTGCTTTTTTACATCCTCTGTCCAAATCCTTGAAGCTAAAATTACAGAGGGAGAAAACTGTGTTATTACCAGAGAGCTTGTTGATGTATTTAAGTTAGTTTATGATTAGGACTGTTGTTTAGGACACTAAAAATGAAATTATTATTGTCTTGCCCACCTAGTAGAAAATCAGAAGACAAAAATTATAAAGTATTTTGGGGATATTTTTTTCAGCATATTTTTTTTCTCATCAGATTCGTCTCTAGTAAAATATTTGGTAAACAATTTATATTCTTAGTTAAGTATATTTGTATTAGTAAGGTGCACTTTTAAAACTTCCAAGTGTTTTGCAAAATAGTCATAGGAACTGTCATGCTGTATTGGAACAGAGATGGTATTTCTTTGATAACTGCTCATTTCAGGTGCTTTAAAAAGGCATACTTAGTGGGAGCATGTTATTTTGAAAAGTGCACAGAAAAGTATGTTTAAAAAAAATGAATGAAAACATGTGAGAAAACATTGCCAATAGGGAGCTTCCCTCATAATCCCTAATAATTAGGTATATGTTTGCACTCTGATACGCCAAATGGTTTATCTCCTGTTGGAAAATGCTCAATTACAGTTGCATAGTGCAGAAGTTACTGGTAAAAATTGCTGATTCATTTTTATGAATGCCAGCAAACTTTTGATAAAGATTTCCAGGCATTGCTGTATGACAGTGTCTTTCCCTTTGGTTTTGTATTGTGCCCCCATAAAAATAGTTGGCATATGAAGTTTCAAGTATTATCATTTGTTTGAAAGTTTTGGACTTAGCAGAGTTAAAAATTCACGTGGAATTCCATGGGCTGGTATGTGTCAGTGTTTAAAGAAAGCTTCTATTTTTTTGTTTCTATACTTAAGACAAAAACTGAACATCAGGAAGAGTGGGAAAGATTTTCAATAAATGTTTTTTTAGGTTTTTTTTCCCTGAAACATCTTTAAAGACTCATCTTCAAATCAAAATATGGTAACAACTCTTAATATTTGTAAGAGTCACTGTTTGTAGAGGAAACTGAAAACATTCTTATGCAAAACTTTAGGTTTTATGTGTGATTTCTCAATTTTGTATTACTATTAAAAGTTATCACCTAGGATTTGGAGAATGCCCTGGTAAGTAACAGGGGAAAATACTCGTGTCCCATTACTAAACAGGATTTTTTCTTTTTTTTTAAGTGAGTTAGTGGATGGCTGAAAGTTAGCTTGACCATTGAGTTGCTGAAATGTTTTGCTGCTTGAGAGCCGTGAGAAGAAGGTATGGCATGTTGCTGACCTAATTTACCTTTAGCATATGTTTAAGTGTTTGCTTTTGACTTGCATATATGTAAAACTGGTTTGGTAGTTTTGTTTAATGCTTATTTCTTTGGCTTTCTCATCTTTACAGCTTGAAGCTTTCAACAGAACATCCACAGTTGAAAATCCCCAAAAGCCATATGCTTGTCCTCGAGTGAGATATTAAAAAGGCTCTCAACAAAACAAGGGTTTTAAAATAGCTTAATTATGAGAAAGTGGTACTCTAAATCTGAATATGATATCCAATATATTACTGCATTATTGAGTTACTAAAGCTCCGTGTTTCAAAATGAGTGAATATATCTGTAATAATGAGCTTAACTTAACAGAGCTTTTCAGTGCCAAAGCTGTAAGCCAAAAAGTTAAACGTCAGAGTAGATGTGAAGAAAAAGTAAAAAGAAAGCTGGAGAGAATTATTTAATCAATAAGTTAAATCTGTCCTAGAGTATGATTGCATAATGTGTTCTAGTGGAGATTGTGTTTCATATCTTTCATGAAGTGGAGACGGCTGTCCTCGAAGTGGTTATGACCTTGGTTTTAACATGAAGCCTTTCCCTGCTCTTCAAATCCGAATGAAGTTCTTGGAACAATCCTTGCTCCTTGTGAGCAAAGCCATAAGCATCTTTCTTGCATTTTCTCTCTCTAAATTCATTTTAATTCATTTATTTTGTCACTTCACTTGGAGGATGCCTCAGAGTTCTGTCTTTCACCTTCAGTGAATGAATTCTTCCTTCTGCCACGCAGACTAATTTTGGCCTTTGAGCATTTCTCTTTTAAGCAAGTTCAAAATAGACTTTTGGCTGGAATCCTGAGCCTTCCTACTAGCATGATAGTGTTGTTTAAATACAAAACAAGGGAACTGAAGTTAACCATACTTGGCCATTTTTCTTGTAGAATACCAGATGGAAGTTTATGATTAATAAACTTGGAAGCATGATTAATAGTTTCCAGGTATGTTGGAACTTTTTTTCCTAACTACTGGAAACGGCATGCAATGTAGCTCGAGAGTAGATGTGGGAAATGGTGTACGAATAAGGTGAAGAGAGAACTGAGCTCCTTACAGCTCCTTACTTCCTCCTAGCTAGGAGGATATGGGTTTCTTTTATGGCTGTTAATCAAAACTGCGATCAGATAGGTAGCTGGTTAATTTACTTTTTTTTTTCCTTTGCTGGAAAGAATTTTCTTCCTTCTTACTGCTTTGTGGCCACTTGCTACAAAAAAAGAAAAGAAGAAAATTTCTGCTATTTTTTCCTCAGCAAGATGACTATTTTGGTGTTTCCAGATGCAAAATGGTAAAGCATATGACCAAGTGGACTTCTATCCAGTGTGCTTTGCTTCCTTTCTTGCCAGGTCAGACAGAGGTGTTTTCCCTGTATCACTGAGCAGGGAGTTGTTGCTCTTCATAAAAACATGATATTGCTGTGGTGCATCACCATCTCCTGCTATTTTGAGTGTGATCATGGGCTATAGTGATGACTAGTCTTATAGTCTTTCGCAGACGCAGCCAGCAAGGAGGTAGAAGTGTTTGCGAGTAATACATCTTGTCTTTTTTTTAATCTTCCATTTAACCCACACGCATGAAAATTGCTTTTAGTCATAACAGTTTGAAATTTCATCAGTCATCTTACATTACAGATTTTCTCTTCCACTTTTCTACGAAAGTCTCTCCTGTTTTCAGCAAGCTGACTTTTAAGACCTACTAATTAAATATTTGCCCGCCTCTTGGGCAGAAAACAGTAGCTTTAACTGCTTTCATGTTTCTGATTGAAGAAATGAAGGTAAAGTAAGGGTCATTGCATCTGCTGACAACTCAACTGTTGTCGTTTACCATTTGCCAAAATGAAAAATACTGCTCATTGTCTGAGCACAAATTTGGGGATTTTTCCTTTTTTTTTTTTTTTTTTTTTTAATTCATGAAAGCAGTCAGAAAATAGTCTCACATGTTTCTGTGTGCAAGACAATTATTTGGTCTAGGATGCTGAACAAATAGCTCTTTGTAAAACATTCTTGCTTACTATTTATTAATAAAGTTATTAGTTTTATGTGAATTGGGAGCAGCTTTACCTGCAATCTGCCATATATTTTCCTATTTGGGGCTTGCAGTTTGTATGAATGATACTGTGGGGAGTGAAACGGCATTGTATTGCTTAACAGAGCATAGTCCCAACCTTTCTTAGTTGCAAACTAAAATGAACGTTAATCACAGAGAAAACGGTTGGCCTGTTGAATTTGTTAGCCTGTGAAATCAGCTAAAGGAGAAATCTGTTACTAAATATTTACCAATTCACATTTCCTTGCTGCCTTTATATAGATTGTCTCTGGGTAATTAGTTTGCTAACCTGAATATCAGCTTTGAGCTATGGCAGGAAATTTTGGTGGTCTTTAATTCAGAACTTGTTTTTCCTTCCATTTCAGTCTTCTGTTACACAACTGTGCTCTTTGCAGAACTGTTGTTTAATTTGTGCATAATTGGAGGTATTCAATCTCTCATACTTTCTCAACTTTGTAGAACTTCTTCAACTTAACTTTTCCGTCTGATCTTAGGTGAAACAGTCTTTTCCTACCACTTACATTTCTTTTAGTCCTTGTTTTCTTCTCTTCCAGTGAAGATCAAAAGGCAAAAAAGTACTGTCTTTTTACTTGATGTCTTCTATAAAAGAATATGTTTTGGAAAGTAGAATTATTATTTTTTTTTTAATGGGCACAAGTATGTGGACCTCAGAAGCTAATATAGAACTCCTTTTGATTGAATTGTGATTATTACTCCTGAGTAAAATTTAATATTCTTTTGGCACTGCTTGAAAAATGCTGGGTTTGGCTTTTTAACTTGGAGGTTCAAAAGTATGTAAGGATTGGCTTTTAAGAGCAGCTTCAGCAGTAGCTACAAAAAATACCACTAAAGCCAGTCTTTATCATTCAAACTACTTGACTGGGGAATTTTTATTTGAGCCTGCTTTGAGAAAGTAGAGGAAAAAGTTATTGTACTTATTTACATGTCTTTAATCAGCCATTAACATCCACCTCTTGAACCTGTTGGATTTGCTCAGTATAAATACAGCTTTGTGAGTCCCAAGGGGAAAAATTCAGCAGTCAGACTTCTAATACCAGTTTTAAATTATTATATTTGTAACTGTGAATGTTTACTCCATTCTGTCACATTCTAATGTAATTTTTATCAGTTTGTCACTTGATTGGTAGCATCATACATAAACATTTTATTACTTTATTAGATTATGTCTGGAGAAGATATTGCTACAATGCATTCTTCAGTCAAGAACTTTGTCAGGAGCTGATGCCATCAATGCTCTCAGACCTTTCTATTTTGCTGTGCATCCAGATTTCTTTGGCCAGCATCCCAAAGAGAGGGTAAAAATCTTCTAGTGTGCTTTCTTTGTAAACGTGTCATATATCAAGGATAGACATTTTCTGGGTTTCCTGCTGTCAACAAAAGTAGTATTAGAATTGAATATGGTTGTTACCAGAGAACAAAAAGGTGTACTTTCTTTATTTTTTTAACAAGGATAGATCCCTTAAACATCCGTTATTTATTAGTCATATTTTCTGTTTAATTGTTACAAAGAAAATACTGAATCCTTCCTGTCTAATTTATAATACATATTACTTGCTTTATCACTTTGAAATGCTGTGCATTATATTTTAATCAATGGATTTCTTTAAGCTTGAAAGCCTTAAAAATAGTGTTTTGGAATGTACAAGAATGTCCAAGTATACACATCATACAATTTATTCATGCAAGATAATTATTCATTTATGCTGAGAATATGAACTATATCACTACTTGTAAAGTGCAGCTGACAGTCTGTAAAACTAATTCTGCATGTAAGATTAAAAAGGTTTAGATGAAAAATGGTCAAATTCGTCATCTGTAATGTGGTTTTAGGGGGTTTTTAGTTGTTTATTTTGTTTTTTTTTAAACAGGAAGTAAATGAAAACTCTTTGAAGAGGTTAAATGGCTACTTGGAGAATCTACAGAAACCAGGATTTCGCTCCTTTAAGCCAACTCAGCTTACTTTTTATGTAAGAGAAAGAGAACCAAACTCTTCTAATGTTCAAGAATCCTTCAGTGCTTCAGGTGCTTTTATATCATGCAGAATATATCTTCCTGTATTTAAATTCTTTCAGACCATTGCTTAGGCTTGTGCAGTCATAATGACTTTTCAACTGAGTCAAATTCTGTCAAACCGTGAAAATATGTATTAGATCAGACAGCTAGGACCATCCCAAGTAATTAAACATCTTAAGCTTTAAAAAGCATTGAAAGAATGAGAAATTACAAAGTTGAGGTCAGGTTACAGTATGAGGAAGTAAAAAACATAGGTTGATGTAAGTCATAATTTTTTCTGCTTTTAATACTGTTGTCATGTTTAACTGGAACAACAGTTGGGTCCTTGTTTTCATTGCAGATGGTGTGTAGTACACAATCTCAGGTTGCTTGTAGGATCAGTAGGAATTTATTCTGTAAGCAGAAGTTGTATAGTATCTGAAGCTTCAATTTACCACATTGCCTCTTAGCCTTGAGACTACAGAAGATATTGCTGAGTTTGGAATATTGGTTTTGATTAATTTTATTCTATGTATTTGTCTCTGATGTACAAATATGCCTTATCTAACAGATGAGTTTTATGTTCTATATCCTGCTAGTGAAAACACTTGAGCAAATTGTGAGGGACCCTAGTGCTAGGAAACAAATTCATTCTGTTTTTCAAGAAAATAGTACTGTTATGCCTAGTCTACTTAAAATAACAGTTGAACTGGCAGCTGTGTTCTGCTCTTGAGTCTAATACTTGCTTGCTTTCTAATGGGGCAGTTAGGCCCAATAGCTATGATGGGACTTAGTTTTAGCCTGTGTGCAAGTGTAATGTTTTGTTCTGAAGCTTCTGTTCAGAGCCTGTGAAGACCTGTTGTAGTACTGCGTTTCTGCAGTAAATTACATCCAAAGTGATGATCAGTAATAACATGAATTGTGTAGAGCTGTTGGACAAAACTGCCACTGCTAAAGCAAAAGCATCCTTTTTTGGGTTATGCTGCATCTGTAGCTAGGTTTCCAATTTGTCCAGTGATTCAGATAGTTAAAACAGCTCTATTTATATTTTTGGACACATAACAGTTTTAAAGGTGAATTTTGCAGTGCATATGGAAATAACAATATCATAATAATTTCCAACTATGTATGCCTTGTTTGGGTTCTTGTAAGATGAGAGAAATGTGAATGCATTTTAAATAATTTTAAATAATACTAATTTTGTGGGCCTTGTATTTTACAGGGTTTCGAGCAGTCAGTTTTACATTACATACTAGGGATCTCCTGAGCACAGTATTAGATATTCTCAACTCCTGCAGTTTATCTACAGAGCATATTCAAAATTTGAATGTGAACTCTCAGCCCCACAAGGAAGCAAAAAGCACAGTGAACAGACCTATCAAATGGGATAAGACTTACTATTCATTTACTGGATTCAAGGATCCCGATGAGGAACTAGAACAAGCCCAGAGAGTGGAAACAACTTTAATGTATGTAAAGGCCTTTATTTAACTGGTATTTTTTAACCTAAATTGGTCTTACTCTAATCCTGAGTTTTTTAAAGGCAATCAATAAACATTCTGAACAATACAAAACTTGATTGTCCAACATGTAATTCTGTCACACTTTTTATAATTAAAAAGAGTTCAGACGAACTCCTGGGATAACTATACTGCCAGCTAAGCTAAGGCATTCTTGTCTTTCTGCCCAGCATTCATGTTTGGTCAATCTAGTTTAGTTCATCTAATTTTTCAGTTTTGTGGAATATTGGTGGTGATTCAGAAGGAGGCAAAGGTTCCACTTGCTCCAAATAGCTCCTTACCTCTTCCAGGACTTCTGTAACGCAAAAATATATGGCTATTAACTTTATTGTTAGTATTTCATTATCACATTCTGTTGGGGGTGGGGTGGGAGATAATACATGAAAACTAAGTTTAGAATGTTTTAATTTGCCAGATATCTTAGTGCTGTGCTTCTGATTTGTTGTTCAGCATACCAACCTTAATATTTAAATTGAGGCAATTACAAATACTGAACTTGCATTAAATACAGCGTGTTGTGTATTAGAAGTTGGTTGTTTATAAAATACATGTGTGCTCATTTTGGGGAAGGGTTAAAAATACTGCCTTAAAAAACTTTTTGTAACAATGAGACTTAGGTGCCATTTGAAATAAATGCAGAACTGTGGTGATAGTATCTTCAGAGCAAAGAATACCACTCGTTCTGCCTAGCACCTTGCAAATAAAACTGCTATAATATATACTACTGTAAAACATTTAACTGAGATTTAACATACTAGAGAATATTTTTACTTATTTTTACACATTTACAAGAAATGACACGAACAGTTACATATTAACAGTCTAGTTTTGATACCTAGTCATTTGGCATTGGGGCTCTCTTTTTGCTTCTGAGTTTGAATTTTTTTCGCTTAGAATACAGTATGAGAATGGAAGCATTTGATTGTAAAAATAAGAGTATGAAAATAAATTTATGCTATGAACAAAGGCTAAATCTCATAAAGAGTAGCTTTTCTCTAGAAATAGAATGATCTATTTATTGAAAGTTTCAGATGTACTCCATGAGTCATGTTTGCCTGGTTGTGATTATTGACAAAAGAACTGTAAAACTTTGACCTGCTTAACCTACGTTCATCCCAGCTCTGTAAGACTTACCTAACTTAGCCCTTTAGTACTACCCCTCTTATTTGATAGTCTACTATGATCACTTTGGTTGTTTTTTGGTTTGTTTTTTTTTAGCAGGCAGATGTTCAATTTGATTCCCTAGTCCCTGCCAAAGACATTAAGCACCAGGTTTTCCTTTGTAGATATCTTAAGGTGAAGCATTTAGCAATTTCAGTTTCTGTCCTCTACTCTTAAAAAAATCCCTTTACCTGGTAACTTGAGATAAAATGTTAATGTTAACAGTAAGAATTCAGTTAGTTGTACTGTTTGCATGAAAGATAATGTAGCATGCCCCTACTGTTGGGTTTTTTCCCTCTTCTTTCAGATCCTGGCTAGATGATAATGAAGCAAGTGCAGTAAAAAAGCTGAAAAAGAGTTTGCCACTTAGAAAAGAACTAGAACGTTTAAAATTTGAACTCTCTCATCAACTCCAGCTCTCAGATATCAGGTAATAAATTAGATCAGTTGGACTTGCTTTAAGACAGTCAAAGCAAGGAAGTATTGTCTAACACTACGCCATGAGCTTTAAAGGCTTATTCCAGCAAAACAGCAATATTTCATATATGTAAAAGTGTTACTGCACTGAATAATATTTTTCTAGAAGAATTCTATTGGAACAAAAGTTGCCTGTACAATCTGCTCAAAAAGACCTAGTATTTGTAAGTAATAATGTGGGCTCCAGTTGAGGCAAACATAAGCACTTGAAATAGGACCTGTGGGTATGCATTGGGTGTTTTGCTGGATAAAATTGCTCTTCCTGAATTCAAGTGAATATCTACAAAGGTAACTAGATTGGCAGTGAAAGGCAGCTTTGCACATGGTACATATTGACATCCTGTGAAGGCTTAATTAAAGTGTTGTTCTTTCTAGTGTCTTGTTTCCCACACTCCAGAGGAGGAGGATATTTGTTTGCTTGAAAGGGCTGAGTACAGTTGGTGATCTTGATTCTTCAGAATATTTTCCAGAAAATAATTATGATCCTTTTTTAAATTTTGTGCCTTCGAATGAGGATGTTCTGAAGTGGGATATTCAGGATGGGAAAATGGCAGTGAGGGTATTCAGCAATGGAAAAATAAACTTTGGGGTATTATTTCAAGGGCTAGTCTGTTAAGTTCTTCTTTTACCAGTAAGGAGAGAGAGAGGGCTTCTGAAATCATGCTTTTGTTCCTTTCACCCTGTAAAAGACCCTGGCTTCCTTTAAGCTGAAGCCAGTTTTTTTTTTAACACAATTCCTAATCCTCGGCAACTGTGCTGGGGGGACAGTCTTCAGTATTAAATGCGTAGCTTTGGTTTTATTCATGGCTTATATTTAATTTTCTTATAGTTTGTGCTTTTAAAATACACTAAAACTATTGTGTTCCATGAAGAGTTATTAACCTTCCAAGAGTTATATTGTCCTAATTCAGGAAAGAATGTGAGTGTCAGAAATCTGACAAGTATCTTAATAGGAAACTACTACTTGTGATCCTGCAGCTTAATGCTAGTGTTCACAGAGGTTTGAAAAAATAACGGGGTCACTGGCTTTGTTCCATCTATAAGTTTACGACAGCTGAAGAGAAGGTAGGATCTATAAGCCACCTTTTTACATTCCTGTCTGGTGCTACTGAAAGCAAAGTGATATTGCTAGGTAACAGTAAATAGTTATTAGAATTACTTGCATTGTAATAGATTGAATTGCCTCGTGAGTGCTGTGGCATAGTGCCATTCTCTGCATCCCAAAGAGTGGTTTTTTTGCCAGTTAGGTTTCCCTAAATGAGATGGTGTGGGTTGACCCCAGTCAGCAGCTAAGCACCCACACAGCTGCTCGCTCATGCACCCCCAGCAGGATGGGAGGAAGAGAATAGGAAGAGCAAAAGCGAGAAAACTCATGGATCAAGGTAGAAGTTTAATAGGTGAAGTGAAGCAGATCTATGTGTTCAGGCAAAGCAAAAGGAAGAATTAATTCGCTACTCCCTATCAGCAGGCAGGTGTTTAGCCCCTTCTGGGAAGCAGGGCCTCAGGATGTGTAATGCTTATTTGGGAAGACAAACGCCAGAATCACGAGGGTCCCTCCTTCCTCCTCCTTACCCTGAGCGCTTATTGCTGAGAGTGACACCGTATGGTCTGGAATATCCCTTTGGTCAGTTGGAGTCACCCGTCCTGGCTGTGTCCCCTCCCAGCTTCTTGCCCACCCCAGCCTACTCGCTGGTGGAGGGGGGCAGAGTGGGAAGAAAAAGCGAAAGCCTGGACACTCTGCCAGCTCTGCACGATAGCCAAAACAGTGGCGTGGTATCAACAGTGTTTAGTAAAAAATACAAAACACAGGGGTGCTATGAAGAAAATTAACTCCATCCCAGACAGACCCAGTACAATAAGGGAATGGTAATTTCCCATTTTGAGACAGTCTTGTATCACCTAGAAGTTTGTAAAAGGATGTAATTTTTCAATACACTGGGACAACTTTACAATTTAAATGCTTTTTCAAATTTAGTTAGGAGTTTGTCTCATCTGTCTTTGATGGAAGAGATGTCAAAACTATGTATATTAAAGTC
Organism: Oceanodroma leucorhoa; assembly: GCA_030449065.1. Taxonomy (NCBI): domain Eukaryota; kingdom Metazoa; phylum Chordata; class Aves; order Procellariiformes; genus Oceanodroma; species Oceanodroma leucorhoa. The sequence continues at coordinate 3,494,823 of JASVER010000053.1, forward strand.
ACCAATGTAACACCTGGCTCCTGTATGTTTTAACAAAAATTATTCCACTGTAAAATATGAATATATATCTATATATATAGCAAGTTACCACTGGAATCATAGTAATGTTTTGAGCTAGGAACTCAAAGGAGAAAAAAAAAGAGACAATATAGACAGTATTTGCTCCTCTAGACAAACATTACACAGTGTACAAACAGAAACTGCATGCCACGTGACTGAGCCAAATACTGAGTTGTCTGTTGCTATTTACTTACTAACCCCCTTCTTGTTGGGGTAGAGATTTCCAAGTTCTGTCTACCAGGTTTTATATTTATTTTTCCTATATCTGCTTTTATTCCTTTTTTTTTTTTTTTTTTTCTTTAAGAAAGACTGAAATTTTATTTAGGCTTTTTATTTGTTCAAATAGCATATGACACAGACAGCTTTTCAGTAGGCCTTTGCTTTTATTACTGTTGGAATGCTATTTTGTTTGAGTTTTGTGTTATAAGGCTTTCCGCTGCATGTCAACTTATGTGATTTTTTTTTTTTAATTTGAGAATTTAAATGAGAATGAAATGCTTTCAATTATATTTTTATTTAGGTGGCAGAGAAGCTGGGGTATTGCTCACCGCTGTAGCCAACTACACAGTCTAGGTCGCTTAGTCCAACAGAGACCTGAAGTATTAAAGAATGTTAAAGGTATTTCTGTTGCTTGTTTCATATATCCTACTACAGGATTGAGTCAAAGATGAGTGTGAGTCTTCTGTGACAAGTGACCTCTAGTTCTTTTCATGAATGCTTTTGATAACTGCAAAACCAAACCTGCCAGGCTTGCTGAAAAGCTGGTGAGAACTTACAGTTTAAGCTACCGGGTGTTTTTTTAAAGTGACCTTTCCTTATAGTGTATTCACTACACTCGGCTTCTATTTTACTTCTTAATAAATGCAAACTGGGTGAGTTCAAGGCACTAGACTCAGTACTAACAATGAAAGTGAAAAATCCAGACTGAACCTCCGAAAGGATGGAGGTAGCAATAGATTGTTACCCATAGTAGATTCAAGGCAAAAATGCAAGTAGCTCTCTGAAGAGTCAATATAAGGAGGACTTACTAGAATACCTTTAAAATCATATTGTCTTCTCTTACCATGCATGTTCCATAAAATGCCTATATTAAAGTCTGTATTTTTGCAGGAAAAACTAAAATAGTCTGTAAACCTGACCTACCGTTCTTCTCATACAGCTGTTTGACCTGTGGCAGTAGCTGTTGCCTTTGATTGTAACTCCGCATTTTATGCCTGTCTGCAGATACTCAGTTTTGAGTGGCTTTCATTTGAGGGTTCACCTAATCCTTTGTCAAAAGACAGAGTGGGTAGGACAATAAGTAGTAGTTTCAAATTGTATCAGGTTTCAAATTAGTTTCTTTAACTAAGCATGCTCAGGATTTAAAGTGCTAGAGAAGTGTGTCTTGTGAACCTGTTGTAGTCTCATCTTTGAAGATCTTTAATAATATTCTGGACAAATACCTATCGGTAATTATACAAGTGCAGTTGATCTTGCCTTGGGGTACAAGGATCGACTAGATGTCTTAAAGTCAGTGTTGCTCTTTCTTAAGGATTTTGGAAAACTGATTTCTGAGAGCAAGAGCTTCTATTTAAACCTTGTCTTGTAGATTAATACATCACTCTGAAAACTTTTGTGGAAGCTTATTTTGATGCCTAGTTGCCTGTGCTTTTACCCTAAAGAATTCTTGAGGAGCGTTGTACTTCGCTTAAAAAAAACAGACTCAAAACTGATTTGTCCCCCCCAAGAGTAAACCTAGTATTATCCTTGTATGTTATCTCTATTCTTTCTTTAAAAAAAGAGCAAAAACCTAATGTGAAAGCGTTTCTTACAGCTTGCATGTTGCAGAGAGTTCTGTGGAAGTAGTGTTGAATGGCTGTGCTAGTAATTCTTGACCCACCTTTACCTTATTAATGTATACTTTAAGCATATATTTCCTACTGTATACATGATTCGTACAGATTCTTCGAATATGCTGTCTGCTGAGATTTTCTCTTATTTTAAAAGTAGTCTTTGTAATAAAAAAGTCCAGCTAACTAAAAATCTATCAAATTTAAACAGGGTGAAGGCAAATGCTAGGTAAGGTTTGTATGAAAAAAATTCATGAACTGGAGTTTTCAAGAATCACTCTTTCAGATTTTTAGAATAATGGAAGCACTTGTGTGTGTTTGTGCTGCAGAAATGTGTTGCTTGTGACATGTTAGCATAGCTAAGCCTTAAATAATTGTGGGAATAATTGCAATAACCCAAATTAGTAAAGAGCTTTGTTCAATCTTTAGGACGCACGGTGGTATTTACAGACCGTTCAGGTGTGAGTGCAGCAGGCCACATAATGCTTGGGACCATGGATGTTCATCATCACTGGACCAAAGTAAGAAGATTTCAAAGTAAATGATAATGCCTCTTGTTACGACATCCTTTTTAAAAGTATAACCAAAATATTGATTGGTGCAGATAATGAATGAGTAATTTAAAGCAAACACATAGCTACTATGTCTAGAATAACTGTGTACATTGCATTCTAAATTTAATCCTGTGATATACTGTTACTAACAATAATCTGTGTTAGATTTTTACTGCTGCTTTCACTAACAAATCAGTCCTACCCCTGATTAGATACAAAGAAAACTAATTTGTTATGCAGTGTTCCAGTCTATGCAACGAGCACTGGCAGAGTATTTCATGATCCGTAAAGAGCTCATTCCCATGAAGAATTTAGGCATTTTATTCAGATTTTTTGTAAGAATGGGACTTAAAGGGAGTTGTGAAATGGTCATTTCAGTCAGTGGCTGCTAACCAACCTTGTCACTCCACTTTGTTCTTTTAGGCAGATAATGTGGATGTTGCAGAAATTTATCTTTAATGACTATGCAAATTCTGCTGCTGCTTGTGTAAAGTTTGGAGTTGACGAGCTTTCTGGCATTCTAATGATAAAGTATTACATGCAAAGGACCACAAATGAAATGTGTAGTGATATCAGCATGTCACTTAAGGAAATTTTCTTGAATGTTGGTTGCTGAAATATTATTGATAGTTCTATCAAAAAATATTTTTTTGTAAAGGAGGTAATTGGTGGAATTTCATAGTTGGGAATTTCACTCAGCTAGAATATCGGAATATTCTATTTCTGTATTCCCATTAATGAATAATATGAAAATTTAGCACTCAATCCAAAGCTTTCTCTGGTGGTGGTTTGAATTTTTGTCCATATATATTTCACTGAGGGAGAAAACAAACCATGGTTTGTTAATGTGAGTTATTTACAGAGAACTTAAACTGAGAAACTATAATTTAATGCAAAACTTTCTACTCTGACATTTGAGAGTGTTGATAGTCATTGGAATAAAAGTGTTCTTCTGATTAATACTAAAATAAACAGTCTTCCTTAAAAAGAGAAATGCTTTCGCTTTCTCTTTCTAACCTTTGCTGGGGGAGTGGGGGGGGTGGAGGGTGTTGTGAAGGTGTCATATATCCACACAAAGTATTGCGCAGATGGGACAATGTGTGTGGTTAGTTGTGGTGATGGTATTTGCTTTGGAAGACAAAGGAGAGGTATGTATTTGAACCTGAAATCAAAGACTTTTTATTTTAAAATGCATTCAGGATCATGTTAAATGATACACAGAAAAAGTCAGTGAAAATGTGAGGTTGGTTAGCCGCTTGGTTTTTAGAGAGCTGATTTCTTTTGTCCAATTCTAACCCATTTTAGAAAGTCCTAAGTGCTGTTACTTTTGTTACTAATTATTAGAAAAAGGAAGCAGTAGAATAGTGTCCAAGTCAGTCTGTAGAAAGCTTGGTCAGAGGTGCAATATTTAGAGGATTTTTGCAGTTTTTCTCTATAACAAATGCAAATGCTGAACCAATGAATTCTATTGTGCCAAAAGCTGTTCTGATTTTACTACTTTCTTGGATTTCTAAAGAGATCATTCTGAAATCACTTGACTTGTTCCAGCAGCAGTATTCTTTTGTGTGGAAAGCTATGTTATAGTAATAACTGGATAGATGGTAACTAGTGACTACTGTTACAGACCTTCCCTTTTCACTTGTTGCCCTCTTCCCGCCTTCTTCATATCACGCCTTCTGTGTCTCGACTCACAAGTCTGATCACTTCTTAACCTTTTGTGGTATAGGTTTTATAGATTAGAGACCTGGTACCTTCCTCCTTTCTCTTTTCCCTTCAGACTCAAGACGAGCCAGGTTATCATCCAAACCCTTGGAAAGAACTAGGTTCAGCAAGAGAGACTTCTCTTTTTTGAGAATTGGTATAAATTAGGGTGGCAAAAGCACTTTTGACTGTATGTGGAATAGTTCTACCACTATAACTGTGGTGATAAACATTTTATGTAGGCCTCAGGGTTTTTTTTGTTTTTTTTTTTTTTAATCTGGGACTATTTATTTCTGTATATATAGAGAAAGAGGATATCCATCAATCTTGTTATGGCCTTTTGGTGCCTTTATAGTATAAATACTGAAAATACCTGTGAGCTTATTCCATTATATCTTACCCCAAAACCTATATACTTGATAGTTCTGATTTTTGGTGGTATTTGATTTTTTTTTTTTTCCCCCCTTGGGTTCCATGTTTGCATTGTTAAGTGTCTCTTATAGTTTCTTGTTATTTTTTTCATTTCTTAAAATTAAGTTGTATGCTTTGTAACATAGGAAATGTTTGTTTGTGTGTGTGCACAGATTTTTGAGAGATTGCCAAATTACTATAAACTTCAAAAAAGGCTGCTGTTCTTGGAAGATCGGATAAGCCAACTTCTGGGAGGCATACAAGTAATATATGTTGAAGAACTGCAACCCCTGTTGACTCTAGAAGAGTACTACGAGACTCTCGACTCTTTCTATAATAAGTTACGTGACAGTAGACTACCTTTTCATCCTCGCAGTCTGCGAGGCTTGCAAATGATTCTGGAAAGGTAGGTATTTGCAGGAGAGGTTTCTTCCTTTTGGAGCTTTTACTCTTCTTTTTTTTGTTGTTGTTGTTTTTTGTTTTGGTTTGGTTTTTTTTGTTTGTTTTTTTTTTGTTTTGTTACACTGATTATTGCTCTCACTAAGAAGAAAACTAACATAATCTCAGATTTTTTTTGTTTCTAAAGGTTTTAAGTGCTTTTTTATGTGTTAAGAAGGAATCAGATTGAAGAAAATCCTGCTTAATTTCATTCAAGTTAGAGTCAAAGTTCTATCTTTATCTTAGTGTTGTGCTGGGTTAAATCAAAAGTTTTGTGCTGTCAGGTCAACACTCAGCTGTGTATGATGGTGCTGCTGTTCATATGTTTTGAGTATTGTTGGCAGTTGCTTTTGAAATGTAATTTTAAAAAAGCTTTATGTATGATGCTTCTGTATTCTCATGAACCAAACTTTATTTTTTACCAATTATTCTGATTGTGATTAATTGATATTCTTTTATCTTCAGAATTCATTCTGAAAGTAATTAATGTATATACTTGCATAAAGAAAAAAAAAAAAGATGCCTTGTTTTTTACTTCCATCATGTTTCATTAGTGACAGATACGCACCAAGCTTACATGAATTTGGACACTTTACGATCCCGACGATCTGTGATCCAGCAACACTTCAATGGTTTATTTTTTCCAAAGCACAGGAAGCAAGAGAGAATCTGAAAAGAAAAGAGGAGTAAGTGTTCATGTGACTCGATACATTTAGCTCTTGAAAATCTTTGCATGTCATATGTTTTATTTGGAGGAGGAGGAGAACTTTGAAGAATGTATTCATCCTCTTTCGGTGGAAAAAAACTTGTGTTTATAAAGTAGAACTTTACCCATCAGCTTTACTAAGTAAAAAATTTCAGCATTCAGTGAACACAAACAGTTGTTAGAAAATACCCTCCTTCACCTTGTAGAAACAGTTGTACTTTATTCAGAAATAAAAGATCTTTGCTTACAAGACAAAATTAGATAATTTTTTTACAGTTACTTCCCCAAAGGAGAGATGCGGTTTTTTAAGGAAGAGACCTTTTTCTTGAATAAGAAAAGCAACAAACTTCTATTAGTTACCTACATTGTGACAAGAAAGCAGTAAAATTTAAACTAAAAATAGCAGAGACCGACTGGAGAATTATTATTTCTAGTTGTTTGTCAGTTAGTTGAGGAAAAGATTAGTTAGCACCTAACAAGGGGAAGAAAAAACATTGGCATAGAATGATGAGAGAAATACCTCCTTGGTACTCTTTCACGGATGTGAGACAGACGAGAGAGATGACAATAGTGAGTCATAGTACCATACTTAATATTAAGTCCATGACTTGCAATATCCATCAGAACTTTGTTCCTGAATTTGTATGTTGTATGTCTTTGAGGATTAAGAGCATGAAGTAGAGATACTGGTTTTATTTTTAATAAAATACTGTAATAGGTAACAGGGTGTTACTGTCCTTTTAGAGGTTGTTACTACAAGTTTATTTTTCTGCTTGGGAAAGCTTTTAATGAATTGTTGAAATACCATACTATTGTGAGTGTATACATGGTGTATAGATCCAGGTATTTTTTTGTGAAGGTTATTTTAGGCATGAGTCTTACTGAAGGCTTTGTGGTTTTAGCATTTAATATGCATCAGGTGACTGTACCTGTCATCCGTTGTTTTTGATGACATGCAGAGTACTGGTCTTAGTTAAGAAGACAGAGTAGTTATTAACATGATTTTATTCTTAAAGCTTGCTTTCAAGGTTAGTTAATTACTTTTATGACTTACATTAAAAATGGAGCCTCATAGGATTTTTATTTTTGTATTTTTCCCTGTTACCCGGTGAGCAAAAAAATGTCATGGTGCCGGCTTTCAGTTGTGAGTCTGTAGGCATGCTGTTGCCCATAGTCATAGAAGCATGTTCAGTCTAGCCTCTGAGGTGGACATGGGTATCAACCTGCACAAAAGTCTCAGCTGTACCATACCTGTACATGAAGTGACACCTTTGTTTACATGCATATAACCTACAAATATACTTATTTCGAGGGGGTTTTTTAAGAGATTAAGTTCTAATTTTGTCACTGTACGTTGTCTTTAATTGCTAGGATGATGATTTCAGAAAAAGAGCTAATCGATACTTCCACTGAAAAATTTTCTTTGGATCGGCTGTATAAGGAACCCAGTGTTTCCAGTGCACAGATGATAGATTGTTGTAAGCGACTGCTAGAAGAATCGTTGCCGTACCTACAAGGCATGCACCTTTGCATTTCGCATTTCTACTCTGTGCTGCAGGATGGAGACCTGTGTATACCTTGGAACTGGAAAAACTGAGGACATATCTGATAATCAGATGAATTGTTTATTTTCTGTAAGAGGCTATAAATATGAATGTTTTTAAGAGTAAATTATTTAAATCTGTATTTTGATATCAGTATTCAACCCACAAATTTTTTTCTAACTGCTGCTCAAAAAGGATTGGAGTCCTAGACAATTTGCACAATGCACAGTATTACCAGTTCTGGGAAAAACACCTGTACATTCTCCATGCTACTGTAGGTGTCCCAGTGTATGGTAGCAGTTGTGAAACAGCGTTTTTGTAGTGAATTATGAAAATACATTAAATTGCAAGTCTGAAAAAATGTTCATGTGTATTTTTAATATACACGAATATTGCCGGATAAGTCATCTTAAAGAGTGTACTACTCAAACCAGACATTACATGCTATCTTAAGGGATTCACTCACTGCAGAAGTTGAGTACATAAGTTATCTGGTGGCAATATTGGCATTTCATACTGCTACCTATTATTGAATTAAAAAAAAAAAAAGACAAGGGAAGAAACATAAGAGTATTTCTACTTTGCAGAAGAAAGCAGTACATTACCTTGGTCTCTACAGTAGAGTTTCATATGCTGGTCCACTATTGTTGCCTTAGAGTTTCAAAATATGCCAGCTGTACTGTCTGCAGTTACTTTAAAGGAGATGTCATTCTCTTTGTTTTCTGGCATTTGCTCCATAAATACAGACAATCCTCTCTACGTACACTATAACGGATTGCAAATCTCATTCACAACACTTAAAATCTGAGTAGTTTAATGTGACATCTGAGGAGAGGAAGCCTTGCTTTGTGTGGGATTGTCTGCAAGAGTAAGTACTTCTCAGTGAGAGCAGCGAGTTTGCAGTAAGGCAAACGTGTGGATCTTTACTGGTACTTTATTCCTTGGAAAAAAATTAAATAAAGTGTGAATGTATGTCAACACTTTTTCATTGTGGTACATGCCAAGATGCATTTTGTATTTGGGTTACTACTTTGCAAAATACCTTTTGGGAAGAACCAACTGCTTAACATTTCTGGACTTGAATTCACCTATAACAACTGGCAAAAAAAAAAAAAAAAAGGAATTGTCAAATGCTTAGTTGACTTGTGTTTATATTTGTATTGAGCAGGGAAATTGTTGTGGTTCTCTGTTTTCTCCTGTTAAAAGGCTCAGTGTCAAGTTGTTTATTACTTGTTGCCAAACTTAAAACAAAAACCCCCACTGTGATCTCAGACATGTCCGTTTTAAAACATCGAGACAGCAGCTGTGACTTCCTCAGGCCTTTAATTCAGCCAGATTACTAGCAATTCCTGTATAGGTTCTGAAGATCAGTTGATAGTTTCTTCTAAGTAGTTAACTTCCATTGCATGTTACTTCTCCTCGCTCCATCTAGCATTGGTGATACTGTCCGTGTCCCAGTTGTGCTAAGCAAGTGAGCCAGTGCCATCAGTTGTAGCCCAGCAACATTCCCTGTAACAGCTCTTTGAAAGTAGGGTGTCATCTGGAACAAAGGCTGAGTGTAGAAATTTTTTTTTTCTTGCTTGAATTGAATGACCCCTTACAGGTCTTCGGGCGAGAAGCAGCTATCCAATTTGATTGTAGAGGGGAGAAAAAAAAAAGAGGGAAGGTGAGTAGACTCGATCAAGAACCTGGTGCAATTCTGTGAGGACTGATGCTCATGTCACAGAAAGCAGTGATTAGACCTGGGGACCTTCCCTTTGCAGCGTAGAGAAGAAGACTAGAACTGGCTGGAGGAGGAGATGTAAACTGTAAAGAAAGAGCCTTTATGAAATAGAGCATGGGCTGTTTCCGCAAGTAAAATGGGGCAGTGGAGACCCTGACCTGGAATGGGGATTGGAGTAGGCAAGGGCAGGCAAGAGAACGGGACTGAGTTTAAATGTGGAAGCAGTGAAAATAGTTGCCATCAAACATTTCCAGTCTGGGATAGTTGAGAAGATTTTTGCTATTCCTTCTAAGGGGAAGTAGCCAAAATCCTCTGGCAAAATGTGTCAGCCCTCAAAGGGCGGCATGGCAGCCTGCTTTTCTGACGGTTACCTCCAGGCTGGGGTCTCGGGTCTCTGCAATAAGCCAAAGAGTTCCAGTCCTGCTGCTATCCCACCAGAGAGGTGGTCAGCTCAGGTGCTGTGGGGGTCGTCCTTCCCTTTTCTGTTAGGTTTTGGGTTTTGTTTTCCTGAGCTCTGAAGGAGATGCATGTCAAAGTTTCTAAAACTGCTTAAAAGTTGAGCAATATAAAAATTAAGGTTGCGTATAGGTCAGTAATTCAGCATGGCGAGGTCTGAGTCTTAACCGAGTTATTTTGTAGTGCACTTTCTGTAAATTGGTTTTACTGCAGAATGGTCAAGTTGACTTTACAAACGTACAGGCCTCCCAACGTTTTTTAACATATTTAGAAAAGCAGTGGGAAAAACCAAAAGGATAAATGTAATGTGCATGTTGTAGGTATTTATTTTGACAAGTTTGACTTATTTTGAAAACTGTTCCAAAAGTAACAGGGAATTGTCCATTTAGGTAGATGTGTTCGGGTTAAATCTGTCAGAATTCTATTTTGCTTTCCAACATTTTATTGAGGTGGGGAAAAAAAAAGGTTTAGAACTCTGAAAGCCTTTTGTCACCATGCCAGGGTGGAAATGGACAATGATTTAGAACTTTTGTCTGTTTTTAAACTGCGCAGAACACCTCAAATTCTGTTCAACAGACTCTGCTACCAGCTCATTGTAGAAATTGATTTGAATGAATGTTAACATCTACTGTAGTTTTATTCAGAACGGAATTCTTGCTTGCTCTGTGGCCAGCAACCAAAACCACGCTTGGTATGAAGTTTCAAAAAGTGTTCTCTTTAAAAACAAATGCTAATATTAAATGAGGTGGAGTTGATGTCTTGCTGTTTTGATCATTATTGTTCGGCTTAGATTTGAGTTTTTCTCCTCCTGTTTAGAAATTTGCAACAAACGTGAAAGGTAAGTAAGAATCTCTACCAGTGATCAAAGACTTGAAATGTGTGCTCGTCATCCGTCATGAGTCAATAAACCGCGATGCCCAGATCATGTCATTTAGCCTCTGAGAATGGTTTAGTATTTTAGTGCAGCTGCCAGAGGGAAATTCAATGCTAGATTCAATGCTAGAATAAAAGAGATGGGGACTTAAGACAAAATTTATCACCTTAATGAGTTATTTTGATGCTATTTAATACTGTGACCTTGAGATGCACGCATTGGTAAACAGCAATTTCCATTTTGTCAGGTGTCGGCATAATGTTTCACACTATCAGTTCTGTATGAATTCCAGTGTTACAGGCTCCTGCCTGTGTTTTAACAGCTTGGTATGTGATTTTTATTCTTGGAGCTGTATATGAAAATTGTGTGAAATTGTGTGAAATAAGGCCCATTTTATCATTGTTCTTTTGGCTGTTAACTGCTGTGATACAGTTTCAGGGACCGATAGGCTTGTATTCATGTTTTGTAAAACATTCAAAATGTTGATAATGAATCTTGAGAAAGACTTAAAAAGGGAAAATCTTCCGGAAGATTAGAGCTGATGTATCAAAGCATAATCAAAATTCATCAGAACTTTTCATGGAGAACATAAATCTCGTCTAGTTTGTGTACATTATGGCTAAAAAAAACTTTCTGAGGAAACTGAAACTTCAAAGCTTATTAATTTAAAGTTGCCTTTCTGAGAATATGTAGTATTTGTCTGAACAGGGCTATCTCTGTGATCCCTTAGACATATGCATGTACTGTATGTGTGTAGTACATGTATCTAAAGATGAGACTTTCCTAATATTTCTTTATAAGCTTAACAGTATACAGATTTATAACAGAGCAGGGCAGTTTTTTTTTAAAAAAAAAAGGCATCCTAGCTGAGAAAGACAAAACATAGCTGTAAATACAGTAAAAATGTTAATTTAAAAAGTTCAGAGATGGACATCGTGCTTTTCTGTTGCATATAAATACTAGAATAATTTGACTTAAAAATATGAGATTAAAAGCTGGGATCTTGATTCTGTGCATGGAAAAAAATGTTTATATACTGAAGTAACAGAAAAATAATCTTGTTTTGCAGTTTTTCCTTTTCAGCTACATATTCCTTACACGATTGCTTAAATGCTGAATAATTTAGTGCTTCATTTTTGCTAAATCCTCCGATGGGGCACTGTGTGTCTAAGTAGGCAGACTGATTGATTATGATCTCAGAGAGGTCTTTAAAACAAAAAAGCTTTTGAAGATATTTTATTTAGTAGAGCTGAAATTTAATATTTTCTTGCCAGCTTTTATATCCTGAAAGTGTCTTTTCCGTGATCTTCTATGTCCATAGCTTTTGGCTATTGTGTGGCTCCATATTTTAGCAAGTTTAAATATTTTTTAACCCTTTTGCTTTTCCTAACATGTTTACTGAAAGAACACAGTTTTAAATTGGCCCCATCTATGCTGTGGACTGTGCTAACTACAGACCCCCCAAACATGACTTAAATTGAGCTGCTTAACCTCCTTGTAAACTCTTAGATTTTAACAGGGAATAATGTTTCGGAAAAGTGAGAGTGGCCAAAGTTTGTGCCAAATGTAACGGCTGCAACGACAACATGAAATGGTGTTTAACATCGAAGTTAGATAAAAAGAGCAGGATTATAATTTTCCTCTTAATTTAGTTCCAACATCCCTACCTAGCTGCTCAGGAGAACAGAAGGCAATTTCATGTAGCTTAAGATACCAGTCAGCTTTAATTTCTTTTTGATTGTTTCTCTTTAATCATCTGCTTTGTCATTTGATTTTTATATGTTGCAGGGGCATAGTTGAGCAGTCAGCTAATGCCTGTGGTAGCTGTGTGCACCCTCTCTCTGTAATGGGATATTCTGGGACCATTTACTAAAAGCAGCAATCGGATGAGAACCTGATGTCCTCCCTCACGACTGCTCTGTGATCTGGCGGCCACAGTTCAAGATCAAGGCGTTTCCTTGATAGTGCTTTGTCCAGCCCACATGTTATTTTACCCATCAGTTTGTCATGCTCCTGGGAACCTGTTGTTCTGGGTTGGTTTTTTTTAATGGGCTGTTTCACATTCATTGAGTCAGTGGGTCACAGTTGTAGACTGAGTTTTTGAATCCTGCTTGTATTATAATCCAAGGGCATGGGTAACTCCCGTTTTCAGCTTGCATTGATTTCAGACAGTCCATCGAGATAGAGCTGTAACTTCTACGCAATCACACAATGCTCAAAAAAAAAACTTGAGTAAATGCAAATCCCCTGATTTCACACTTAATTAAAATTACTAGAAAGTACTTAACAATGAGCACTACATCTAACACCGATCTGCGGCCAGGGCAACGGTGTGCAGAGTCCACATGATTTGGGGCTCACGCTGCTAGCAGGGATCTGCGGAGGTGATGTTGGCTCGGAGAAGCCGTGCTGCCAAGGGTTAGTCAGTGCTGTCTTCATCAGGACTGCCTACGCAGCCCCAGGGGAGGACATCTGATCGCAGCAACCTTTCTGGTGGGGTGGCCTGAGGAGCCCTGCTCATTTTGAAAAAAGAAAAACCACAAAAAAACCCCAAAACCCAACCAACCAACCAGAAAAAACCCTCCACAAAAACAAAAGTGAGGAATGGCCTTTCTGAAACTGCTACCTGGTTTTGTAGCAGTGTTGAGAGAGTAACAGCTCATGGTGTTACAAGCCAATTCTCTGGTGCAGTTTTGCACATTTCAAATAAGGGAAGATTCCTGGAGGATGATGCTGCTGTCTTCAAAATGGACAATCCCTGTAGCCAGGTGATATTTAAACACGGGGTTTTTGGTATATTGCACATTCCTCTCTGCTTAATCTTTGAGCTTGTGAGACCTTTCTCCAAAGGTCACAAAGCATTAATTTAAATGTGACTAACCAGTTCGCAAAGGTTTTAGCAACAGGGAATCTTGTCTTGGTCAGTATTTGTATGATGCCTGGAATAGCTGGGTCTATTGCACTCTGTATTACCACCAAAAAAATCAAATTAATGAATCAGAATTTAAAAGCCTGTGTGGTTGCAAATGTTTTTTCACTGCTCGGATGTTTCCTGTCCTGGTATGACAGACTTCGGAGGGAAAACAAGCTGTGCTGTAAATTGAGGGATGTACATGCATTCTGGTTTTAGCCAGAAATCCGTGCTGAAGTCCAAGATCCCCTATCTTGATTTTGAGATGGTGAAAAGTGGGTGGGACAAAAGGCCCTGCGAGTCTGAATCCCTCCTGGCCAAGGTCAGGACTTAAAAAAAAAAATATATATATACCTTTCTCGCTATTGTATGGTTCTTTCCATCTTTGCTGGGTATGGAAACCATAACTGTAATCTTCTGGCAAGAACCACATTTCATCTACAATTTATGTTCTGGTCTAAAAATGAGGAAAAGGAAAAAGGTTTAGGATTGCTGCAGCTTGGCACTTACAGTTTTTGCCCATCTCCTTCCTAATGCAGTTTGTCATGGCCAACACTGAATGGCAGATCTTAAGAGCAGGTTCCAGCTGAGATTTCTAGGTATAATTTAGTAGCACATCACTACCTGGGTGGCAGCCCTTTGAAAGCCATGCAGGCCTTACTGTCTTTGCAGGTATCTTCAGATGTCTTCAACAAGTCCTAACAGACCGTCTCGGCTCACAGGTCTCTCTTAGAAGCTTTGAAACTTAATTATGTCTTAATTTGAAAACTGACTTTTGGAAAGATACTCTCTCATCCAAGTAAAGCTGTATGAGGCTGTATAGTGAGTGTAGTATGTCTGCATAGCTGGTTGGCAGTAGAAGTTTCTTTCGGAGAAAAGGACTGCTGTTCTGGCTAGGTATGTGTGTCCGGAATTTCTCCTTCATCGGGTTATTCTTGGTAGGTACACACGATAGACCGGTTTATTCTAAATGTCTGTGTTCAAAAGTGGTTAAGAAGAGCGTATGAAGGGATTGGGTGTTGAGCACGTCTCTGTCTTCCTCCTTCCTCTCCTCCATTTGTCATCTCGAGCACTAGTGTGTTGGGCAAAGGCTTCTCCACCTTGAGTGAACACGGGCCGTTGGCTGCAATGGTGACAAAGAGTTTGTCAAGAAATCACAAACCGAGATTTCCAAAACTGCTTTCTGCTTCTGATGAAATAAAAGCTTCACTGGGTACAGGCTGTTGCTCTGTGTCTTAAACCCTCATGCTCCATCCTAGAGTTACAAAATGTACTCTACTCTACCTGCACTCAAATACCTTCTAGCATGCTGCTCATCTCGGTGGTAGTCTGTAGAGATTCTATAAAAATACTGAGTCATCCACGTCACGGGATATATGGTAACTTCTCTGTTCTTTTTTAGTTTAAAGTTTGTGCTGGTTTTGTCATTCTTTCATTGTTACCTTCTGTTATTATGTTCATTTATTCCAAAGATAAACCAGCCTTTCTTGAGGACAGAGTTAATATTAGGTGAAACACTATTATGCAGCGATTAATGGAAGCCTAGGTGCAGTTAGCAATTACTTAAAATGGGCTGGATTTCCTAATGATTACCGTGTTCTGTACAAATTTATTTTGTAGACAACTGATTATACTGAATCCTTCCTGGATAATGAATTTGTGAAACATTTTCAGCATCACCCTGAGGCACTAGCAGAAATTGCCTCCTCACATGATAAATAACTAAAATGGATAGGATCTTGCACGGACCTGCACACTTGAAAGGCCTGCACAATTCCTAGCTTCTGCGGGGGAAAAAAAGTGACCGTGTGAGTGAGGAGAACTGCGCTGGAGAATTTGAGCATTATCATCATGGTACACTGTTAAAGTCATGGAATATGTCTTTAGGTAAGAGGCATAAAGAAATTATATGTGAAAAACAAATTGGAGTAGCTGTAAGCTCTCCTAACGTTTCCCTTTCTGCTTTATTAGTCATTGTAAACCTCCTGCCATCCGGGTTATAACCTTGGGATTATTCTTTATACGATGAGCATATTTAGAGTGAAATTTTGTGTCCTATAACTTTAACCATAGCATACGTTATTAAAAATTAATTTAATGGTCCTCTAGGATCCAACTCTGGAGGTAGCAAACAAGCGTCTCAGTTATATATTGTCTTCAATTATTCATTAAGAACTATGGGGATTTTCTAGAACATATCTCCAGTGAAGCTCAAAGCTGTTCTCCTAATGCCAGCAACAAAGCTCTGCTACTTAGTTTAACAGAAATGGACATGATTTCCCTGTTGGGTTTCTCTGTTTGAACTGTGTAATATTTTATCGCATTTAATAAAGTTTATTAAAAACATGACTTGGTATGAGAAAAATCCTGGTGGTGAGGCTAAAGCATCATTTAATTTTGAATGGACATTTTGCCAACAAGAATTTTAATATATCACTGTGTGTGTGAGCATAATAGTTTAACACACAAATTACACAGCATCAGTATGGATAATTTTCTTGTACATTAGAGCTGTTTTCTCAGCAGTTTGCACTCCTGACTATGTTTCTTATATCATCTTCGATGTTGTTCTCATTTGGACTTTGTAGTTGTTGCCGATTCTTTTTTTTTTTTTTTTAAAACAAACCTGTTTTCCTCAAAGGAACTGCTTAATTACGGAGCTGCCAGTGCTGCATCCTCACTCTGGGAAAGGGTCTCATTCCACCTCGTGCACCAGATGTACGGTTGCACAAATGTACAAGGGTCTATGGGAAGGGTGTATCTGGGAAAATGTCACAGTCTGAGAGCCAGAGTTGAATTCAGGGTGGTTAAAATAGTGTAACCTCTTGTGTGGATACTTGTTCCAGTATTTCATTTTCTTTTTGGTTGTTATATTTCCTTAAACATATACGCTTAGCCGTAAGTAAACTTTAAAAAGTATATGAACTGTTCCAGAAGTGAGTTCCCGGTGGAGAATTACACCAGAGTTATCATAAGTTAAATGTACACTTATAATGCTATCACTTTTGTGATGACAAGCCCTTGTGTGGCTTCAGTGAAGCTATTTCTGATTTACACCACAGCTGATGTGTTTTAAAATATTTCCCCATTCCTAAAGGATTGCACTGGAGTTCGGTGTTTCTGTAATCCCTATTGGATGCTTTGCATCCAGAAATCGCTGTTCAAACACTAGTGCACCAAGTGTCCTGGAGTTCTTTTTGTGGATTTTTAATTCCTGCTATGAACAGGTCAAATGCACAGATTTTGTGAAAAAAAATTTTTTTCCTTAACATCTTATTTTGAAGGGCAGAGCTTGCTTTCCTCTGTAATTTTACTGCCCTAACAGGAGGGCAGAGCAGAGGGAGAGGTATGTAGGGAGTAGATAGATTGGTACAATTTTCAACACAATTATAACTGAACTTTCAACAAAAGCAATGTGACACTTCCCTCCCACTGTAAGAAGGTTCAGAAGAGAATACCGTACCACAAACTTCACAAACTGGCCAACTCCCTCTGCGAAGGCAGGCACTGGTGTTGGAAACCTTGGCAGTCACTTGACTCTGCATTTTCGTTGTGCGGAGATGTGGCTTTCCTGCAGGATTCCTCTTGGAGAAAGGTCCTGGCCACTCGCATTCCCAATGATGTGCTGCTTCCGTGGCAGAAGAGCTCGCAATAGCCCAACACTTTCCCTTTGTGTCTGCTCTGGGTATTTGCTCGCTGATACCTCCAAAACCAGCTCAGCTGCAGCCCTGTGGGTGTGTGCCAGCACCCATTCCTTTCCCAGGGGCACGTGTGTGACCTGGAGGGTGAGCGACTGGTGATGCTGCATTGCAGGCTTGAGGGGAGCTGATTAACCGCTGTCTTCATCGATGCAAAGGCAGGAGGGCTGGGTCAATGGCAGGGTACAGCCTCCCCCAGCAGCCGGGAAGGGACCTTGAGCCACTGGAGGTAAAGCTGATGTGGTTCCTGGTTAACTTGCTTAGGTGGATTTGCTGGGAGAAGCTCTGGATTCCTGGACCCATATTTTCTTTGATAAGCCAGATTCATATTTGACCTTGGTATGATGCAAAACAACCCCCCCACCACCTCCCATGTGCATCTTTTTAAATTGGGAAGGAGTTTTTAATCTTTCTGGCCAGACTCTGTCCCTTCCAGCTTTAGAAATGCTCCTGCTCTTTGCATAGGGTCACTTACCACCTCCTGGGATGGTAAACGTCCTGCTAATGATAGTTCCTATACTTGCTTTACCTGTGACTTACATTAACCCATTCTGAGATAAAAACGTCATTTTTAGACCAAGTGGAGCATCCAAAGTACTGCTTTTCCATGCACACATTTTCCAGATGTGCCTTTATATTCCAAGCATGCGTGAATATGTGTGTATTGCTTTGCTAATCGTACCTTACAAAGCCATGCAACTGGCGCAAGCGTGCCTGCAGCGTGCTCCTGTCACTCGAGGTGAGGAAAGCTGCTGAGCAGTCTCTGCGGGGACGACAGGTCCCTTGGGTTAAGTGAACACCTAGGCCAGTCCCCTTGTGTGCCCTGCCTGTGACTCGTTTCCAGACATTCTGATTTGTAAATAGCTGGATCCTCTGCTAAATTTCCAGCAAATGAAAGATGGGTGACGGTATTACGTGATACGGCAGCTCAGAACAGTTCAGCAGGCTCCAGCCCAGAGCCGGAGGGAAGGGCTGTGAGTGCACAGGCTGCGCTGGGACCGTGGGGACCCCCAGGTCCTCCTTCCCTGGCACCTCCTCCATTCTTGCTGCAAGGGGAAGGGTTTGATGATCCTTCAGTCTGGTCCTTGTGGGAGGGGATTCATGCATATTATTGGATTTACCAGTCTCCATCATCTCTGCCACCTCTGGGAACAGCATGAACCAGCATCTGAAGGACCCCGTTGATCTGCACAGAAAGATCAAGAAAGCAAAGGCATTGCCGGCGGTTTCTGACCGTCATTCAGGTCATGACCCCTGGGGAGAAACAGCACTTGGTCCTGTGACGTACATATGGTGGAGACCAGCTAAGGATCAGAGTCTGTCTGCAGGACTTGTGGAGACTTCAGTGAAAGGAGAGCGTTTCAGTCGTCCCTGCAGCAGTTTGTTTGCAGGTCCCCTTCAGACAGCCCGGCTGTGAGGGACAGTGCGGCTTGCTGGTCACATTGGTCATCTGCAATTAGGGTGCTACATCCGACGTTACGTCTGCTGCTGCTGTTGAGGGTCACAGGCCAGCAATGCCTGGGGAGCACAGGAGCACAGGGACCCGCAGCGAGCAGGTATGTCTTGGTGGGGTGAGGGGCTGGCTGGTGTGAAACCTCTCACCCAGAGCCAGGGCTTCCCACATGGGGGAAAACACTCGTCCTCTGCGGGGAGCCCAGCCAGGAGAGCTGGAGGCTGCCTGGAGATGGGGCAAGGGCCACCACCGCGGGCAGGGAGCGCAGCACGGCTGCGGGCAGCTGCTTTGCACCGCGCTGTGTGGGTGGGAGAGCTGCAGCCCTGGTCAAGCTGTGGGCTGCGAACCAGCACCAGGGATGCCGGTCCCTTGCTGGGGTGATCCAGGGCATGCGGGGTGGCCGGGCTCCTCCTGCTCACCGCTTGTAAAAACCATGGGTCAGTCTCCTGGAAATGCTTCTTATAATAGAAATGCTTAGGTTTGGTACGGGATAACTATGAGAATTGTAGTCTCCATAGGTTTGCCTTATCTCCAGGCCTTATAGGTTGCTTTTCCTTCCTGAGTAAGGGCAGTGATAGTCAGCAAGCAGCATCCCAAAGGTGCTACCAGTGGAGGACAAAAGGGTTTCAGAGAAAGCGTGCTGTAGCAGCAAAGCTGCCTGTAGAGACCCTGCCACACTTCACTGCCCATCAAGTACCTCTCAGGACGGGCTGAATACCCCACCTCTCCATCATCGCCACGTGCTGCCCTCCTCAAACAGGAGGCAGCAGCTCCCCGGCGCTCACCTGGGCACAGCACCGTGCTCCCAACACCTTCGTGCACTGCCACCGCCACGTCCTCCCCAGAGCACGGCCGGGCCCTTCGGCTCCAGCCCCTTAAGTTGCAGTGCAGGACGTGCTGCTTAGGGCTCTGTTAGCCAGTAAAATGAATTATATTCTGTCTGGTTTTATAGCACATTCAAAGGCAGAAGTAACCAGGTTATCTGTATATCTTGAGGGTTGTGTTCAGTCTGTCTGTCCAGGTGAACTCTTCGGGTCTTCTTTTTAATACAAAATAGAAAAATGTCTATTTTTAACTTATCTATTTTGAAGATAAATCTACTGCAAGGTGTGATCTAATGCAGAATGAATCTCTAAAATGTTTTAACAAAGGGGCGGAGGGTGTGTGAGACCTGGAGCGCTGTCCTGCCAGAGGAGCAGCCCCGCCAGCGCAATGAAGGATATTCCACCGGGGGATTTCTGACACACGCTGCCCCTACATTTCTGGTATTTATTATAGAGGGAAGGGAAGACAAAAGCTCAAGGGAAAACAAAAATCTAGGTCTGCCTCAGGTTATTATAAACTGAGAATTGATAGGCAGTCTCAATTGCCTGTTGCTAAGCAGCCAAGAGAATTGGTTGACCATACCCTAGGCCTTTTACAAAAAAAAAAAAAACAAAGCAGAAAGCTCTGTGTGTGTGTGTGTGTGTTAGGGGTGTATGAAGTAACGTGTAAATATCATATTGGCATACAAAGTCCCAATATTTTTTTTTGTTGAATGTGTTTGTGAGCTGCTGCTGCATGGGTGATGTGAAACAAGTCAGGCCTTGGGTGGACGGGATAACCTTTGCTTTAAAATAAAAAGAAAGAGAGGGAGAAAGAGAGATTCTGCCATGTCAGCAAGGACAAGCAGCCCTATCTTGGGTTTTGAAGGGTCCCTTTAGGGCAGGATCTTGCATCCCCCTGAAAAGCTGCATGCTGATGATCACGGGGACCGATTCCTGGGGATCCAAGTCCCTCCTCTCCCAGTCACTGTCACCAAAGTGGCCTTCAGCATTATTGTTTTCAAAATGCTGATGTATAAAACAGCACAAAGTACTGGAGAGCCCCCACCCCTCATTCCCATCGGCGCTGGTCCTGGTTTGCTTTTGGCAGGAGCTGTGGGAAAGGCAGGATGCAAAACTCATACTGGGTGAAGTAACACCCACTCACCAGTTCCCGGCAGCCCCCGCTGCTGTCCCCCCCTGCCTGGGGACACCCCCCACGCTGACAGGTCCTGCTCAGCTCCCGGCTTCCCCCTTTGCGCTCCTGGCAGTCGGGTAGCTGCAGTGGGAGAAAACCCGTGTCTGCCTGGCAAAATAGTCTGCCAGAAGATTACAGGGTTTTTTTGTTATTTTCTTATTGCTCAGCTAAGCTAAAATGGTGAAATAAAATAGACATTATGTTTGGTGAAGGGAGTGTTGTCTTGGAAGCCAGCTTTGCTGTCACCACCCATGATTGTTTCACCCCCTTTTCCTTGTCTCTGCAAGCGTGATTTTTCCCGTCTTAAATGGAAAAAACCCAGAGCCTATGCTGGTTTGCAATAATCAGTCTCTAAATCGATGATTTCTATGTTCTGCCTCTGACATCGCCGAGTCCCTTCTCTGCTCTGGTACCTTCCCAGCAGTCGCTCGCTCACCAGCAGCGCACAGAGGGTTATCTCAATACAGACCAAACACCTGGAAGTGGCTGCGCTCCTTTGCACCAAACCTCGTCTTTCCCCCTCGCCACCCAGAGCAAATCCCCTTGGCAGCTGCTCCCGGTCCGGACCAGCTGTGGCACGTGCTCCTTCTCCTCGCGCACGCCGGGCGGACGGGGCGGACATCGGTCTGCAGGGGATTTGGGGTGGTGAAAGCGCCCCGGTACCAAACCCGGCTTGTTCAGGGACTTGGAGTGTGCAGGGGCACGTGGGGCATTGCTGCGACGTGCAAACAGGGGCACGCGCAGGGGAGGGAAAGCAGCGGAGCAGCGCTATCGGGCAGGGTCAGGCCACCCCTGCCCCCCTCCCCTTCCCCAAGCACGGGCCTAAAAATAGACGTAATCAGGTTTCAAAGAGGAAAAGAAATGAAAAGGTCGAGTGTCATGACCTTAGACATGCTCTGAGGCTGCTTTTCTCCCCGCGCAGCTCGCCTTTGCTGGGCCTCCCGCCGGCGTTTCCGGACCAGAAGCGGCCGGGGCGCGCGCCCTGGGCACGGCCATCAGCTGTGGCCTCTGGTCTGGGGGTTCTTCCTTTTTATCCCTCCCCGTCCGCCTTCCTGCCGCCTGCGACCGGCTCCTTCCTCGCCTGGGGAAAAGCACCGGTGGGCCCCCGGGGCTCCATCCCCGGCTCTTTGCTGCGGTCACCTCATGGGGCTGACCCGCTCTGCCGAGGCTCCTGCCAGAGCCACATTGATTTTGAGGTGCTTGAGCCCCACTCCGTGCTGGGTGGGCGCAGGGAGGCACCCAGCATTTTCCCTTTGCAAGCCCACAAGCGTTGGGCTTGCATGGCCGGCCCATGTGGCTGTGCTGCTCCGTCGGATTTTGTTCAAATCATAATAGAATAACGTGGTGTGTTTCATGCTGGGACCTCAGGACCCGGAGTGGGGAAGGCAGAGGATACAGTGTCTTTGCAATTACGGTCTCATTTTTCCCAGCTGGTGAGAAATCCCTCCATCCTCCTTTGCTTCTCCCCTGCTCAAATAACACCTGAAAATTTTGGATAATTGTTTTTAGTGCATATGCGCTCTGTGCAGGTATGAGTCAGGACTCCTGCTTTGCCTTCTCTTTCCTTTTGGTGCAGTGAGGAGCACACAGTCCACTCTCCAGGTCCAACCAAAGAGCCACGTAGACCATCCTCTGCCTCCGCCAGCAGTGAGTCTGCCCCAGCAGTCCGCATTTATGAAAGCTGCAGCAGAAGACACCATATTTCACCGTTTATCAGTGTGTACCGGGCTGGCACAGTAACAAAAATCTTTCCTGTGTTTTCCATTTGCAGATCTTTGTGTTTCCTATTGGGAGCATTTTACTCAATGGTTTGATTTTTTTTGCAGCAGGAGAACGTAGTAGCACAGCAAAACCGATCCTTGGGTGCTTTCAGCTCAGTGCATCCCAGGGGCAGACAAAATCTGCACCACATCCTGGACGGTGCCTGAGGATGCAGGAGCTGGTGAAGCACCATTGTTGCAGGCAAAGCTCTGATAACGCATTTCTTCTGCAGAAGGGAGAGGGGGGGTCTGGGTTTCTGGGGATGCCACGCAGCATCGGCGTGGGAGGAGAGCCCCTTGCTCTCCGCCGGGCATGCAAAGTGCTGCTGCTCCCTCCTCCCCAGGGTTGGGGGCCAGAGGGCAAAAAAATGGCATATTAAATGAACCTCGACGTTTCTGAGGTGTGAATGGTTTATTCTAACCACTTGAAATATTCAGCACTGTAGCACTCTGTCTTCAGCGCTTTGCTATCCCCTTGCTTTGTCCTTGTCCCCTGCTTTTATCCTAAAAAGCTCCAGCCGCCGCATTCCCAGTGCTTCCCTCTCGCTTGCCTGCGCCTCAGCCCTCCTCCTGCATCCTGCATACCTGCGATCCTTCCTTATAAAGCGCAGCGGAGGATTTCAAAGCCGGTTGTCTCCATACCAGTCCACCCAACCTTGCCCAAAATAACCATGGCACACAGGGAGGTGGCGGCTGTCGTACAGAAAATAACTGTTTTCTAGGAGCAGCAGGTAGCCGTGCGCACACGTTGCACAGGCCCTCCTGCCAGCAGATAGTGTCCCGGACGGATGCATGGGGGTCTCGCCGAATTTCCCCTTTTGCTTGCTCCAGACAGGGCTCACCTCCCCGCACAAACCCCTGTCCCTCCGCTGAGGCCTCAGCTCCACTTTTGCATCGTACACAGCTGCCCCCATCCTCTCCAGCCATTGTGCCGAAGCTGAACGAAATTCTGCATCAGTTTATCATGAAAATAACTAAGTAAAACAGTTATCTTGCGTAAGAAGAGGCAATGGAAAACAAGAATTTAAAACAGTGAAGAAGCTGACATGTTAGAACTGAATTTGCAGCTGATGAGCACAGGATTGGTTTGTTCTGCTTTTCAACTAAGTATTTTTACTATATTGATACAATAGATCAATATATCAATATAAATATCATATACTGTATATCAAAAATATAGTTGATACTTGTTTAAAATCCAAAATGTTAATACTAGAAAATCACTCTGAAAGGGTATGTTCAGAATAATACCCCTTTTTCTTTACACAAGAAGAAATATCTACTAAACAGGCATATTCTCTGCTTTAAAATGTTAATTACTTCTTCATTTTTCTGCTTCTGTACATTTTAAATCTATTCTGGGCACGTGTCTTCCTCTGTAATGACAGGTGGAAAAGCTGGTGCATGTCATTTTCCTGGTTATTTGCTTCATCTGCAATACCAGGATCCGCCATCCGAGGCGGGATTTGCCTCAGGATCCTTAGAAAACTTTAGCTCAGCACATAAATCAAAGAGCTACTTTAAAAAAATTAAAACCAAGCCCTTGCAGTATGAAGTTTCCCCGTCCAAGATGGGATCTGCCATGCAAACTGATGAAAATGTTTCTGTAGGAGACTGTCTCAGCCCGGCTGGTGGTGCCAAGTGGTACCTGGAGACTCCGGGTGTTGCACAAGCTCTTGGCGATCCTGGTTAAGCACAAGAAAGTTCATGGCCACGGGCATCCTCAGACCTGTGAGGTGTCTCCAGGCAGCAGGTACCCCTGCTCGGGGTCCAAAAGGATGTGTGTGGGCCATAGTCTATGAAACATCCTACGTGACCTGGTGAAGGAAAGGCGAGGCAGTGTTATGAGACCGCAGGTTTAATGCATTCACACCCTCTTGATCTGAGGTTTGTACAATGGGATCCATGGAGTATTTTTTTTTCATTCTTCATACCAATCAATTCTTGCTAGAACTATAGATGCCAATGGATCTCCCCCTCGCTTCCCTAGATCCACCTCTGGGACATCAGAAATAAAACCACTTGATGTCAGACCACGTGCAGTCCCAGGGAAGGACATGGGAGCTCAGGGGGTGCCATTCCCACGGGGCTCCCACAGACCGTGCCTCAGCTGGTGGGGACATCAGCAGCAAGACCCCTGTGGGCTCCCAGGACCCCCAGGGACAGCAGCACCCCGAAGACTTTGACAACTGGTTTTATGGTTTTGAGCACTGCATGTGCTGGCTTAGCACGCCCTGGCACAGCAGCCCCATGCCGCTGGTGAACAGGGATTGCTATTTTGGGGATCGAAATCCTACTTTTACCGAGCTGGGGGGGCTGTCACAGGCTCACTCCTCCCACCAGAGTCAGGGGGGTCGTCCGCCAAACTGTCTTGTCTGCAACATGACTGCCGAGGTGTGTGGGGCTGTGTCAGTGCTGGGAGTCACAGCATTGCCTTGTGTCTGGTCCAAAAAAAATCTATTCATATGAGCATAGATCACAACTTCTCCTGAAAGCTGATGAAAACTTTTCCCAAAAGCTGGCTTGCTTGTGCAAGGAAAACTTCCCTCTACACACGTCTTAGCTGAGCGTCTTGAGCAGGTTGAACACGGGCACCGAGCCTACCCGAGGAGGCTGGACCCAAACCTCATGATGCACGGCGTGACCTCTCCAGGCAGACGAAGAGCCACGCTGGCGAGCCGAGCTCCGGATGTTTTTCTTGAGGTTTTTTTCCACAGCGTTGTCTGACCTTGGCCAGGCCCTCAGGCGTTTACGCACAAGCAGCAGCAGCAGCATTGCGGAGCATATGGCAGGGGAACAAGAACATGGCAGCATGCAGTGCAGTGGGTTCTGGTACATGGAGCACATGCCCATGGTGTGCACCAGTGTAAATCCTGTGTCAGGGCTTCTGACACAGTCAACAGAAGCCCAACATGCTTGTGCTCCATCTGCTTTGAATTTCTGTTCCAAGCGGCACAATTACACGCAGACAGGGTCTGTGGCCTGAGCTATAAATTGACTCAGCCCAGGGCCTATACCATGAGATTGTCCCACTTCCTCTTACTCGTCCTATCGAGAAAAATATGTGCTGCAAATGAAAACTTCCTGAGAGAAGCCTGGTTTAGACAAGACAGAAAATACTGAGGAGTAAATCACACTGGCTAGAGGAGAATTGGGCTCAATTCAAAATATTTCTTGTGAAAAACACTGATTCCTCGTGCCATTTTGGCATGAACTCCTTAAGCTCCACCAGCTTCCCAAGCTATGAGTTTTACATCAGCTGTCCTTGAGAAACTTCATACCCCAGCAGCCAAGTGGTGCTGCACAGAGTACAGCCATTGCTGTGGCAGATGGAGTTCAATTAGTTGATGTGTTGCAACCGTGATTTTTGGGCTCCTGCTGCCTCGCACCTCGAGCAGGAGGGTCGGGACCCATCAGCCCAGTTGCAGTTTCCCTATTGAATGGTTTGCACTTGTAGAGCAGCAAATTAAAAGCAAACCTCCGGGGCCAGAGGTTTGTCTTCCGAAGTTGCACAAAGAGAGCAGTCTCCAGTTGAATTCCTCCTGGCTTTTCAATCACACTGCTAATCCCTCTATGCCTGGTTTTACCCATAGCAAATACAAGATATCGTTCTTCCCAGTCCCTGGCTAGATTGGTTTTCTCCCGGGAGGGTGTTTGAGGCATGACCATGGGCAGTTACCAAGCGGCGATACCCACACAGGTAGTTTGGCTGTGTTTTCATGCCCACCCGAAGGCAGTATGGCTTTCTCATGTACGCAGACCCTTGCTCAGCAAATTAAAATGTGACTTGATGTACTTAGTTCCTCATGTTGGACCACTGGTCGGAGGCTGGAAATGATCTGGTAGTGAACTGTGCTTAAGAGAGGAACCAAGGGAAAATA
Source organism: Oceanodroma leucorhoa (assembly GCA_030449065.1). Classification (NCBI taxonomy): domain Eukaryota; kingdom Metazoa; phylum Chordata; class Aves; order Procellariiformes; genus Oceanodroma; species Oceanodroma leucorhoa. The sequence goes on from JASVER010000053.1 coordinate 3,520,823, forward strand.
TCCATTTTGCATGGGTAACTCTTCCCAACCCTTGACAGGAGGACTGTGATACCACTGAAACATGGAGCTCACGTTTCTTTCCGCTGTTTTGCCATTTGGCTTAGAACAAGGGGACATTCTTCCATTCTGCAGAAGTAGGATTATCTCTGTTAATGTCAGGCACCCAGAGGACAACACTGGTTACCTGAGACTGTATAATCAGTGGAGGGATCTGCTCTTTCAAGGTATGATTCCTCAGGACCTGGCACCTTTGCTAAAGTTGAGAGCCAAAGCAGGGTCATCATGCTCTGGCCTTTTGACATGGACACATTTGTAATCCACAATGCAGCAAACTGATGCCTCCAAGGTGTGTCCAATCCAGCAATACAGACCAGACGTATTTTAACAAAAGCTTTGTAATTACCCTTTGGGAAATGCTGATTGATTATCAGAAGGAAAACTTCTCAGCTGGGTGTTCCCAGAAGGTGCAGAGCAGTATCCAAGGAGGGTGGCGGACGAGCCTTGCTGAGCTGTTCAAAGTCAACTGGGGTTAAAAAATGAACAATACGTAGCAGAAAGTAAAAGAATGGCAACAGTGGATCATACCTGGTGTGTCTCTTCATCCCAAACCTCCTTCTAGCAACAAGTAGCAGATGTTCGAGGAAAGATGAGAAACAGGGTAAATGCAAAGCAACCTTCTCCTTATACGTCCTCCTGGCTTTTGGCACACAGTGGTTTGGACAAATCTGTAAGTCCCAGGGAAAAATCATATATGAGATCTTTTTTAATTCTTATTTCTGCAATGCATAACTATGGGATTTTTGTCCTGAATCCACATGAGCTCATTCAGCCACTGAACAGGCTTTTCAGAAAGACAGCATTATTGCAATAGCCAGATCTTCTGTGCGGCTTTCCACATGACTGCTGTGGAAGGGCAGCCTGCCAGGCTATCTAAATCCAGCCAGGAAGCCTACCAAATATCACTCAACAAGTCACGTCAACTCCAGTTTCCTAGTGGTTACATTAATGGTTGCAACTCTGACCACAGGAGGAATGGTGTGTACGCCTCTGCGGCGTGAAAGCAAGGCCACAACGTCATGTTGCTTAGTCCTCCACGGCTAAAAGGCCGTTAAGATCTGCCGGGGTGGCTGCAGCTTGGTTGAACATCCCAAAGGTTTTGTGGAGAAGGGAAATGCCTAAAAACATAGGAAAGAACATTTTGTCTGCACAGGGGGGCTCTACTCATGGTCTGGTGGATGGGTTTTGAATAAAATGGGCTCTTGGGACCCAGTTAATGTTCACCCCACACATGGAGTGCGGAGGACCCCTTTGCAAAATGCTCCATTTTGGCCCCAGGCTTTGCACAGCAGAGGACAGGGTGGGTAGTGAGTCGCAACCCTAAGGAGCTCCCATCCCCGTGCCCTCGGGGCGTCCCGGGGCGCACCCCCATGCATCGGCCCCCTCAAGCCACTTGGAGAGGCAGCGGGGCTGCGGGTCAAGGAGAGGACGTGGCCACCCCGAGGGGCAGTCCCAGGCTGTAACCTACACCGGAGGCCGCCTGCTCGCTTCCACGGGCTGAGCTGGTGGTAGGAGAGAAAGGGAAAACTTGGGGCAGCCTAATCCAGCATTAAAGTCCTCACTAATTCTCTCCTTCCTGAGGACACCTGAGCCGCGGGGCTGGCGCGTGGGGGCCGGCGGCTGCCATCCCAGTTGGCTCGAGCAGCTGCAGCCATCTGCAGTACTTGTCTCCAGCAAGGTATGGTTTCTGCGGGATGGATGCCCCAGGCTTGGATTTCTGCCCCTCAGGAGTCACCCCAGGCCTGGGGAGGGAGGGATGCAGCTCTCTGGACATCAACATCTCTGGTGCCAGGTGGGACACGCTAAACCTCTGCATGTCTCCAGTAGAGCTGCTTGGCAGGAGGGAGAAGTGGTTGCACAGAGCAGAGCTCTCCCCTTACCCCAGCAGTTTGACGTGCTGGGGGCCAGGAGAAACATGGATGCTATACTGAAAACCCTGCAAAGGGCAGGTGGAGAGAAGGCAGGGAAGTCCTATCCCATGGGGGGAATAGGGCAGGTCATGTTGTAAGCAGTTCATCTAGACATTTTATCCCCAGTTGCTGCCAGCGACAAGAGAAATTGTTGAGTCTGTGAAAAGGTGAGATGAAAAAACTCAAAGTGGTTCTTAAATGTATGCTTATAGCATTGCTTATAGCAATGATCTGTGAATCATGGCTTCCCAGCTTTGGACCTTTATAATGTGGTGACGCACACACCCACATCCAAACTAACAGTAATATAAACTGACCTGAAAACAATTCAGTCAAACTGATGCAAAACCTAAAAAAGAGAAAAGGTATAAGAATAACGTGCTTCGCATTTCCCTATCCTCTTGGGTTGTTAGACCCACTGAGGCTGAAGCAGCTTTCAAAATGCACAAAAGAAATCAAAGGTCTAAACCAAAATTATTAACTCATCCAGCCATATACTCATAAGTGACACTTACTTTTAAAATAAAAGGATCAAGACTGGATTTTTAAAATCCTTGCTACATTGTTTAAGTACACCATAGACTGTGGTGAGTATACATGTCTATATCCTTCATTGACTTTGCTTTCTACCCTTCACACGGATTTTTTTTTCTCCTTGTCTTTATTTTCTGCTGCTTGGAGAATGAAATCAGCCTGGCCAAAGAAGCTTTCTGGTTCTTCTGCCCTTGCACAAAGTGGCTGGGCCAGTCTTCACCAGGGCACGAACATCCATTTGGGGGCTCTGATCAGCCCAAGGGGCAGGGCGTGAGGTTCAGCCTGGAGGATGCTTGCGTAGGGCAAAGAAGGTGAGCAGGGCATGCGAGTGACTCCCGCAAGTTTGGGTACTGGCTCAACTGCAGGATTGCTGAGTGCTCTGGGGGAGATCCTGGGCCGAGTCCTGGGCCACAGTCCCACATCCGTAAAATGGGGATAATGTCTTCAAAGCTTTCACGGCTTTTGGGAGTGTCGTGACTATTAATGGTCATGAGAAGCTCCACTGTGGCAGAGATGTGGACCTTATAAGGGCTGCTGTCTCTCTCTTGAGAGAAAAGGCTTAATTAAAATCAGTTGTCTCCACTGGTATTAAAATTGTTATCACCGTTCGTCTTTTGGCTGCCTTGGTGCAATCTTTCTCCTTTTAGACCTAAAACTGCTTTTTAAAGCTTTAAACTGCATTTTGACCTCCATAGCTTGGCCAGATTCCCTGAAAATAGGGGGCTGGATCTTATTTTTGATTTTCTTCTCACAATCCTGGCCATGACTGGGCTTTAAAACATAAATACCAGCCATCAGCATTCAAATAAAAATTACTCTGGAGTCCGAGGAAAAATGGTAACATTATTTGGAAGCCATACTACAAACTGCTGGCTACCCTCCTTCAGAGCGATAAAACACGGATAGTTTTAGTGAAGAAGTAAAATTAGTTCCTGAGTTTCTGGCCTGAGTTTCCTACCCCTGACTGCTATTCCAGACTGCAGTTTAATTCAGCTGTTTATGTGAAGATGCCCTATTGGGATAAGGCAGTGAATCTAGCCAATGTTGCGGAGATGAATGCCTTTATTCTTCTTGAAATAAAAATGGTGTCATGGGATCTTTCATGCCTCCCCGCAGACAGAAGCTTGATTTAAAATGTCATCTGAGGGATCACATCACTAGAAGCACATATTACTTCCTAGCTCGGTGCTAGGGTGTTGACAGAAAGCAATAAAGTGTCCTCAGCCATGACATGCAGTTAGACGTTGTGCTCCGAAGTGCGGCTCAGCACCCAGGCACCTGCACTGCGGCGAGGGACAACCGGGCTCTTTGGTCCCTCGACCATGATGGCAGGATTGCACCCCTTCGCTGGAAATATTTTTGTATTCGATTCCGTATAAGTATGGCTTTGTAAAGAGCTAATGAACTTGAAATATCTCTGTTGCAGCATTTACTCAGCTCGGCTTTTGACAACGTAATTTATTTTTCCCCATTCACGCTGCTATTTTCAGACACAGTTAGTACTAGTATTTCAAGTGTAAAAAGTTCCTTGCTAAGCAGAAACTTCAACGTAATTTATCTATTATTTAAACAGTCCCTTGAAATGTGTTTGCTTAATGGTGTCAGCAACCTCCAGCTGACGTCACTGGACATCATGGACCCCCATCACGCCCCCAAGGAGGGCTGGAGCCTGGAGCATCGGGAAACAAAGGTGGCTGCTCCTGCCATTGACCAGGAAAGATGGAGCAGCAGGGACCACCACACCTTCATCCACCTGTCGCTGCAGGACCATCTCTCAGTCCAAGCCTTCTGACCCAGCAAAGAGCTACAAGATCTCTGAGGGTCATTTGTTTTTGCCACGGTCCCCACAGAGTTTCTCAATGGGGAGAGAGAAGGGAAGCATTTTGCGGTTAGGAAGAAGGTAAAAGGGGGAGCGTGCAGAGGAGTGAGGCTTCTCTGGCTGGAGTGGGATTGCCCTGAGGAGAGCAGGTCTATGATGAGCATCCAGACCGTGCCTGGAGGTGGAGGGCAGCCCAGATGTGGCCTGCTTGGAGAAGCACTTTGAGATGAAAAGTGCTGCCGTTAGTGGTTTGTGATTCCCCAGGCTTTGCAAAACAGCCAGCCTGGGGGAAGGGAGTGCTTTGCAGGGCCAGGTATGCTTGCAGAAGGAGTGAAATTTTCACTGAAGTTGCTAAAACATGATTTTTGAGCCTGGCTTGATGTCCTGCCTGTCCTGTTGCCCAGTGTGTTTAGGAGAGGCAGGCAACAAGCAGTCAGGGCATTGCTTATCAAACACTTGGCCACGAGGAAAAAACTACTTTAGCCACAACATGGAAATCTCATCTGCACTGAGATTGCTACCAGGAGTAGAGCTATCTCCCCACCACCACTACACAGCATGCTTGGCTTCCTGCCCTGGGAGCCATGTCCTCTGGAGCAAAGCCCTTCTCTGCTCCTGCATCCATCCCCAATAGCCTCGTGGGAATTTGCTATGTTGAACACCAGCTTGGGGCTAATTTTTTGGCATGGGGCCTCAGGGTCAGCTCTGCTCTGTGATGGCTTCCTCAGGTGTCCTCCAGAGATGTTTTCAAGACAGTAAGTGAACTGAATAGGTAAATTCTCCTGAAAAAAAAATTTGTTCTTTGGTGATTTGCTGTCTTTACAACGAAGGCAAGAAGTGAATAAAATAAGCAAATAGGCATATTTGTGAGGCCATTAATCTGAGAGGGAAGAAGTTGAGCTGATGGGGGAATGACGACTCCGCAAACATTTATTATGTGAATGGGTTTAATGGCATGGCACTAGCTCCTCAGCAAATGACATCTGGTTCAGTTCTTGCACTGCTCAAATCACTGTGTTGGTAGGCACTGGCCTGCATCACTGCTGACCATTTCTGCAAGCAGGGAAAACTGCTGGACAGCAAACTTGCATGTTTGTCTGCAAGCAGGCTAAGGGACACCTTTCGTGCCCCTACGCAGCGTCGCGTGGTCCGCAGGAGCGAAAGGGCAGCTTTTTCTTTGGGTCTGGTCCCAGGAACAGCTTCTGAGTCCAGTCCCAGAAACAGCTCCGTGCGAAAGCGTGCCGGCAGAGGCTGAGGCGGCAGGCTCCCCTCTTGCACTCCTACAACTGCTGCTGCTGAAACACAACCCTCGTTTTAAATCAGCTGCAGTGAAACGGAAGGCTTTGAGAAAACAAACTCCCTCCAAACATATCCTTAACTTCATTTCCTCTGGTGGCCCTCCTTCTTTCTGGGCTAGGTTTCATGGGTCACTTTGTATTTTATTTTTTTCTTCTTCTTCTAATTTTAATTCTTGTCCCACCAGGGGTTGTTCTTTCATAGGATCCCAACCACAAATTCTCAGATGGCAATGAGAGCTGAGACGGGGACTTGCCTGTGTTCTCTCTGCTTTTTTCTTTTCTCTTTTTTCTAGGTTTTAAGCTGAGCTCTAACATATCCCATATTTTATTCATTTAGGAGGATTCTTTTACACCACAAGAAAAGTAGATTGTCTGCCCGGTCTGTAATCATGCTAAAAAGATTAAAAACAATAATAAATACATTTTTTTCTCAAAATATTTTTTCCACCAAACTCCACTACTATTGAAATGCAGCCATCTGAGCACCATTTATTTAGCACATTTTCAAAACCACAGTTGGATCGTCTTTATCAACAGCCTCTTCTTACAAAGACAGCAATGTTCAATGCTCTGAACAGGGATAGGGTTAAGATCGGCTTGCCCTAGGAGTTCAGCCAGAGCAGAACTGGCAGAGCCTGGCACCGTTTCTGTTGGAGCTGTCTTCTGGATCAGATCTGGAGGAGGAAGGTGAGTTGGAGGACAGGTTGCCTCCCGCTCTCCAGTTTGCTCTCTCCCGGCTGGGCTTGGTGGCCCATGGGCTCCCATGGCTGCATTGCTCCAGCTGCTTTCCCCAGCTACAGCAGGCATCACCGGTGCTTGCTGTGGGCTTTGGGGCTGGTTCCCACAAGCATGCAGACCATTACTTGCCAGGCACGATTAATGTGGTCTTTCTTACTCTAAGGCAATGGATTAAATTACTTTTGCCAAAAATGTGTGCTTAAGTGCAGTACTCCCAACCCAGGCGCTCTGGCAGGCTCAGCAACTCCACCGAAATGCCACTGACTGGGATTGGGGTTAAGTCTGGCAGATTTTCATCTCCTCTTCCATTTCTCTTGTTGGCAGAGAAAGCTGAAGTTTGCCTCATGCAATCCAGCCCTGGCGCACCTCTGTCCCCATCTTGGGAGGACTCCCTCAGGGCACAACTGGAGGGTGGAGAAACCCTGCTCTGATATTTGTGATAGCAAGAGAAAGGTCCCAAAGCGCGTAGCTCCCTTTCTCCTCCCTCAGCACAGCAGCAGCAAACCCAGACATTCCCTCCGGCTTCCTCAGGCCTCTGCCATTCCTTCGTGTGCGTTTTTTTATTTAAAAAATTAAAAAAAAGCAGTTTACAAGTCCTTCCCAAGGCTGGGAGTCCTGGGCTGGAGACCCACCTCCAGCCCGCCACTGTCCTCGGCGGTGTCCCGCTCCCCGCCGGGCCAAGCCCGGGCAGCGCTGGCCGCCAGCCCCTCTCCGCAGCCCGGGGCCGGGGTGAGGGGATCATCCCTGTGATGGAGTCACCAGCCGCTGGGTGCCACTCTTGTCCTGCCAAACCCCGCCGAAACCGCCGCCGAGGAGGCAGCCGCCAACAGCCGCTGCCGGGGCCGCCCTGCCCGGCGGGCTGCGGGAGCGGATCCCGCCCGCCCTCCCTCCGGCTCCCCGCCCGCCTCCACCTCAGCAAGCGACCCTGCGAAACTGGGGACAAAAGCAGCCCCTCTCCCCGAGCGGCTGCGCAGAGGAGCAGGGGCGGTGCGGGCGGGTATTGCCGCTGGCCGTCCGGCGGCGCGGCGGGCGTGGGCACGCTGCCCCGGGGCATCGCCGGGCTCACAGCCGGTGTTTTCTCGTTGTATGTCTGATCTCTGCCTCCGAAACAAGCCCGAGCACTCTGCAGTCGCTGACCTGCACGGCGGTGGAGTGCCGCGATCTCCCAGCCCCACTGCCGGGGAAAGGCACGGGTGGCTCTGCCCAAAGACCGCCGGCGGTGGTCCTCGTTTTCCCGTGGTTTCCCCATCGGAAAGGCAGGCTATGGCACTAGGCAACGCTGACCGGGAGTAAGAGTCAAGCCATGTGCCGAAGCCCTATCAGGGTTATGCGCAATGCAAAGCTGGAGACCCTCAGACCAAGACCAAACTTTTATAATAGTATTTAGGTGCTTTACTCCCCTGGGATTCAATGAGAGTTTGACATCTTTGTGGATCTGAGTGTTAGATTACGCTAATAAAAGGCAAAAGAGCAAGAAAAGTAGCCTAACACAGGTTTTGAAGCTCTCAATTTGGCAGCAACATTTTACAGCATATTTTCGTAAAGTGAGTTCATTTTGTCCCTCTAGTAACACTAGCTACTGCATTTTTTCATGTTTTTTTATTGAATGGAATGAACTTTCAGATGGAAAATGCTGAATTGTGTAGCATCAGGATAATACTCTTCGTATCTTTTCATATTACTTGTGGATGTTTATTTTTAAGCTGGCAAAGAGCAGATGGGCAACTATCGACAAGCACAGGATAGTGGCAAGAGCAGCTGGACGCTGCATTACCTCATCTCTGTTTAAAAGTAGATAATTGGGACTTCAATATCAGAAGTCACTTAAAAATGGGAAGCAAGTTCTTACTGCAAACATCAAACAAATTTTCCTGTGTTCATCATGGGTGAAGTTCAGCAACTGGCTGTACTCATGGATGTTTCAGTCTATTTAGAATATTTACACTGACAGTTTCCAAAGAATAAAAGAAACAGGACATGGGAACGAGTCAGTAAGTACAGACTTCAGATGTAACATCTACTGAAAAATTCATTAAGTACCTACCTATCTCTTTGACCCCAGGCCCGTTAATCCCAGAGTGAAAGCTCTGACAACTACCTCTTGGTGTGGGCTTTTGGAGAGGTCTTTCTTCTCGGTCCCCGTGGTCCCCCCACAAAGGAAGCCCCCATCCTGCACGTGCACAGCAGCAATGTCCCCATGTGACTTTTACATCCACTGGAGATTGATTGACCTAGATCTCCACCGACTTGTGGCCATTAAGATCTGAGATACCTTTCTGTGTGGCTGCCAACTATGCTCAGCCAGAGGAATTCCTCCTGGAAATGTGTATATTGAGGGAGTGTGGCTTGTATGGGATTTTATATTCTGTAGGATTAACCTTTACTCAGCCCGTATGCTGGGGAGGAGGATTTAAGTGATGTGCTGGGAAACGTCCCCTGGAGATACTAATTTTTTTCCGTTCTTTCTTATTTCACTTTAAGCCTTCTTCAGGAAATTGCTTGTGGTTTAAAGGTGAGATCTCTGATCTACCAGCAAATACATCTCCCAGGGGCCCAAATCTGCATTTCACACACGAAAACCACTTTACCCAGCTCAGGTGTCTGTCAAAGCACCAGCGTGTAAACCAAGGTAAAGAAGAGATGCCCTGAATGGAGAAACGTGCTCCTGGAGCCACGGCAGATGAAAGAGCCTGTCTCTGGGACTCAGCAGGAGCTCTGAAAACCGGGATACAGCACTAGCAAAACAGTTTGAACGGCCAAAGAAACAATGATTTCCTCGAATGAAAAATTGTTGAAGGTTAGGTATGCCTTTTCTTGAGCAAGACTGTATGTTATTGTTTGGGTGGTTTGAATTTCTGAAGGTTGGATTTCCGATATAGTTCAAATATAGCCTGAGTGGGAGTCTGGCCATTTATTGCCCTGGGAATATAAGTCAGACCACGGACTACCCCCAAACTGCTCGTTCTTGTAGGGTAATCATGAACGTGAAACAGGTTTACATGCTTCAAAACTGAGCAGCCAGTACTTAGCACAACAGGCCAAAGAGCATTTATTATCCCAAATCCTGCAACGAGCTGTGAAGTTTTCATTTGTATCCAAAACATATCATTAGGCCTTCTCTTGATTTTTGGTAATTAGAATCTTCCCAAATATCTCTGAGCATTTTCATTACTTCATAAATTTTCCCCAAATAGTTTAGACAAATTATTTTCAGCAGATGGCTTGTTATGAATAGCTTGTGAATTTTTCACTTTGACATCTGTACTGTGTTTACTGGGTGGTTTAATCAGTTCCTGGGCTGAACGACTGAAATGTTTGCAAGGGAGGAAAAATGAACACAGGATACTGAATAAGAAACAGTGCATTTCAAGGACAAACATACTCAGCTGACTGTATTCACAAACACTTTCAGAGATTTCCAGCGATCACTGACTACCCTGTGGATGCTGGATGCCACGATGTATGTATGCCTGCAAATCAAACTCATCTCGCTCAGCCAAAAGTGTAATTGTGAACCTCTTCTCATTTTTTAGCAGCCATGTTATGGAGTCAGAACTCACTAGCAGAATTTTTGCTCCAACGAGTTATATTTTAACTACATGCCCAATCCTGACTGTCTGACACTGATGTGGAGGTATTGTTAAGCAGAGCTGCATGTCCAAACGGGCTACTTTTATCTCCTTGCTTTGTCTTTCTCAAAATAACATGGGAAGATAAGGTACACTCTTTCTTTGATCACTAATCTCCGACTCTTGAATGGTGACCACAAAGGATAAGTATGCATTGAACAGAAGTCCTAATGATCAGCACATGATTACAGTTTCAAGGAATGGGAAAATTAAAACAGAAAGCAAAAACCCCAAACATGGGGGAGGCTGGAAAGAAGGGAAAAGGGGCCGGTATAAAAAACTTCAAATATCATCAACAGAGCAAAACCATAGAACAAACATATGCAGTTGCTGATAAGAATTAGCATATTCTTGCTTTACTGGTGTCCTCTTCTACATAAAGATAGTTTAGTTAATAAGAAAATCACAGTAATAGGGAGCAAACCACTGGGACAAGGATTGTCTCTGTAGTACGTTCATATGGTGCGTGGTACAAAGGGGGCCTGGCTCCTAGCACTGCCATCATGCAAATATTAAATAAAAATAGCGTTGGGGGGGAGTGGCAGGAGGTTGTGAGACTGCAGCACCAGTGGCAAAGCCATCTGCGGCAGCGCAGGCTGCAACACGCTCCAGGCTCCAGCCGTGCCTTTTCTCACGCCAGATGCTGCTGCGCTCACCACCTCGGCTCACCCCCGAGTCCCCGGCATGTCTGGCAAGCCACGGCTGGCCTCGGGTTTCTTGAAGGCTTGTGATTTTCTGCGCTGAGTTGCCACCCAAATGGTAAGTAATAAACACTTTAATAATTCATAACCAGTCAGTAATATCTTAAATAATTTAACAAACAATTTGTCATATTTCCTTGTGATAGAAGATGCTGGCTGCAGAGTGGCTGGGAAAGGTTTCATGTCTACCTCACCCCTCCCCAGGAGCGGGCTTTGCCCCAACCCGAGCTCAGCCAGGTGGATGCAGTCTGCAGAGGAGCAATGGGAGCCCACCCCAACCTCAGGGGGTACAAGCACAGACCCACCAGTCAGAGGAACAGGGGGAGGCACGTTCAGCAATCTTCTCCTGTTAATGTTGGGTATGCTCAGAGACGTATTTCTGAAGCCGATCTCCTACCCACTGGCCTCGGTGACGAGACACTGAATTCCTGTCTCCTTTGTCGCTGCTCTCCTCCTGCAGAGCAGTGAAGACCCTGGAAGCCACAGCGCCTGCTTTGTCACTCAAGCTGCTAAAGGATTGCCGCAGGTCTAAGGCAGCCTGGTGAGTCAAATGGCCCTTCATTCCCACGTGGTTTAAGCAGCAAGTCCCAATAAGATGGATGTTACCTTCCAAAGTCATGGAGAAGACCTTGGAGCAACGCTTAGTTCAGAGAACCACCCCAGAAGATAAAACCCCAAGAGAAATAAGAGACCAAACACACTTGAGTCAAAAACAGTAGTCTTACCTGGTTAGACTGCAGCATAACCCCGGCATCACATCAAACACAAACAGCATCCAGTGAAGGCAGCCAAGCTCTCCAGGTGCTTAAAATCATACAAGTGCTTAAGATTGTAATTGAGCAAAGCACATAAGGAACACAAGTGCTGTCAGCTTAGGCACAAGGAATGTGTAATAAGTCATAGAGAAGCACTCTTTTTATTGTGTTTCAAGAGAAGTCTGTGTTCTTATTTCCAAGTAGTTCCAATCCTGCTGATGGATACGATCCCCTGCACACAGGCTTTTTTGGGAGAAGATGTTGCACTGGCTCCAGTGGAGTTATGCTGGCAGAAAATGTGGTTCCCTGCAACTTAGCTGCTCCCCAAAAGGCCCTTTAGCTAAGGCATTTGCCATATCTAAATATGTATTCCCATTTAAGAGGTGTATTTTCATGTAATAGTGGCCACTCCGCTATTAAAAGCGTTTAAGAAAACCCCAGACTTGCTGCGAGCATGGGGCCAGAGCAAACAGGCAGACAGCCCGTTGGAGCGCTGGCGAGCACTGAGAAGTATGGCAAGGGGAGCAGGACAGAGCACCAAAGGGCCGCGCTGCCCAGAAACCACACCAGAAGGAAGCACGGCCTGTTCCTGCCACCACGGCGTCCGTGCTGTGCTTTGAGGGCGAGAGCTCGGGTGTTTTGCAGAGCTTGCTCCCAAAAAATGGTCTAGCCCAGAAAAGCAGGGGAAACTCAAGCAGCATTATTCTTACCCTGCAAACACGGCTGCGGCTAGTTGGCATGGCACAGCATTTTCAAAAGCACCAAAACGGGGCTTAGGAGCTTTACCCATCCCCAAACAGGTGTAAAATCCTATGCATTAAATCACTTTGAAAATTCCCTCTGAGCTTGAAAGTCACTTTGGTGACTCACGATAGGGAGCTGCTCTTTCTGGGCCTTTTTAACAGCAACCCCGGGAGAAGGGAGAGCAGAGGTAGACAAGCCTTTCCTTGCATGGGAGGATGCTGGTCCACAACCTGGGGCGAGTCCCCTCGCACAGAGACGCTTTTGCTGAGACCCGGCTGGTGCCGGGGACCCCTCGGCTCCTGGAGACAGCCCCGGCCCAGTGGGAAACGGACGGAGATGGCAGGCAGCTATGCTGAAGCGTTCCTGGAGATTTCTTTGAACCAAAGCACCTTTATCCTGTAATGCCTTTTCTGTAACAAGTGACATCTAAATTATCTCTCATAGCAGCTAGTATGTGTGTCAGTGCTGGCTCGGTGCTGCCATTTGCCAATGAAGAGAGCTTCCTTGGGAGTTTCTAAATGATCTCATGAATATATGCCCTTGCTCACGGGTCTGCTCACCCACAAACAACAACACAACACTAATTAACTCCTCGGAAGTGCTCTCCTAGCCCTCAGTTCCTGCTGTCTCTCCAGCCCTGCTGATGTTTCTTCTTTGATAGATTTTATTGTGCTCAGGAGAATCCCAACATTGCAGGCATTGCATGACAGCAGGGCTGTCCCAAGGCTCACTCCCATTTGATGGTTGCAATAGTTTTTGACTTCTTTTTGAAGCGGTCCTTCCTCCACCTTACAGGCTTTTCCCCTCAATAACCCCAGAACCTTTTTTTGAAACGATACAAGCTGACACAGTTGGTTGATGTCAGGAAAACTGTCAGTTACTGTATGGGCAGAAATCAGCCTTCTGGGAGATGCAATACATTATTCATCATCTTCCAAAGATCATCTAAAGGTCAGGCTATTTTGGCCTCAAGGTGGATAAGATATGCATTCAGCCTTATGGGCTGGCTACGGTTCCTATACCTGAAAGCCTGAGGTATTACGCAAGGCGCTTGCATCAGAAACCTGAAAAGCAGAGATGGCTTCATAGCTTTGCAGATCACTGTTGCCGAGATCAGATAGCTATTTACGGGTCTTTGGAGACAGCCTCTGTCTACTATGTCAGGAGAGAATCAGCACTTCAGGCTTTGCGAAAAGGTAGCACTTTTCTGTTTCACTGCTGAGGAACTACAGTTTTACCAGTTTTTCTCCCAACTTTTGGATCTGTGCAGTCAGAGAATAAAAGTCCAACAAAACTTCATCTTAAAAGACAAATACATGAATTCAGTTCAGAGCAGCTATCTGCCAGGGCCAATGTGGCAAGATGCCCAAGGACAGTCAGGGCAAGGCAGATGCTGCTTCAACTCTCAGCTCCTGCTGTCGGGGTTGGGTCTTTTAATTTTCCTAAGATGCCCAGTTTCCCAGGGGTGTTCAGTGCTCTGGGAGTTTTGTTTTGGCAGTCGGGTAGTCAATCGTCCCCCGGCCATGCTTTTGGCCAATATTCAAAGTATCTTTGGAAGGTGTTTAACATTACAGGAAGTTTAAAACATTTCCATCTTAAAAACAAAATATAATTCTCCAGTCAGGTGGAAGCTTTTAGGGTGCTGTGTCAAGCAATATCAAGACAAAATACAAAATCAATTTAAAAAAGTTAAGTTTTACGTATCTGGGATTTAAAAAGACAATGACTGAAAGATCGGTTCCAGTATAGCTGTTACCAAGTAGAAGTACTGTTTGCATCCAGGAAATACAAAGCATTCCCTGGTACCTCCAGAAATACTACTGTATTCTCCATCTGCCTTTGCTTTTAGTGGTGAAGATAGCTACATCAGAAGGGCTTAAACTGGACCAGATTCCCATGTCCAAATTTGTGTCTCTCATTCACTCTACAATATACATGCAATTAAAAGGACTAACAAGTAGAAGCAGAAACAGAAACACATAAGGCTACTAACTGTAGCAATGGTGTATGATGATGTGTCTTCTTCTTCCACCTGAGGAACAACTGCAAACGAAATACAGTGATTTTCTCAGTTGTTTGAGAAATAGACTCTAACACTGTGGATTAGTCATTTGTCAAACTGCAAAAGTTCTGCAATTTTAATTGCAGTCATTAACTGTCACTGTCCTGTGCTGTCCCCCATAAGCAGTATTTGGGGCTTTGCAGGGTTGCTGTTTTTCAGGCTGCGCAATGCTCACTGTGATGCCATGAGTGGTGGCTTCTGAGGTCATAGCTATCACGCTGCACAGGGGACCTTCGCTTGCTCCTTTTATCTTACTTGAAGACTGCTATGTACGTCTGTCAGCTTCAACCGGGTCTGTGTCTGATCTGACGATTGATGCCCAACTTGAGGTCTGCCGTTAGCATCAGCCCATGTACCATCCTGTTTGGATTTGGTTGGTGAGACATAAAACATGATATTTTTTTGGCTCTCTGCTTGGGTAAGTGCAATGGCCATGATGGAAAATGCAATACACATGCACACACATCACTGCTGGTGAAGGGCATTAATCTGTCCCAAATCCAGACTCAGAAACATGCTGAATAGCTTGGAGTTATGCTGGGGACAACTCTGCTGTCCCCCACCATCAGGTGCAGACAGTAAGAGGGGGCTGGGTGCCAGGGGGAGACCCACGTAATGAATTACCTGGTGCAGAGTTCAGCTGATCAGGCAAGAACTGTAATGAGCTGCTCTGTACTTAAATGACATCTAATTTTCTGGCTTGCATATGGGACGGGCACCAACCCCACCAAGCTGTGGTGTGCCCTGGCACACAGCTTCCTACCTAGCTGACATCCGACAACGGACTTGGAAAAGCCTCATTCAATGCCACCTTTGCCTCACTTTTATCGGCAAGGTCTCAGCCCAGTTCCACAGACTGGGGGAGAGAGACACTCCCCACACTACAGGAGGGTCAAGGTAGGGGCCACAGAGATAAGCTGCATACACGCAAGTCCATGGGACCAGATGGGATGCACCTGAGGGTGCTGGGGGTGATGGCCAATGTCGCTGTGACGCCACGCTCTCTCACCTCTGGAAGGTCATAGCAACCAGGAGTGGTCCCTGATGACTGGAGGAAGATTCCTGCCTTCAAAAAGGCAGAAAGGAGAATCTGGAGAAGGATCAGCTGGTCAGACTCAACCCAGTGCCTGGGAAAATTATGAAGCAAGTCCTGAGGGACTCTGTGTCCATGTCATGAAGGACAGGAGAGTGACTGGGAATAGCCCGCATGGGTTCTCCAAGGGCAAAGTGTGCCTGACCAGCCTGCTGCCCTCGTGATGGAATAAGCGACCCACTCTGCAGGGGCGAGGAGGACAGTGGATGTTGATTTCCTTGGCTTTAGCAAGGCTTTTGCCATGGTCTCCCATAACATCCTTGTAGCTAAACTGAGGCAATATGGGCTGCACGGATGGACTAGAGGGTGGGTGAAAAACCGTCTGGATGCTTAGGCTCCAGAGGGAATGGTCATGGATTCAGAGTCCATTGAGCAGCCAGTTACGAGTAGTGAGCTTTGGGGTCAATACTGGGGCCAGAACTGGTTTACAACAATATCACCCACAAACTGCACAATGGGAGAGCAGATCCTCAGCAAGTTCACAGACAATACCCAACCAGGAGGAGGCCATCACCCTGGAGGGCAGGGCTGCTGTTCAGAGGGACCTGGACAAGCTAGAGAAAAGGGGCGACAGGGACCTCGTGAAGTTCAACAAGGACAAATGTAAAGTCCCGCACCTCATCTGGAATAACTCCCTGCAACAGTGGGGACCTACTACCCGGGCAGCAACTCTGTAGAAAAGAAAACTGAGGGTCCCAGTGAGCAACGGGTTGAGCATGAGCCAGTAGTGTGTTCCCACAAGGATGAAGGCTAACCCCAGACTGGGTTGGATTGGCAAGTGCATAACCAGCATGTCAAGGGAAGTGATCCTTCCCCTGTTCTCAGTACTAGTGAGACTGCACCTGGGGCATTGTGTCCAGTTTGGGCTTCCCAGTGAGAGAAAGATGAATACACTGAAGCAAGTGCAGCAGAGGGTCACTAAGATGGTTAGAGGACTGGAGCGTGATGTATGAAGAAAACCTAAGGGAACTGGGTTTATTCAGCCTGAGAAGACTAGAAAGGACAAGAGGCAGCAGTCAGGAGTTGCAGGAAGGGAAATCCTACCTGGTCGTAAGGAAAAACATCTTTCTTGTGTGAGGTGGGTCAGACACGGAGCAGAGGCACAGAGAGGCTGGGGAACCTCCATCCCTGAAGATTTTCAAAACCACCCTGCTAGCATTTTCTCTGCCTGCTACCAATGCAACAGCCACTCTTGCAGGGACTACAAGAAATAAACATTTTTACTCAGCTTGTTCTTAAATGCCTAGCAGGAGCCAGAGCAACAAAAAGTACCATTTACTGAGTGAAGACCTGAACATCTCTTAGGAGCAGAAACGTTGTGACTGGCCCAAGGGCAGTATAAAGACAGGAAGGTGAGTGCCTGGGGCTGCGGCCACACTGGGTCTCATCAACTTGGTATGAGACTTTATGAAATGATTGAGAAAGCTGCTAGTGGCCACAGTTCAGTTGGAATTTGGCCTGGAGTGAAGTCAACAAGAAAGAAAAAAGCCTCTAGCATCAAAGCTTTCCTTTCAAGGTCAATTTACACCCTCAAATTGTCTGTTGTCTGAGTCAACCTAACAGCTCGCTGCTGAACAGGGAGGGTTTGCTTACCTCCAAGGACCCCAACCCTCTCGTCCAGCTCCCTGGTCCCACCACCTCCTCTGCTCGAGCACTCATCAGCCCCTGCTGTCAGCTGCCTGGGGTGTCCAGAGACGAGCAGCAAAGAGCAGGAGCTAGAGGGAAGGAGCAGGACTTGCCCCTTTCTGAAGTGTTGAGCTGTTAGATTGGCTCAGCCACCTCCTGTCACCTCCTGCCAAAGGGCTGGTTGGGAGGGAGGGAGGGAGAAGGAGCTAACAGAGCTGTCTTGCCGCAAAAGAAAATCCTGCCGTTGGAAATGCACACGACCAAATTTCCCTAACCTAGTGCTGGCAATATCACTTGAAGAGTCTCAGCATGGAAGAGATTCCCTGGTACGTGGTGGCCACAGATGTAGCAGCGGTCCTCCCCCAGTGCTCACTCTCTCATGCCACTGGCAATGCCAGGACAGGCACTGGCTGCTCTGCTTGGTCTCTGCGCAGCGGATTGCGGGGTGCACGTACCACCCGCAGAGGGGAGGTCACTGATTCTGTCCCCTCAAGTGCCCAGAAGACCAAAACCACAATTCCCAGATGGATGTTTTTCCTCCATCTACCTAAGGCCAAGGAAGCAGGATCTGCAGCTATTTAATGTTGCCCAGCATAGAGACTGGCGAGGGGAGATTACTGACTAACCATTTATTTTTACATTAAAGAAGCTAGCAACATGCACGGCTCAAATTCTCTTTCTGCTTCATGCATCACAACCTAGAAGGCTGCTTTCCTACCACTGCTGCTAATCAAACCTTCAAAAGTTTCCTGGCTTGGTCTCCAAATCACTTACCTTTGATTATTTCTAGTTCCACTGTATAGTCCATCGTGTCTTGAGGCCATGGGACAAAAGCCAGGAGTCCTACAGTGCAACTGCTCACTTAATTCCTTGGGTGTCTTCCCCGCTGATACATAGCAGAGATTGGCAACTAATCTATATATAGTACAGCACCGCAGCCGAGACACAATGGCTGCATTCAGCGTGCATACATGATGATGTCAGCAATGGCTGTTTAATTGCATCATGGGAAGTGAGGGGAGAAAAGAATTGGAAGAAAAAAAAAGAAAGGGGGCCCCTGGCCCCTCCACTTTACATAATTTCCTTCACCGCCAGATGGGAACGCATGGGAATGCCGGCCCCGCATCTCAGGAGCTCCCTCCCCAAAGCCTGGCACGGCCACATCTGTTTCCCTGATTTCCTACGCTTCTGATCTTCTTCACCTGCCCTGCACCCCACCACCTTGGGCGAGCTTCCTGAGATGCTGCTACCGCCATTTGATTTGGCTTCCTGAGGCTCGCTCCCTCCTTCCTTATTTTTACTTCTCCGGCTTGCAGTAGCATCCAAAGGCCGGTAGCTGTGAAACACTGAGGAAGGGTAGGGTCTGCACTGCGGAGACCACACAAACCCCTTGGCTGCTTTTATTTAAACAAATGAGCATCTGTACTGCCAGGCAGTGGTTCACAAAAGGGGCTGTCAGGCTCAACACAACTCCGCTGCTCTGTGGCTAGCAAACAGCAGATATACAAACTTCTCTTCCCAGCAGCCATCCATCATCGTAAATGTACATGGGTTTTATTTGAAAGGAGAGACAACACCCTGCTTTAGGAAAGCGAAAAAGGGGAAAGATCCTCGGAGTGACAGCGTTCCCCTCTTGGAGACCTACAGCATCAGCCAAATCCTGGTGTCCTGGCTCAACATCTTTAAAATTTCCCCGAATCCCTGCCTTCCCTTTAAAGTTCCCATTCCTGCAAACAGTACCCGTGGTATCCTCCATTTTAAGAAAGCATCCCTTTGTCTTATCCCCCAGCCTATTTATAGCTCCTGTGGCGGAGGTATACTGGGAAGGATTTACACCAGCAGGCACAGGGCCCTCCAGCGCACAGAGAGGCGGCACGGTGCAAAGGGACATTCAATAGCCTCCGAGAAACACGTGGCTCCTTGGGGTGCATTTTGTGGGAGGAGGCTCTCACCCAAAGGGTTTCAGCCACGCGTTTTCCCAGCGGCACGTGAGAGGGGCTTTGGACTGTGACGTGAGTGATGGGCTGCTTTTGTAAGTCCGCTTTTACGAAGGACTGTAGGGATACCATCAGGGTTCCACATAGGAGAGGAGACAGCCGCCTGCTTCCACTGCCAGGGAGGGCTGCCCAGGCAAGAGCTTCTCCCTTCTTGTCTCCCCGGTGGAGCAGCAAGGAGGCGAAAGGCCTCTTCACGGGTCATTTCATGTTCCCAGAGACTTTGCAGAGAAGCCGGGATCTGAGACTCCAACCTCTTGCATGTCCCACGAGCGCACAACAGCTTCATCCTGTAACCTGAGTCTGGAGGAACCGCATGATGCAAGGTAGCAAAAGCTTCCTCTGAGTCCATCTTACAGCTTTCCCTACAGGAAACGCAATTATGACCACAATAAATACTCACATGAACCAGAAACTTTGATTATCGCCCTGCGTGGCTGCTTGCTTGTTCATTCACTCTCATAAAGGAGCGTATTCCCTTTGCATATACTGTCCCTGACCAGTGTTGGTTTCAACATATAAAACCCTAAACATTTCAGGTCCAGATTAGCTCAAAGCCTGTTTCCTGCTAAGGACAATGCAGAAATACCTCCACTTTTCCCTCTCAGCATTCAGTTTATATCTCTGGAACTTGGGTTCAGAACCTTGATCGGAGCAGCTGCGGGAGAGAGCAGCACCTGAATGCGGGTCAGGATTAGTGCTGCATGTAACACAACGTCATCTGAGGCCAAGTGCCACTTTCTGAGGGTCACAGTTTGCCGATGCTCAGGGAATTACATTGCATGGCCCTGAGGGAGAAGCGGTCTGTCCAGATCCCCCAGGGAATGACGAGGAGGCAGAAGGGGACAGGCAGCACTTGGACGCACATAGCCTTAAGGTGCAGATGAATGTCTCTTTGCAACCAGCCGAAGAGATGGAAGATATTAGTGTCCCTCTGAACAGGCTACACAGCGCTTTACCCTTCCCAGCACAAGGTCAGCCATCGCGGTGCTGCAGCGTGTTAGGGGACACTCACATGTCCCGGTTTAGGGGCTGAACTGGGTGCTGGTAATGAATAGCGGAGGGTGCCAGGCTTCCTAGCTCCTGCAGCCAGATCTGGAGGGGAACAGCTGCCCGCGCCCAGAGTTTACACAGCTGTGTGGAAGCGTTAGCAGCTGACAAGCCATTCTCCCTTAAGCGTTAGCGTATACCACCTCTTGCAGTTAAAAGCACTCCCCCAGCTGAGTAAAAGGATCTTGCGGATGTGAACAAGAACGAAGGTAGGGCGGACTTTTGAGTTACAGCCGAGTTAACTGTGCGGAGAGGATAAATGCGAAGTGAGGTATCGGAGCAGCAGCAGTGTCAGGAAACAGGAGGCCAATAACAAAACATTTGCAATTATTAGCCCATAATGTTGGCACCTGCTTTCTACCTCCAGCTGCTCAGAGCTTGCATTTCTTGACCTGCAGAGCATGGTTACAAGACATGGGTATTCTGCCAAGCTTTTCCTAAAGGAAAAAGTGATCTGACGGGAGATTTCACTGAAGGTGAGTTTGAGAGCCTTTAATCCTACTCCAGCATCAGTTTTTGCATGTGTTTTGTAAAGTCCAACATCTAGACAGTGAAGTCTCTCCCTTGTGGGCCAAAGCCTGGATTTAGACCACTCTTAATGGTAGGCATCACGTTTGAAAGCTGTGACAGGGTTAGAGCAGAGTCAGGGTGAGAAGAGACATTTGTGTCTTCTGGCCTTGAGCCCATCCTGGGGGGCAATAGTCACACTGTCATCATCAGAGATTAAAGCCGACACAGGTATTTAGTCTAACAAGAGATCTGATGGAACAGATGGTGAATAGAGAGAGATTTGAGAAGTCTGGAAAAGGAAACTAGTTTTAGAGATGCTGTCATTGGGAGGTAAAGGTACTAAAAGTTCTTGTGATGCTAAATCCCACTACGTGGTTAGAAATGGATGATTTTCAGCCAGAATTTCTGAAAGGAAGAAGGAATTAATGAGGATGCACAGGAAAAAAAGAAAAGAAGGGCCATTTAGTTTCCTCTCAGATGCATACCGAGTAGTAGGAGAGCTAGAGGAGGCTTAAGCAGAAAAGGTGTTCTGGGAGACTCTATCAATATAAGCGAAAAAACCCCTCTCTTTAGCACAGCCAAAAATGATACCTTTGCATCAGTTGCCTGCAGAACTCCGTGCTGTAAGGCAAGACAGTAGGGGTTTACTTCTCTCTGGGACCCGAGAGTAGAGGATTGATCCCTAAACCTGGTCGTGTCTCTGGGGTTAAAAGTAATGTCAGCTGTTTGTGCGCAAGATCCCTGCTTCCCAAAGCCAGCCCTTGAAGGGTATAAAGATGTGAAGTGGCACACCACCAGGATCTATAGATTTCACTTGCACATGTGTATAGGGGAGGCTATCTCTGTTCTCCTCTGAATCCCGTCACATCCTAACAAGCACATCTTTAAACTCAAGGTGACCCTGCTGTAGGGGAGATGGATGGGTGGAGGAGGGGGTGTCAAGAGCTTGAATTAATATGCTGAGCAAGCCAGTTCCCAATGATTTATACCATGGGGACAACACTTACTGCTTCTTTGCTCCCCAACCCTCCACCCTGCTCAAGACCCAGCATACCATACAGGAAGCTCAGCAACACATGCAGAAAGTTGAACTTACTACTGTACTTACTAATGGATCCAATGACAGATATACGGTTGAGCGAGAGTCAGTATGCAAGAGCAGGCATGGCAAATTTGGAATCTGAGGCAAATTTAGAAGTTTGTGCTCGCAAGAGGAAAAATGAGGAAAGGAAAAAAAAAAGCACAAATCAGCTTTAAAGTGGCTGGACTTAAGTGCCACAGTTGTCCGTGGAGTACAGTCATGGTGAAAGCCAAAAAAAAGATGTATATCCCTCTGTGTGTAATGAATAAGTTGCTAACAGCGAGCTAAAAACCAACAGCAAAACCTTCTTCTTTCATTTCTCTGGGACTATTTGACAAATGTGAAATCCCCAAAGACTATGCCAGCATCAAGGTCTTGCTGAAGCCCTTCCCTATGGATAGACCTGTTGGAAGTACTCCCTTCGTACATTGATTTACTAGTTGAATTCTTGAGCGTAGGAGGCAAAGATCCAAGCAGGATGCAACGCTGTGTCTCTTGCCTCTTTGTAACTGTTACAAATAAAGAAGGAAGGGGATTCTCAAGTGCAGCAGGACAGGGAGAGTTTTAGGTCTTTATAATCCCTAGAAAATATTATGCAGAACTTGAAGCGATGAACAGTATCTTGGCTTTTTATGTCTGCGGACCTCTTTGCTATAGCAATACTGGAGATGGAAATGTTTTCCAGGTCCTCAGGCGCAAGACAGTAACAATGACAACAGAAATTCAGCCCTATACATTTATTATTACCTGTGCATGTTCAGGGACTTGCACCAGCTACTCGGCTACTTCTGTTCACAAGCCCTGCCGAGCTTTGAGCTTGCACACTGCCTTAGCGCTCAACATAGCAGGGCAAACGGTATCTGGCTGCTGGACCATTTCACGCAGGTGGTATAGGGGAGAGCTCCTTATGTGAATGTTTGCCTCTAAAATTACAGTAAAATATCCCCAAACCCACAATTACTGTACCTGCTTCTATTTAACAAAGCTTTTAACCTCCAGACCCCTGGCTTTTCCAGCTGTATTGCTTTTGGCAGGAACACCGTTCTGTTTGTCCTGTAGTGCTGCTGGCAGAAAGCAGATGCTTTCCTTCAAGCAAACGAAGCTTCCAAGTACGGACAGTGGAAAGCACATCCTGACATTGGAAGCAGATGCTAGAGAATGACTCAGGTGCAGTCTTCTGCCCCAACGTCCTATTTTCCACTGAAATAAAAGGGGAAAAGGAAAAAAAAAAAAGTATTTTTAATGCATAGTTTAGCTGCAGTGGCTGGGCAGTTAGTCAAGGACAGACAAATGTTGCCAAATAGAGATTTTCCAACTAGGTGTAAGTTGGCCTGTACCTTCAGAGCTATTTTGATGCTGGTTAGGATGCTGGTTAGGTGTCTCTGAAGATCTGGCCAGCCATGCCCAGATTTTAGCATTGTTAGAATGTTTTAACGGTTAATGTTCTAACACAGTTCTGATGTGATCTTGACACAGTTTTGATTTCAACACAGTTTAAATGATGGGCTTGCCTTTAGTACAAACTACACTGTTTCAAATTCAGACCAGCAACAGCGTATGAATGGAGGACAAAAGAAAGATGAGAGAAACGGGCGTGAAAAATACTGGAGAGAAGGGAATAAATGCGAGAAACCTCAGCAGAGCGACACAAAGGAGAACGAGCAGAATGCAGAGAAATGCTTCAGACGCTCACGTAAGCAGTGAGATTTCATTTATTTGGCACAGAGGGACAATAGACCCGCTAACCAGGATAGCTATTGTTCTTTTGTTTTTAAGAAACAAAAAGGGTAAATGCGAAGCACTAGCTTCCCAGGGAAAAATCATAAAAATAAGTTCTCATCCTGCTGTCTACCGAGGAACCAGAAGCCTCTCGTACTTCACCTATCGCCCTCGTACTGTTATTCACCCATGTGTTTGTTGGCTTAGAAAACAAATTAAATATATTGAGGCCTTGCTCTATCTGAGGAGAGCTGAGGGTTTTTTATAGCAGAACAAGTTAATTGGATCGAAAACCACTGAGTCAATGCACTAAGCAGAAAAAGGCACGGTGCTATCTGCTGTGTAGTTGAGGACACAAGTGCTCCAGCAGCTAATGTTTCAGAGTGTAATACTGGCATATTCCCTTTAGCTCTATTTCAGCGTTTTTCATAACGAAGACAGAAAGCCATCCATAACCAGAGGAAGCCTCAAAATGTTGCATTCCTTCGGCGGTGGTAGAGGGAGAAGAAAAGAAGGACTTTGATTTAGAAAGACAGAGGTGCTCAAATATGAGGATGGCAGCTGGGGAATAAGGACCCACTGTTCAGGGACAGTGAATTGCCTATAGCCTTTTACAAGCTCAGGGAGGGTGTAAGCTGTAAACCAGATTCCGGAGCTTTGGCACAAATACAGTGGATCCTGTCAGCAAAAAGGACCTTCTGCAGCGTACAGGTAGCCTTGTGAACCCGTTAGAGCCATCTGAAGCATGGACACGCGGGATTCCCCTCTTCGGACGGTTAGCTGGAAAGCAAACAGCTGTCACTGAGGAAGGCAGGGGTGTCAGATATGCCTGGAGACATGCATCTGGGAACTTCTGCCCAATTAAAATATTTCTGAATGCAAAAGGTGACGGTTTCTACTGAGGGAGCTAGTGGAAAGCGTTATCTGGGAAACCCAAACAGATCAACCGTGCATTTGTTGTTCGGGGAGTTACCATTCTTCACAACTAACTGGCTTCATCTGGCAAAGGACAAGCTCCACAGCATCATAACCCTCTGCAGCAACCACAGGACAAACAAACAGAGCTGAGGCAAGGCTCAACGATTTTTTAACCTCTGCTAGTCAAAGCTGTGGTGGGTTTCACCTGAGTGCTCAAATGTGAACATATGGATACGTAATATAAAGAACACAGCCCCTGAGCCAAATCCTTCAGTGATATATAAGGCAAGTTCCTAGCTGAATATTCTGCTGAGGGGCATAGCAAATATTCATGCTTGTTCACAACTTTGTGTACATTTGTTGCCCCATGGACTTCATCAGCCATTCCCATTGCTTGGTCTTGCGTAAGGACGATAGCGCTCTTGAGTTTCTCAGTTCTCTGAAGCGAGAGATCCTTACAGGCATGGCCCATCGCTGTGTTTACTGCCTGTCAGCAAAAGACAAAAGATATTTTTATTTTTAAGTAGACAATTCAAGTTACTGTTACTTGTGTGCCTAAGGCCTAAATAGTGTTAGTTATTTGTATGTCTAAGGCCTAAACAGAGGAGGAACATGATTCAATATATTTTAATAGCCTGTTTTCCTTTTCTGTGATGTTTTTTAAAATTTATTATCGTTACTTAACACTAATTTGTTTTGAGCGTATTTTGCTTATTTACAAACACTTTCGTTCACAATTCTGTATGTATCTTTTCCCATTTTTATTCCTTTTCCTATTTTTTTGGCTTTCCAATCCCTGAGTCGGTTTCACGTTTTAAAACTTTGCAGCCTCTCAGTTTCCTTGTTAAGGGTAAAGTGCCATGCGTCCTCCCTTGCTAGTACAAGCCCCACTCAAACAAGAGGGTGGCCACTCGGTCGTGCTGCAGCTAAAACTTTCCTTTTAGCAGTTGCTGGTTGCGAGGCGCTTCATTAAAACAAAATAATTGTTGCGTCTTTATTTAAGTTTGGTCTCGCAGCAGTGCAAATGGCATCGCCGCTAATTTTTGCTAACTTCATCGCGTCGGTTTAAAGGAGAGGAAACGTCTGCCCCTGGCTAGCAGCAAACCTGGGGCTCGCCCTCCCGGGCACGGCAGACCCGGCAGCAACCGCAGCGGCGCAGAAAGGAGCCGGAGCTCACCCGTAGGCTGGGCGTAACAAAACAATTAATCGAGCGACTTAACGTTTAAAGCTGCATGAACGCCCCGATGCTTTCAAAGAACGGCCCCGGAGCCCCGCTCCTTCCCCGCTCGCACCTCAAACCGAGAAAGGGCGAGGGGGGCCGGCAATCGCCTGCGCCGCGGCCGAAGCGCGTCAAACCAAAGGGGGGCGGGGGGGTGTTGGTGTCGCCGGTGCCGAAAACAGCGAGATTAAAAAATCGCGGGGGGGGGCGGCGGGGCTGGATGCGGGCGGATGGGGGCAGGTCGGGCAGGAGGAGGGCGAATGTTTCCTGCCCGCCGCCGCCGCCCCCCGGCCGCCCCCCGCAGCCGGGCGGAAGTCAGCCCGCGCCGTCGGAGCTTAAAAGGCTCCCGCACGCCGCGCCGCCCCAGTGCCGGCGGCCGCAGCGGGGCCGGAGCCAGCGCCGCCGCCAGCCCTGCGGGCCACGCCGAGGCGGGCCATGCGCTGCCCCGCGCCCTGAGCTTCCCCCGCCTCGCCTCGCCTCGCCTCGCCTCGCCCCGAGCCGCCCGGCTCTGCCCCTCCGCACCCCGCCAGGCAGGGGGAAGGCGCCCGGCGCGATGGCTCTCCCCGGATCCCACGCCGCCCGGGACGGTGCTGCCGCATCAGTGAGTAATTCCTGCTAATTCACCCCCCGGGGCCGGTGGGCTCCGGCTCGGCAGATCGCGGGGGAGGCGGGCGTTTTGGCTTTTGCTGCTTTTTTCCCCTCCTCCCTCCCTCTCTTCGCGTTTTATATTATTTTTGTTTTCTCAATAAAACACCACGCGAAGAGGCGAGATGACAAAGGAAATGTGATCCTAGGCGCTGCAGGGGCTCAGAGCGAGCGAGAACCGGAGAGGAGAAGGAGGAGGAGGAGGAGGAGGAGGGGGCGAGCGTAGCGCTCTCGGATAGCATTGCACAGCGGCTCCAATTTGTGCGAGCGAATATAATACACCCCCCATGAATAATTCAGGGCGGCCGGCGGGGACCTGCCGCTGCTCCTCTGCCCGGCCGCCGCAGCGTGTGCGAGCCACGCCGAGCCCGCGGCGCTGACCGGCCCGCCGCCGGCCGGGAGAGCCGCCCCAGCCGCCGGGCACTGCGTGTGGCGGGGCCGCTGCGGGCTCGGCGCTGCCCTCCGCGGGGAGCCCCGCTTAAAGGAAGGCGTCCGGCGGGAGCCGGGACTCTGAGAGGCGACTGCTCTTCTTAGCCGTCCCCGGAGCCCTTCTCTTCTTCCCATCTCCTCCTCCTCCTCCTCTGCGTCCCGCCAGCGTGAGTCTCTGCCGGTGGGGTGGGCACCAACGCCGCCCTCCATCCCCACCCTCCCAACCCCCCCAGTCATGCGGTGGTGGAGCAGGCGTCGGCGGGGGAGGACTGGAGCCGGAGAAGTCTGCCTGGCCACTGTGTTTCAGTGCCTCTCTCTCTCCTAGAGCTGCTCTGGATTGCAAAAGTGGAGGGGGGAACTGAAACGAAATTTCCCCTTCCCCCCCGACAAGCACAGGTTTAAAGGAAAAGAGGAAAAAACCCAACGTCCCAAGAAGAAAGAGCGAAACTTGAGTTAAACCCCTGCTGCCCCCCACCCGCGTCCTCCCCGCCCGGCCAAGAGGGACTTGCACTGCCGCCCCGACCCCGTCCTGCGGCCGTGGGAACCGGAGCCGAGCCCCGGCGGACAGAGGTCCGGTCCCCGCTGGATGCGGTGGGGATCGGGCGATTGGCGCCCATGCACTTTCTGTTTGGGAAGAAGACAAGTAACCAAACCACGTTGTCAAACTGCTGACCCGAAGGGGAAATGAGAAGACTGTGTGAGGTATTGACCGATCTGGGAATCGATACAATTTGTCTAATGCAACGGGGGATCGGGGGTTAAGTACATGTGAGGGAAGAGAGGATCCATTTACTGAGAGAGAACGGGACAGCTACACCTTGATACCAAAAATACCTCCCCCTCCCCTGCAGCAGCAAGCCCGGCAGCAGCGAGGTACGAGGCGAGGATCCAGCTCCCTGCAGACCGCCGGATCGATGACACCGTATTTGCAAAACCGGCCAATCGATCCCACTTGGCAAAACGACTGATCGATGCCAGCTTGCTCGTAAAGCCGCTTGCAGAACTACCTTCTCCCCGCGCCTCTCCAAACGTCCCTCGTCTCCGCTGTTTTTTTCCGCCCACGCTTTTTTTTGTTTGTTTGTTTGTTTTTGTGAGGGAGGGGAGATACTTTTTTTTTTTTTTACCCCCCCTTCGGGGAGCCAGGCCCATCGCAAATGGCTTCGTTTCCCGAGTCCGACTTCCAGATCTGCCCGCTGTGCAAGGAGATGTGCGGCTCGCCGGCTCCCCTCTCTTCCAACTCCTCCACCTCCTCGTCCTCCTCGCAGACCTCCAGCTCCTCCGGGGGCGGCGGCGGCGGCTCCTCCTGCGGGGGCCCGCCGCGGCGGCTCCACGTCCTGCCCTGCCTGCACGCCTTCTGCCGCCAGTGCCTGGAGGCGCAGCGGCACCCCGGCGCGGGGGACGCGCTCAAGCTGCGCTGCCCCATCTGCGACCAGAAGGTGGTGATCTCGGAGCCCTCGGGCATGGACGCGCTGCCCTCCTCCAACTTCCTCCTCAGCAACCTGCTGGACGTCGTCGTCGTGGCCGCCGCCGCCGACGAGCAGAAGAACGGCCGCGCCGCCGGGGCCGGCCCCGCCGCCGGCTCCGGCGCGGGAGGAGGGGGCGGCGGCGGCGGCAACAACCGCCACCACGGCCGCCCGCCGCCGCCGCCGCACCGCGCCGCCGGCTCCTCGCCCGCCGCCGCCGCCTCGGCCGCGCCCTCCTCGACGTCCTCCTCCTCCTCGGGCGGCGGCGGCGGCTCGGCGGCGCTCCTGCTGCGGCGACCCCACAGCCGGCAGGGCGAGCCCCGCTGCAGCTCCTGCGACGAGGGCAACGCCGCCAGCTCCCGCTGCCTCGACTGCCAGGAGCACCTGTGCGACAACTGCGTGCGGGCGCACCAGCGCGTCCGCCTCACCAAGGACCACTTCATCGAGCGCTTCGCCGCCGCCCCCGGCCCCGCCGCCGCCGCCGGCCCCGCCGCGCCGCTCGCCCTCAGCCCGCCCTACCCCGCCTCGCCCTACAACATCCTCTCCGTCTTCCCCGACCGGGCCAGCTACTGCCAGCACCACGACGACGAGGTGAGCGAGTGCGCGGCGCGGCGCGGGAGGGGGCGGCCGCGCTCCCGCCCCTCGCCAAAGGGGCCCCGCCCGCCTCGCACCCTCGCGGCGGGCGGGCCGGCCCGGAGGGGCGGGCGGCGGCGGGGACCGGCCGCGGCGCTTCCTCCGCCCGCGGAGGCGCTCGGGTCTTGCCGCCCCGCGGGGCGCCGGGGCCGGGCTCGGGGGTGGGAGCAGGGCCGCCGCGCCCCTCCGATGGCCGGTGCGGGGGGCGGGAGCCGCTAACGGGCCAGGGGAGGGCGAGGCGGCGGCGGCGGCGTCCCCGGGCGCCCCGCTCTCTCCGGGCTTCGCGCCGCCGCCCGGGAGGAGGAGGAGGAGGTGAGCCGAGGGGGGGGGGGCGAGATGTGGGAGCCGCTGTCCCGGGAGGCGGCCGTCGGTGCCTCGGGCCGCCCGTGCGCGGCGGGAAGCCGCTAAGGCGGCGGGGGCATCGGGCTGCTGCGGGCGCTGCCCTTCTGAGGGAGCTTGTCGGGCGCGTACCGAGGGGTAGCGAGACCGAGGAGATGTAAGCGAGGAAAAGTCTTGGGGTCCCCCAAGCCCCTCATGTTTCCCATGCAAAGTTAAATTACTTCGCAGAATCTGCTTTGTACCGTGTAACTCATCGAAGAAAGAGGAAACGAATAAATAGGGAAGGAGGATAACTGTAACGAGGAAAGGACTCCTTTTTTTCTTTTTTTCTTTTTTTTAATTGACAGTAGTCAGAAAGCTAGCAAGGATGTTCACCCTTGCCTATACCAGCTACATCTCCTGCTTTTGGGTAACATTTTAGCTGCCCCTGTGGTGCAAACGAGAACGCTGATAGAAAAATGGGAACTTGCTTTATGTGGTCTTCATTTAAAACGCTTTGCTCGCAAGTTTTGTTTCTGATGATCCTAAGCATTGTTTCACAGCTTTAAAAGAGGCTGCGGCTTCTTCAAAATGTACTGAAAGTGTCTTAAGTTTTATTGGGACATAGCTTCTTGCTGTGATAGTTTGAAACTTGATTTTCATCTGAAACTGGAAAATGGCGGTCTGCTGTCCCCCCCTCCCTTCTGCTCTGGGGGTCAAGCAGGGGATTTTGCTGGAATTTTCCTGTAACTTCAGTGTTGGCGGTAGTTTCCTCCCAGTATGAAATGGGACAACACAACAAACCGCTTCAGGGGAAAAGCCTGCCTGAGGACAGGGTAGTACAAGAGTTTTCTGTGGGATGTTTGCTTAATTGATACGTGAAGGCGTTTAGCCTAGTGAAATGTGGTGATGCCTTTGTCTTTAGTTTGCAAGGATGCTTTTCCTATCTGCTCTAATGCTGTGGTACCTCTGAAATTTTCTAGAAAGCTCTGGAAGAGCTTTTCTCGTTTCTTAATGTTGCTAGTGTCAGAGGACAGAAAGTATGAATTTTGTGGAAAAAGAAAAACCTTAAAATGACGTGTGGGGGGTGTGCTTGAGGGGAAAGGAGGTTTAAAACAAACAAACAAAACACCAAAAAAACCCCCCAACAAACCAAACAAAAAAACCCCAAAATGCCTTGCCTGGCAATTGGGCTGCTTACAGCTTTTTGTGGTATCTAAGTATCTTCCTGCTAGTGGGCTTCCTAAAGAACATATGTAATACTGAATGCCAGAATGAAATGGAGTGTGGTGTTCTTAATATGCTAAGAAAGCTATGTTTCTGCCTTCCTTTTGGAGTATAACGTTGGACTTGTGGTATGGGCTAAAAAGCTTATACTTCTTGTGTTCCCAGTATCGTAAAGCTTCTTGTTGAAGTGTGTAAAATGAAACAATGGGGGGCTGGTGGCCGTAGCATAGAGTATCCAGCTTCTAAAGCAGATGTATTCTCCACCACTTGGTGAAGAGTAGCTGGGACAGGAGCTCCAAGGTATTTTGTAGACTTAAAAGCTTAAATTGCAAAGGGAAGAAAGATATTCTAGCCTTGCTTAAACTGTACAGCTTTTGTGAAAGTAACTTCTAAAAAAGCTTGTTAATTTATTTTACATTACTAATACTTTTTTTTCAACAGTGTGTTTTGAAGAGAGTACATGTCTTTTAAGATTGGTTTTGGGTGTCCTTGTCTCCTGTAGACCTAGAAATTGTTTTAAAACAAATGAGCATTTTCAAGCCTTCAGCTCCTGTTGAGAAAGGCTTTTATTCTGCAAATTAATGATCTACTGCTGTTCTTGATTAGTGAGTTTTGGTGGTTCCTTAATGTGGGTGTGCCTGATCAGTATTTGCAAGTATTTATTATTCACTCAAGGGGAAACGTTTGGGAGAGACTGTGACTGTTAGGAACAGTTTATACTGTAAATCTTTCTCACTTTCACTAAAAATGTGGGCGAGGTGTACAATTTTTTTGAGAAAGGGTGGCTGCAAAACTGTGAGGGTTATTGCTTGTTTAATTCTAAGAATGCTATTTACAGCCTCATAAAAGGAACGATAATAGACAGGCAGCCTTCCAAGAGAGTACTTAAGTGATGCACTAAGTACTTTGTTTGGCTGTCTAATAGTGTAAAAACAAACCTAAAATGCAAGGCTGGAATGGCAGCTTGAAACCTTACTGTTAGTATTTATAAACTCCGGTTCTGCTCAGTATGTAAGCGGGAAAAGCTGGTGACAGAGCAGGATATTCCCCTCAGACTAATGTCATGCAGGTAAGTTCGAGCATAGGCAGATCTCATCTGTAAGCTGCTAGAATAGTAGTTTTCTCGGATGCGGACTTCTCCCGCCCTGTGGTGTATCCTCCTCACCCTGTTTGAGATGAGTTATAAGGAGCTTGACTCTGACCCTGTCGCTGAGGCTTTTCTGGGCCAAAGCATCTGGCTCCCTTATTTTCTGCCTCCTAGCCTAAAACATGATACTCCTGTCCTTCCAACATCACAACTTCACTTGTTACCTTTTGGTTCTGTTTCTCTCTGGTACTTCTATCCCTCCTCCTGGAAAGCACGGTCCGTTCCCCATAATTTTCCCTCCTCCCACCCCCATTTTGAGACTCCCTCAAGTGAGGAGGGAAATAGCACTGTGGGTGGCTACTTACTGGGTGTTCCAAGTCGCAAAACAAGACTACAGATACGCATTTGCAAGACAAGATCAACGTAGCTGCTCATCCTTTCAGTGCAGAGAAATGCAGATTTCAGCTCTTTACCGGGATGTCTGGAGCAGTCTCTTCTTAGTTGAGTTGGTTCTGTTCTCAGCTGGGCTGTTGACTCGTGTAAAACAACAGTAACCTGTTGTGTGCTATGAGTACATGCAGTCACTGACAACTGAGAGTATCGACTGTTACTGTAGTGACAAACATTAAAGAAGGTGGAACTCTGGGCACTTTCAGGGTGGAGAATGCCTTCAAATACTGCAACAATGCATCTCACCTCAGACTGAAAGAGCACCTCTGTTTTTCCTTTCATAGAATTCTCAATAATAGGCTGCAAACCAAACCAGATACTCAGAAGATGTTGAAACAGCTGTAGGATACTTGGCTTGTATAGATAAACTACCTGGATTCAAATGACTTTGCTGTTGCAGAAAGTGGAAAAGGCCACAAGTTTCAAGTTAAATCATGTGGGGTTTCCTTTGTCACAACTCTCAGCTGCTACATGCTTTAGTATCACTTGGTGATAACAGTGGCGGATGGTCAAAACACTTCAATAGCAAACTTCTAACACTTTCTAGGGAAAGTGCGGAGTTGCCAAATTCAGCCAACCTAATGGTCTGTGACCCCCTAGTTCTCATATTGCTTCACAGATTCCATTTTAAAAGTGGTTCACAGACTACAATGCAAAACCCTGTAGCACCACGGCTTTTCCCCCCTGCAAGAAAGGATTTTAAAGTTTTCTCCCCTTGCCCTTAGCCACATGGTTCCTTCCTCTTGCTTGCATCAGTTCTGGCTTTGGTCAGATTCTTCATTGATCAGGTTAATTCACAAACTCAGAAGTTTCTTGCCAGATCAATGAGTTGAAAAGGGGTATCAGTGCATAAAGACAAGACTGGCTAATGAGAGTGCTATATTGAATTCTGGAGTTGCATATATTCCTGAATTTATTGTCTTTTTAGACTACAAAAAAATTATGCTTCTCCTTATTTTGTCTTACAGACTGTAAAAGATGCAACTTCTGAAGACTTGTGTATATATAGGGGATGGCACTCAGACACAACTGTCAGCTGAAATGAAAGCCATTTCTCTGGTACCTTGGCTAAATTTGCTGATTGAATTTCTACCTAAGCTGCTCTAATGTAGGGTTAAAACTCTGGTTTCACGATAGGGAGCAAGCTTTCTTTAACATCTCATGGCTACTCAAAGAAGGGGATCTCACTTCCTCCTCTGGTCTCACCAGCCTTGGTTGTGTGCACTCAGGGGATGCTTCCGTGAGCCAGTTTAACTCTCTTAACATGGTAGAAAAGTGTTTTCCCTTCCTCCTTTCTTCTAGCATTGGTATAAGTTTACTTGAATTGCAGAGGAATCTGGCCCAAACTGAACTGGTATGAGGGAAAAGGAGGAATAACGTGGCTAGGAAGGAAGGTTAGGTTCGATATGGTCCCTCTTGTGTAATGGCTTGCTATCACTGCCAAACGCTGAGCTTTACTCCATGGTGCTCTTAACACTGTCCACCCACATCTCACCAAAACAGTTGGCTAACACAGAGGGAATATGCCTGTGTCCCTGCTTCTGTCTCTCTTGCTCAAGGGCTATTTATATGAAACTGCAGTATGTGATACAAATGTGATGCAGTCTTTTGCTGTTCCTTTTTCTGATGGTTAGGGTTTTTTACCTTCTAATAAAATGATTAAAACTTTTAGGAGTGCATCCTGAAGGCACTGGTCTTAATATATTAACTTTATTGTGTTGTAGCTGTCATGGCTGCTATAGCTTCAGCTTTATAGGAGAATGTGCACATGAGCTAGAGAAATACATACTTCCAGTATATGTAAGGAACTGTGCATATACTTCTTCATATTGATGCACCCTTCATTTATTGTACTTACTGTGTCTTTTCTGTTCTGATATCAAATGCACATGCAGGTACGTCAGATTCAGTTACTGACACTTGTGTTTTCCTTTTTAATTTTTTCCTGGTGAAGAAAGCAGGGCAGTGAGTTATCTTGTTTATACATGGTCTATGTAATGTGGACTTAACATCTTTGGAATCATGAAGGGTTTTAATAATCTCTAATTTCACACTTTTTTTTACTTACAAATAATGTTCAGATATCTGGTGCTAAACAGGTCACCTCCTAGATTACTCTGCCCTACTTTCTTTTCAGCTGCCCCTTCCCCAGCATACCTTTAGCTCCTGGCTCCTCTCTGTATTTAAAAGTATTTTATTTAACTGCTTTTCTTTTGAATGAAAACTTTGCTGGGCTTGTTTTAAAACTTAAACTTAAAACCATACTGGAAAGAATCAAAACCTCCCCTACTTTCCCCTGCTTTGGTGTGACTGATGTTCAAATACTCTCAACATTTTAGGTAAATATAGCAAAGGTTTGGTTTTTTTTTTTTTTTTTCCTGGTGATAAATCTGATATCATTACACTACTGGCCTAATTAAACATGACTTCAGCTAGTTTCCAGTGAGTAAAAATTGGAAGAAATATAAATGCCTTGTTTAGGCAACTTTCATGGACTGTTTTTAGTTTGAGAACATCTTCGAAAAAACAACATTATCAATACAGTAGAAACTTGTGGACTTCTGAGGTTATAATGACTTTCTTGAGAAAATAGGACTGGAGATGTACATACAATAAATAGGCATGAAACTAGTCTACTGTATACCGAGACCTTGATTTTCTTTAACTTTGGTTTTGCAAAACTTACGTCTTGAAGTGTATCTCATAAAGCAAAATTCAATCAGACCCTCTCTCCAAGTTGATTTAGTGAAGAAATCTTGCGTCATTTGTAGGAGTTTCTCCTTTCAGCTAAATCTTCAGAGCGTGCAAACATGCTTGCTAGACCATGCTTCCTTAGAGGAAAAATACCTAGTTTCTCTGTTTTAAGAAGGTATCATTCCTCTTTCAATACTGTCTTGACCCTGTCTCTTCCTAGTTCTCCTCCCATACTCCCTTCCTGCAAAGTTGTTGGTGTCTTTCCATCACACAAAGAATCACGATGTGTTGAGAGCACAGATCTTAAGCTGTACGAACAGTGCACCGAATGCAAGACTAATGTTACCACAGATAAGATTTCATAGAAGGGGTTTATTGTCTTTAGCTGTAATCCACTTTCAATAGAGTAGTTACAAATACAATTTTGGATCATAATTATGTAGTACATAATTTTTAGTAATGCCTTTATCATTCTAAGTCTTAATTAAAGTGTAGAAATACTGGATGGGAATGGGACTACTGATTGGCAATGCAAGTATTGGTTAATGTAATGAATGGATGTCCCTGATCCTAAAATATATTAGGCATATGTCCTTGTTTTAGCTGTTCTCATCATGGGCTCAGCTGCTGTTCCTTCCATGGGCTGTTTTCTACTTTCCATGGCTGTGCTTGTTGAAGGGCTATGTGGGTGGGATGGGTTTGGTCCTCTTATCTAACAAATTATGCTTGTGCATCCAAATCAGTTTTGAAAGTAACAGGAATAGAACAAAAACATGTTAAAGAATCGGAGCAATGCTATCTGCTAACTGTTTTCTAACCTGAGTTCAAAAGCTTATTTACTATGCAATATCACTCTGGACAATTTTCTCTCTTCCTCTTCTCCTTCTCCCTCCATCTTCAAGAAGAGAAATGGTATGTGGCTAGTAAAGGAGTAGTACTTCTTTCCTGAAGTTCTTTTGACTCTAAGCTACTTCTTTCTTCCTCTTTATCAACACTCAACAAAACAACAAAATTTTCAACTATGGAGTCCATAGCTAATAATCTTATTTAGGAACTAAAAATGCCAACCAGCTTTGAATGCTCTAGCTGTTTAATATGAAAAGGAGTAAAAGTCAGTACCCGCAGATGAGGCTCACGAATATATGAGATGAGGCTCAAGAATTAATTCATGTTCAGCTGTAAGAATAAGAGCTCCAGTCCTGTTATTTCACTTGAACATGCATTTCTAAAACCTCAGATGATGAGTTTGTTGGATAGGATGATGTCTGGTCAACAGTTTTCCTACATATGTAGGTGAAATATTTTTGAAGTGACTAAGACTTGAACTGGAAACTTTAAATGAGAAGCTTATTGTTTTATGATTCTGCACACTTTGTGCTATGCCTCTGCACTGGTGCTGACCTGGAGAAAATGGCTTACCTTCCAGCAGTAGGTAGGCAACTTGAGGAAATATTTAAACTTGTCTCACTAGCAGTGGGTGAAAGTCACTTTTCAGAGTTTATTTAAAAATTTTGGGGACGGTGAGGTGTATCTTCAATGCTATAGTGGAAATGGTCTCTACTGAACAAAGTAGTGTGAAATATCTTAAATTCATTTCTGAAATAAATAGATTAATCCAATCAAAGGCTGCTGTCCTCCTGTTGTTGTCTCAGTACTTATGTCTTACTCCTGTTGGTTACCATCGTATGATCTTCACTAAGATCACACAAGTAATCACCAAGGCTGCTCTCAGTACCAGTACTTTCCAGGACTGTCGAAATAGCGACTGCCTGCCCTTAGATTTCAGTGCTTTGGGGGGAGAAGGGTCCTTTAGTGAGCTAAAGGTAATAGCTAAACTTGTGTTGCATCATTTTCTCTTTAATGTTGGTCTCCATGCATAACCAAAATATTTAAAGGTATTTTGTCAAGTTTGCTGAACCTTATCTTTTCTAGTTGTTTGCTTGTATTACATGCCCATCACATAGGTTTTGTAGATAGCCAATGTTGTTATAAACTACCATCTACTGTAAATATTTCCTTTCCCTAGTTAAGGTATGGTAAATGTACAGAACTACCAAATGCTGTGTTTGGCTGGATTAAAAGGCTGGCAGGGACCTGAGATTCAGCAATCAACAGGATTCTCGGATGGTAATATTAGAGCTTGTTGCTGTATCTTCCCCTTGTCCCATGTAGTCTTGGGTTTTGTGGATTCTGTTTGCATGTTTAGGTACTCACTGTCCAGAGTGGCAGGCATATTCTAGAAGACTAATTTTATACAGCCTTTTGTTCAGCTAATTGGTTAACAAAAGGCAAGCTATTTAGGGGAAAATGTCAGCTATCAAACTTCAAATCCTCCCCTTTTCCCTCCCCCTTCACTTCAGTGGTTCTTGCTACTCACACCATTCACTCTTGTCAGACAGTTAAGTGTACAATATAAAAATCCCTAGCCTTAAATTTTTGGTGCAAGCAAAGCTTGAAAGCTGTCTGCATTATGGATGCCTTTAAGCTTTGTAATCCAACCTAGTGCTGTGTCGAGGGACTGGAGAATGCTGCTCTCCTATATGAGGGTTGGTAGCATGGTCTGCAAATTGCCAGTGAACTAGTCGGTACTGGTCCCTGTTGCCTGACAAGGCTACTACGCCTGATCTTCTGTGACCTTGAGTAATGCCATGTCAGGGAACTGAGGGTGTAAGAGATAAAGATCAGGTAGTTTCTAGGGGCTTGCTGTTGCTGTGTCTTTCTGCCGTTTGGAAGTCAACTATATAGTTTCAGAATGTTTTAGTAAGTGCATGTATATGTGAGGCAGAGTAAGTCTGTTACTTTGAGGAAAAAATTGCTAGAGAATGGAAAGAATCGCCATGCCTCCAAGCCTTCTTCTTCCTTTAAAAGCAATGCTGGTAAAGAGTTAAATTTCGCCCCCCTGCAGCACACCCCGCCCCCACTGCTATATATGGTGTGCCCAAAGGCACTGGAGATTTAATACATTGAAGTTGGAGCGTGAAGGGGGTCTGCAGGCTGCTAGACAAAGTCACTCAAATTTCAAGAATACTTGATCCATACAAGGATGTTACTTGAGAAAGGCATGACTTCTCTGTAAGAAACTGGTTGCCAAATGAGCCGGCTGAGTCTGTGTCCTAAACACAGTTTTTGTGCCTAGATGAGCAAATTGGAAACCAGATTTTCTTTAATTGATGACTGATAAGTAGGCCAGCCAAAGCTGTTGTGAGAACCATCACCCTTCAGAGAACAATGGTTATTTGTAAGGGAAAAATGAAAATTGTGATTCTCCCACTGAAGTGTTTGCAAGTTACAGAAACTATTGTGCAGATAACTAAATTCTCTATTGAATTGACTGAACACTAGACTGAACAAATGGCAAATATAACTTCTCCCCTTCTAGTTACTATAGATGCAGCTGTAACGTCACAATGGTGTCCTAACACAATGCATTTGGTGTCAACTTCTGTTAAAGGCTCTTAAATGGATGGGCAAATATTTTGGGAAGAAAGGGGGGACTGTTTATAAAAAAAAAAAAAAAAAAAATTAAAAATCTGATCTGGAAATGTCAGGCAGTGGTCTGGAGTGGATTCTACCCTGAAAGAAATAACCAAACTAACAACAACAAAACCTTAGGGAATTGGGGAGGATGAAATACGAAATAATTACGGGAATACTGAGGTCCCAGTCTTCCCAGTGCTGCTCTTGTACTTAATACAATGGTAAGGGGGAGGAAGATGTAATACTCTTCTTGCCTCCTCCCCTCTCGTACTTAATACAATGGTAAGTGTGTGTGTGGGTGTAATCTCCCCCGAATATCATGGAGGCATTGATAAGATTAGAATTGGGAATTAGATTAGGGTTATAAATGGTGGCTGTTGACAGTGTCCCAAAAGGTAACAGCATGCTCTTTCTTAGAGTGAAGGTGTCATCTACTTTCTCCATTCTAGACAACATTTATTTTAATTGACAGTGCTGTTTTGTGGTAGCTGTTGCTCTCTTCTAGCATTGCTTATTTTCTCAAGGACTCCGAGCCTCTT
The DNA here is from genome assembly GCA_030449065.1 of Oceanodroma leucorhoa. NCBI lineage: Eukaryota > Metazoa > Chordata > Aves > Procellariiformes > Oceanodroma > Oceanodroma leucorhoa. The sequence goes on from JASVER010000053.1 coordinate 3,559,242, forward strand.
ACATTAGTTATCTCTGCTCTAGTATGACCCTTGAGCTTTCTGTTGCCGAAGCATGGCTCCCTTACTTGAGTTACACTGTGTGGTTGCTGGTGAGATGGTTAGTATGGAGGTTAGTGAGCAGTCTAAGCAGGCTGGTGTGAGTGGAAGCAAGCCTGGAGGGTCTTGGGCTGATTTCCTCTGCATAGCTGGCGTGCTGCTGGAGGGCCGTCTACTCCAAACCTTGGGCCGCTCTTGAGAGGTGCTCTTCCCAATGACAGACTGCATACTAATGCATACAACTTTGATACACTTGATAAGTTTTAGACAATTGTGACTTGTCAAAACAAATATGACTTTATCTTCATGTTATTGCCTTTCTGGCAAAGGTGTTGTTATCCCATCTTTGCATCTTGTCAAAAAGTAGTTCGGTAAGTACCTCCTGAATCTGAATTGTTACTCTCTGAACAGTAGCAGCTGTGTCAAGCCAGCCTAACTTCTTTGTACCAAAGGCAAGTGGAAAACCTCTCAGGCAATGTTCATGTGAGCCTGAAGGGGTGGGGGGGCTTCCATTCAGAGCGAGTATTTTCAGGGAGCCAATTGTAGCTTTGATTGTATGTGGTGCTGCTAATTACAATTAAAATTTCTTTATGAACCAGGAAGATAAGCCTTCCAGAGTATTATTAGAGAAATCCTGCTGGATGTTCTGAAGCACTACGATTAAAATTAACGTAATGTATACATTCATTTCCCTTTGTATGAGCCTTTGGCATTGACTGGATATAGGTAAGATAAGTATATCTCTGCAAAGACTGGAGTAGTTGGGTTCTCTGGCTGGCCACTTAAGCTTGTAGTGGCATACTATACATTCAGACTTGGATTAGATCCAAGGAAAGGCTCTTCTTTCACCTGGATGCTTCCTTGTCAGTTCTTTCATTGCTTTTCCTATGCCTCTGAGTCAGTGAAGTGAGTCCAAGTAGTACGTGCTTACTGACAGTATGTACTAGTGTTCCTATCTCGGTCTCTTGGCAACAATGCCAAAAAAACTTTCTACATTGAGAGTAGAAATGGGAGAACCTTATTTTAAAAGTGCAGGTGTTAACATTAAGCTTACTTTTACAAACTGGAATAAAAAATAACCTTGAACCATTCTTTCAGTTAATAGCTTCAGTTTCATATCTCAGTTCTTAGATGCTGCACAGCAGTTGAATTCTGTTTATCTACAGAAAGGACTAGAACTTTTGTTGTAGAAGTCATTTAGGATGTTAAACTACTCATTAGCTTTGTTTCCATTGGTTTCCGATCGGCTCATCTAGCCACAAAAACTTCATGTGGAGGACTTACTCAGCTGGCTTATTTGGCAACCAGTTTCTTACAGAGGAGTCATGCCCCTTTCAAGTAACATTCTTGTAAATACAATTCAAGGTTAGCATGTTCATTCTGTATATGATGTTGCTTCTGAAACTTATTCTTAATGCCAGCCTACGCCATTCAGCAAAGAACGGGTCTGCTAAGGAGCTCAGGCTGATGAAGCCCCTCAATGGTGTGGCCTCCAAGCAGGTCCAGGCATGAAAAGCTGCATTCAGTATGGGGGAGGGAAGTGATACAGTGCTGATACGCAGGCAAAGCAAGGTGGCTTACACAGAACCCAGCTAGTTGCCTCACTAGCCTTGGCATGGGTATCCCTTGTCATCTAAATCTGCATTTTCTTTCTGCTTCAGACAGTCTGTGTTGTGTATCTGATCCCTTCACACATTGATTAGCAACAAGTAGCAGGGTGAACTGGCTCAAATCTAAGAGGAAGGAAGCTAATGCCAGGCTGGCTGAAATGATTAGACAATGGAGGTAGCAAAAACTGCAGCTGAAGATGCTGTAGGGAAGAAGGAGAAAAAAAAATACTGAAGTTCCCTTTCTCTTGTCCAAACCTGTTCATCTCTTCTCCTTCCCCAGCTCTGCCTCAAATCTAACAACCGAAACTTTGAAAGGGAATTAAATAACTTGGATGCTTTGAATGAATTTTTGGTTAAAGCCATAGTTCCGCTTTTCATTATAAAGCATTCTTGTGACTAAACATCTCACTTTTAAGTTGTCTTTTTTTGCTAGTGCAAGTCACTGTCTAAACATGGAGCATGTGTTCATTCCTCTCAGCTGTTTGGTAATATGCTTTTTCTGTTGCTATTCATTTGTCTTCATTATATATTGTCAGTATACCTATATAAACATCATTTTTATATAGTATTTATGAGGGTTTGGCTAGCATAGTAAGACTGACTATTTTTTCCTAAATGAAAGATAAATCTTGACAGTTAATCAATCTAGGAATAATGTATTGAACCAGTATCCTGTCAGAACTGCTGTTCTGTCTTCACCGATGTTCAATACAGCTGTTTCAGAAAAAAATCTGGAAAGCTGTACAGTATATAGTTCTAGAGTAACTAGAACTATAAGGTGTCCTTCCACTTTCATTTATATCTAAAATTATTGTGGGGAAGCCTTGAAGATGTCCTGTCTTATACTGTTTTTAACACATTAGTTTTCTAATATGAGCAACAGAAAAAAACATGGTCTTAACTGAAAATACCATATAATGAATGAAATTTAGTATCATCTTGGCTAGAGGAAAAGACAATATTTTCATCAATGTTTTTATTGTTTGAAGTTTAAATTCATTTTAGTGCCATCCAAGGAGGAAACATAAAAGGAAACACTTCTCATAAGCTAGGGGATAGATTAGAAAGAAGCGTTGCATGTTAAAACAAACACCAAAATAAAAAAAATAGGATAGTGATTCCTTCCAGCTGAGATTACTATGTGCTATCCAAATATGCTATCAGCAGGTGCGACTCACTGAAATGGTATGCTGTCTTGGAAATCTTGTTTACTCTTCCAGGTATTCCTCAGCTTATGAGAGAACAGTGTTACCTTCTTGCAGAATTAAAGTGAATTTTATATGGCTTACCTTGGGATGGAAATCTGACAAACTACTCATGAGTGTATTCTCATTACAACTCTATTCTAGTTGTCCGTTCTTGCAGACTTTGGTTTGTTCTCAGAGCAAGGAATAATTCTGTCTATGTTGTGGCTTACAGTTTTTACTACAAAGCTTGCTGGTATGAAATTTCCTAAGGTGTGTATAAAGAAATAGTTGTCACCCGTATTAGTGGATTCTCATTTTGGAAATAGATCGGCAATTTTCCATTTGGCTCCTGCGGCAGAGATACTCTGACAGACAGCTATATAGTCCCTTGCCCTGAGGACGGAAGTAGGGGGAAATAATCCAAGGTGACTTCTACAGCTGTAAATCTAGTAACTTGTTTTGGATGCACATATTCTAATGAAGTAGCACATGTTTTGGAGCAGCATGATGTGAAAAGATATAAAATACTATACTTATGATCTAAGAAAGGAAACGTCTCTTCAGAGACCCCTGTCTGACCCAGGCAAACTGCTGCCAGCACTTCCCTAGGAGCAAATGGCTGTTGTTGAAAGATACTCTCCAAAATCAGTGAGAGTCAGAATATCGTGGTGTGTGGGTTGTTTTTTCCCCATTTCATGTACCTGTTTTTCTCCAAGCAGGGGAGATATTCCTGCCAAATATGTATGCCATGGCTCTCTTTCCACTACAACTAGGTAGAAATGCTTTCAGAATGAAAGCTCTTTATAAATCAGAGTTTAAACAAACAAAAAGAAACAAAACCAGCCAAACAAATTCTCAAAACACCCAGCTCTCATGTGGTCAAAGAAGCCACTTCTTGGAGTAAGCTGACTTGTTTCATGTTTGATCCCATATGGAGTTACGGAGGGAAACCATTCCTTGAGTGCTTTTGTTAAATAAAGCTGTTGCCATGAATTAAGCAACACTGCCCTGGAATGTTTCTGATCATGGTCTTGCAGAGCTTGTGACCTTTGCACTGAACATGTGAACTGAAACTTCATCTTCCAGTGTTCAATAACCATGTTAAAAATTCAGAGGTGAGGCAGTCTTGGGATTTCCTTAGGCTAGCTTAAATGCCAAGTGAAATTTAAGTACTGATTTATACAGTTACTCTTCCTTTTTTGTAAATCTAAGTCAAATTGAAAAAGCTAAAATATTAAGTATTCTAAAATTGAGAATTTTTGTCAAGTTAAAAAACTGCATAGACAATATCTTATAATGCTGTCATTTACTGGAGACTACTAAACCATTAAAATATTGCCACCTTCTTGTCTAGAAGCATCCGATTACTATTAATCTGGATGTTTGTAGTTGTATGCTGCTGCTGCTGCTACTTAAAGCAATTGCTTTAATCAAGAACTGGGTATAGTGCCTGAAGAGGCTATTCAGTTTAACTGGGCTGCAGCTGAAAGGGAGAGGAGCAGTTTAAAATCTGTGCCTCTTGCAATGTATCACTGTTTGATACCACTGGAGTTCCTATCCTACTAGAATGCTATAAACAATTGGTATTTTTCTTGTTTACCAGATAGAAACACTGCCATCTCTTGGCTATTCATTGTCCTGACCTTTTTTAAAATTACTTTTTCTAGTTTCTTGTGATGTTTTCTGATGCTGTGTTTCTGAATAATCTGGTGCTTTTGTGGTGATAATAGTAAGTCTTAATACCACATACTGTAGACTTGAGATTTTGTATGGAAATCTTAATCATTTACTGATCTTACCCTGGAACAAAAGGAAGAGGGGATACTACCTGGTGCTAGCAACTCCCAACTCTTTCTGATCAGCCTCTGTGTATACCTCCCTTAAAAATATACTAGGCTAAGATGAGCTTCTGTCCTTGCTGGATTAGCTGACCAGGCAATTTGGCAACAGTGCTGGCATCTGAAGGTAATGTCTTGCACAAGGGGATTCAGCCTTTAGGCCCTAAAAAGGGATTGACAAACTATTTCCCACTGGTCTTAGTTTGACTAAATTCAAATAAACAACATTGATCTAATACTAATTTCTGAATTCTGCGGAGTTGGGGAAAGAGGGTTACGTTGGAGGTTCTGACCATGTTTCTGATAGCAGTTTGAGTGAAGCTGGCTTGAGGAGTTGTTTAAAATATTGCAGCTGTAGTATTGCCTATATTGTGTGGGGTTACAATAATTAACCCTTAATTCCAGAAGACTTCCCAATTGAGAGGGAAGTTATGCTTCTACCCAAATGCCTTTTCTTGCTGTAAGCAGCCTTGTCTTTTCCTATAAAAGTGTTGTGCTGGTCAAGTGTTTGGTTGCGCAGTGAACCTTATTCCTGAGAATGTATAGAGAAGGGTGACTTCTTCAGCCCAGTCAACCTGCCAGACATGAAACCAGCCTTGAGGAACATCCTTCATGCTGGTTCTTACTCTAACAAGCCAATCCAACGGGGTGCTGGAAAGACATCCTGCTTAAAACCTGCCCAAGTGAGAGAGAAGTCTGACTTGCCACTTCGCAGAGGAGTTTTCCCATAGAATGGCTCTGGTGCAAAGCAGTAACACCTGTATCCCAAAGGGCTGTAATACCAGGTAGTGCAATCCCCACCCCAAGCAGCAAGTTCTAGTGGAATGCAGAAACCTGAGACAGAGACAAGGTGCTAATAGAACATGAGAGGACTTCAGTGGTTGAGTGGGATTGTCAGGATGCTAACAACATCCTGACTTCTGTATTAGCAAATGAAATTAATTTCTTGATGTGTAACTTAAGCTCCATGATGGGGATAGAGGATTTGGGTTTCCAGCATCTGTTCAGAAGTTGCAGCTCAAAACCCTTTCCTGAAGGTAGTCTCCTTCTTACACCCTTCTACCCTAGCCCCTTCAAGTGTGGGCATGGGAGGTCATGGTGGAGAAGTGACTTCGCTCTGTTGTAGCCCTATTGTATGCACCTCTCAAAGATGAGGCAGGTGAAAATCCAATTTCCTGTGAATGGACTTTCAAGTCTTAACTTCTGGGATGGTGGTTTGGAGTCTCTTGTGGGAGCTGTTCAACTTTATAGAGCAGAACCTGAGTGACTTCCCCAAGAGAGAGCAAGGATGAGCCTGGCTTCCTCATCAGTAGGAGCGGTGGGGGGGGCTCTGGGCTGCCAGTCTGTGCTCCAGTGGCTCTTATTTCATATCACTAAATTCTTTATTCTGAGTTTTTAAAAAAATGAGGACTCCTGCATTACTGCAGTACAAACTAGAAAATAAGCTGGAGTTGCTTAAAGATGTACTGTAGCCATAGCAAGTAAGGTTTTACTGTGCAAGTTATATGCTTCCTTTTTGCAGATTTTAGAGTGAGGAAATGGAAAAGGATGAAAGATACTATACAGGCTTTACTAAGCCTTCTCTCACATCTTCACTTTTTGTAAGCACCATTAGTTGTCTGGTTCTGTGACTCATGAAGAGCTCTGAAATTTCATTCTTGGATTTAAATGGCAAGTAATATGACAGTCCCAGAGGTTTCCAACATATTTTTGTTTAGCAGCAAAAAAGCTGTTGTGTTTAGTTTTGATGGCATACAGATTAAAGGTGTATTGTGCAGAGTGCTGATGCTGTGTCATTAATAAAACTGCTACTCAGTGTCTATTTTCTAGCATCCTTATTATTGCGGAGTCAATCATACTGTATAAGCAGTAGTGACTGATTTTTAAAATGGAGGTTTGCTGAAGGGAGGAAGGATTTGCAAATAAGGTGCGTCTGAAAATTACTGGAAAATAGAATTTTCAGAAGTGTTTTGGTAGTGGCAGATTCATTAGGATAAAATACTAACTGAATAGTCCTGGCTAATTTGTGATAAAAGTGAACAGATAATGGAAATTTCAGAATTGCTTGCAGCTGTTATGGTGGTGAAGTATTTTGAAAGGAAGAACAGAAACCTACCGTAAGATTTTTTTTTTTCAGTCTTTTGGACAAAAGCTTAAGAGTTTTTAACATCTCAAAACATGTTTGACCTCCCCACCCTTAAGCCATTTTGACACTCTTTACCATTGCATTTCAACAGGAAAGAAAGATCCTTTTTATAGCCAAATGGCTTCCTCTTCTCTTCTCCCTTTTTTCCCTTCCATCCCCCACCCCAGAGTGCCTTTCTAGTGCTCAGGCTTCAGCTGCTGCCTGGATACTGGCTACATCTGTCTTGTTTAGATGGTCCTAAGGAAAAACAGCACAGAATGTGACCGGAGGGCCAACAACAAGATATGTTTCTTTTCAAATTTGAAAGGAAGCCTTGCACTTGCTTCTGCCTGTTTCCCTGAACTGTTTTTAAATGGCTAGGGCTGGTAAATGCCTTCTCTTCCCTCCCTCCCTGAAATGGTCAAACTCCAAAACATTTGAAAAGTCTAATGAGTTAAATATGGTGGTGTTCACAGGACTGTTTCCCCGTGTACAACTTCCAGTTTGATGAAATAAACTCTTTTTATGGGCTCTTGCTTTGAGACAGGCATTGGAAAAAGTTTCAAAGAGGATAGTGTTGCTCTGGGTGGAATTTGGAGGCTTGCAACTCCATAAAATGCTTGCATTGACAGCAGACTGGGCTTTTGTACTTGTGTTAAAAGGGACAGCATTAAAAACTGATTTTGGGTCTGAACAGTGCTTGATGTTTTGTGGGGATTGTGGTGTAAAAGATGGTGACTGTCAAGGAAAGAGTAATTATGTGGGGCAGATGGAAGACAGTGTAGTTCCTATTCTGGGGGAATTTTCTGGTATTTTTTTAAGTGCGGGATGAAGGCTGGACAATGACAATCTATGCCAGTCAAGAATGGTGTTATAACCTTGTGGGGCAGTGGTTCTGTTTTTTAAAGATTAATCAGCTTGGGTGGGGGGGGAGCAATGTGACTTGATCCTGTTCCTAAAATTCAACTATATTTGAAATGGATTTGCCCTTGCGACAGTATCTTGTTACACACAAAATAGGAGGAGACTGTCTTAAAACATCAGCATGTTCTCATGCATTTACATCACAACCTGTGTGTGTCTGACTGTTCTGAGGTGCCAGCTTTTGGTTAGCAGTCCTTTTACCACACCCCCACCCTGGGTAATGTGTATTATAATAAACTGCAGGGAAACAGGAGAAACAAACAGCAGCAGAAGAAATAGCTCTTGTAAGAACTCACGTTACCCCTTGTTTTAATAATGGTTACTACTACTTTTATCTGTTCAAGAACTTCTTAGCCATTTCATCTTTGAATAGGCTTATACTTCAGTGAATGGCTATAGATGTACGGGCTGTATTTTATTGTTCATTGTGATGTTTTAACGAGTCATGGAATACAGACAAAATAAGTATGTAGGCTTAGGAGATGCAGCCTAAATAGCTTGCATGTTACTGGTGTGACAGAGGTGCCCAAGAACTTGGTCCTTTAAATTTTGTGGAAACATTGCTAGAGTGAGACCGAGGGTTTCATTTCAGCATTTCCTCTGTAGTAACAGTGCTTGAACTTTGGAATCCACTTTCCTGGCTTTTGTGTGGGGAGGCAGAGCAAAATGGATGTTTGCACTGAACTCAGCACGTGTGCTGAGCTTCGGATAACAATTATTTGGCTTTCTAACATCCTTGTATTTGGCATGTTGAACCAGCCACACAGGGTTCTCCTATGTATTGGCGCATGAGGTGCAGAAAGTAACCTGGTCAGCTTGCAGGAGCTGTAGCTTTCATTAACCATGTGTTGCTGGAAACTGGCTTGTGATTCTGTGCAGAGATGCATCATCTAACCCATCTCTGAGGCTGCTTTGGCTTGCATTGGGGGAGCAAAGATTCTGAAGCGTGTGCCTAGGATGTGTTGTAAGGACAGCCACTACCTCAAGGCAGTCTCTTTTAATACATGTTGCAGAACTTGTTGTAGAATGGGTAGCTTAGGCCTAAAACTAAAGGAATGCTTTTAAAATGTGTTTCCCTATGAAAATGTGGATTAAATAGGGAAATGGATTTGCAGAAAGTGAATTTAATAACTCTGACTCAACTTCCTCCAGACTTGAAGGGGTAAACTTCAATTTCATTCACTGATTTAATAAAAATTAGTGGCCTAGCATCTGTTGATTTTCAGCAGACCTGAAAGGGGTCACAAACCGGAATAGGCTGTGCCTGCTTAACTGTGCCTATACTGGTGGGCTTTAAGTGATGGCACAAACTGACACGTACGCTAGCTAGATTTTGTCTTAACTAAAAGAGCTGCGGAGCCCACCGAGTCCAAACACACTTATGAATAAACTGTAGCTTTGTCCTCAGACTGTTCTTGAGAGGTGTGGATTTCCCTAGCTGAAATGACCTGCTAATGCCAAAGACCTCCCTGCTTTGAAACCTGTGTACTGTTTTACACTCTGTGCCTTTCCCCTGCAGAAAAGTGGGGGTGGGGGAGAGGGATGCAAATTATACATTAAAATTATTAGCCCTTGCTTGCATTTTCAATTTAGTAAAAGCTGAGAGGTTTTGAGTTTCTGAGTTCCCAAGATCGTGCTGTGAGGACTGGTCTTGCCGCAAAAATCCTGCGCTTGGCCCATAGCTCTGTGTGCAGCCCTCTTCCTCTGGCGTGGGGTGGGAGGGGGGCTCAAAGCCCAGGTTACTGGGGAGGTGGACCTGAGGGATAAATGTTCACTATGCTCAAAAGTAGCATATGACTGGGGGGAACGCTGCGGGCAGTAACGGTAGCCTGTGTTGGAAAGCGCTAATAGGAATCTGCCATTTTTATTCCTGTAAGTCATTGGAAGCTGTTGTTTGGCCTCTCCAGACTGCCCTGAATGCCTCCAGCTCCTCAAAATGGAGGCTGTTTGCTGGTACAAAGGCAATCAGCAACGCTGCCGGAGGGCGGTCCCTCCCCACCACTTCGCTCCTTCGGGCTGTGGCTCTGCAGTGGCCCCGGCGAGCGACGTGCTGCTGCTGCGGGGAGGAGGGGCAGGCCGGCCCCTCTGACTCCCCGCCTGGCTCTTCCCACCGCTTGCTTTTACATCGGCACCGGCCCTTACACCTGTGGCGATATTCCTATAGCGCTTCCCCAACATCGGTACAACGAGAGATATTAGGGAACCGGGCTGCCTTTGTGAGCAACTTTATTATTTATAGATTATGGACAAGTTCAGGGTAGTCTTCAGCCAGATCAGTTCTCTGATGGCACTGCAAGGTGCTAATGCGTGAGGGAGTTGACTAAACTGGGGGAATGCTGATGGAGTGGTGGTTCTTTAATAGGAGGATTTGCTTGGGTCAGCCTTGAAGCAGTTGTGAAACCCCCGCTGCATATTTGCAAACACAAATCTGTGAGGTCATAATTACCTGAAGCTGAGAATCTCTCGGGATTGTACTGCTTCTGTTTGACACCATGAAACCACAGGACTAAACAGCGATCTCTTTCAGTAAACCTTGAACCACATGCACCTTGAAGTCCAAAGTATTGCCCACGGTGAATTTGCTTGCTCTTTTTCCTTCAGCACATTAAACCATGCCGCTAACAGAAGAGCAGTCTTTATCAAGAAGAGGCATCGGTCCACTGCATGAGCTGAACACAAAGTCAGTATTACAACTGAAATCTGTAATAGTGTGTTCTTCCCTCGTTCCTCAGTTTACTGAAGCCTTCTGCAAATACCATCTTAGAATGGAGCCCGTAACACTTTCAGAGCTGTTAAGTTGTAATCCTTTATCTTTCAGATTTGCTGCTTGTGTCTGGCACCACAACTTTTCACCTGTCCTAATTCAACACTTGTTTTTTTGAATCTGGCTTTAATGAACAAATGTAACTTTGGGTTAAGGGAAGAATATTAATGTACAGTGTAACTGGGGCTTCTGTTCACTGTAAGGGTCTTTTGACCTGCTTATTAGTGGGGGCATTGTTCTGGTAAGCCATTCCAGGACCCATCCTGCCAGTCTTCTGCGCAGGATTAATCATTTCCTCTTGACCTCCTGCTCTCTTTTCCTAACATGTTGCATTGATCAGAATCCTTAACTCGCAAGTTTGCTCCTGTTTTTTAAAAATGGGAGGAAAAGGAGGGGGGAAGGAATGCAAAGAAATTAGATATAATGTCTGCTGTTAACATTCTTAGTAAGCTTTTTTTCCTTTTTTCCTTCTTGACTCCTCCCTTCTCCCAAGAAAAGAAATCCCTTCCTGGTATGTATTAGCTCCAGATCTCAAGCATCTTGAGTGCCTCTGTTTTACTGGAATTACTTTTTTTGAGCATGCAACTTCCTGCGAGATCAGCTTTGCTTAAAAGGTCACATTTAAAGCTTTACCTAGCTGAGGCTTTCAGCTACTGATCTACCAGATTAGAAAACTATATTAATCTCGATCTGGAGTATTTCCATCATAGGTAAGGCAGTGTCAGTAGTGCATGTGAGACTTAAATACCCTCTTTTTTTTTTATGCCAGCAGAGGAAGGTATTTATGAGATCATACAGGGTACCTCCTAATAGGGAAAACTCCATGTTTGTCTTTGCTGACAACATCTTTGTTATGCCTTTAAGGGAGCTGTTGACTTTAAGGTACAGGGGTCTGCTGCCAGCCAGTCCCAGATTATATCAGTAGCAGAAAGGAATACTTGTTCTGTTCAAATCACCCATGGGTCCCTGTATTCCCCCTACTGCCTGTGGCTGGCAGCTGAACCAAACTTCCCAGGAGCAGACCTCTCTAGACTTCAAATTTCACTTCTGCCTGAGCTAGTTGTTCGGACCCACTGTGTCCAAGTATGATCGGGCTTTTGAGAAGGCTGCTGCAGCTTGTGCTTCCTTTTCTAAGGTGTTAATGGCAGCTCCAAGGGAGAGAGTTAAGCTGAAGAAAGCCCATGGGATAAAAGCAAAGGTCTGTTTCCTCTTCTCATAGAACCTCTTTCTGTGAAGCTGCATGTTGGAGGTAGTCTTCCATTCTTGGCCCTTGCTTTTCTCCAAGCAGGAAAGAAACCAGCGGTAGGACTTAACATCTCCTGGAAATGAATCATTTAACCTGCCTTGTGTCTCTGAACAGAGTGATGCTGGCTGATAAGCTGTTCGAGGTTCATGGCCTTGCTCAAATCAGAGGAACGCTAGATGTCTGGGCCTGTTCCCAGGAGCACTCTGTGCTACTCTGGGGATTCATCTTTGCACCCCAGTTTAGGTTTGGAATGGCCCCAAAGGGGGCTCAGCCATGTGACTGACAAAGCACAGACCTGAACACACATTTCTGAATAGCAGAAATGACAAAGGTAGAAGTAGACCATGAGCTGGAAAGTAAAACTGGATGTGGTTCTCCTATCAAAGGCAAACAGATTGGAAGCTCTGCCTCTAGTGAAACTCATAGTCCCGTGGAGTGAGAGCTGACTAGAAAGCCAATCCACTAAGCCCATGGAGTCTGAGACTGAGACACAATAGCCCTTTGTTCTTGAAACTGTGGGGGTTATTAGCTTTTGTTAACTACTGGTTTTGGAGGAATCTCCAAATTCCATTGTGTTTCCTGCCCTGAGGTAGGGTTACGGGATCATCCTCCTAGTAAGAAAACTATGATGGCAAATAATGTCTTCTCACTTCCCAGAGCAGCATGTTAGGACCAAGCAAAAAGACCACATCACCAAAAAAAAAAAAAAAAAACACCAAAAACAAAAAAACACACCACACACACAAAACCATGCCACCTTTTTGTTGCTTTGTCTACATCATAAAGGATTTGGAGGCAAGAGAGCCTTTCACAAGAACACCTCTGTAGAGATGGAAGTGGGCCTGTTGCCTGCTTGGTAATACACAAAGTAAAACAAACCACCTGCACTGAAGGAGGGTTCTGGCACTATGCACAGGGGGTCTGGGGCTAGGTGAGGGGAGCCATACGTCTTTCCTGCTTCTCTCAGAAGGTGCTGTGGGGTGGGGGTGCTTTCAGCCATGCCTAAGACCTTGCATTAAGTAGTTGTTTCTAGCTGCTGTTGGCCACCACACCCGAACATCCAGGCTATTGTCCCTCGCTTCTGCTGCTGGCTGTTGTGCTCTCCACCGGCTCCCCCAGCATCTGGCTCTAGTGATAAGAGACACAGTAGCAAAGATTAGGAGGAACATGCAGTCACAGAAGGGGGCCTCTTGGTTGCCCAAAGGTCTGTCTTCCTTCTCCCTAACCTTCCATGTAGAAGGCTACAAGGTCCTTTACAGTCATTAGGTGATATCAAATAGGTCCCTTCAGTTGGGGTGTGGAAGGGGATAGTTGTATAACACTCTACCCTTTTCATGTGTTGTCTTGATGGACTGTGCTGGCAGTTATTACTCTATTCAATCAAAAAAATGGCCTATTGACTTATTTCTAAAACTTCAGCTGTGTGGGCATAGGTAGGATTGTTTTCATCATTGAGACGGGATGCTTGCAAAAATCATTACATTAGTGATTCTTTAGGAGTTTCTTGTGAATGGTTTCGAATGGTTTCAAGTTTTAGGGTGTTCTTCTACTGTAAGCTTGAAGTCCTGGCTGTAGTTATTTAGAGATGAGAATGGAGGTCTAATGAAAATTTTTTTTTTTCTAGTATAAGCAGAGAAGATATTTTTCAGTTTCACAGGGCAGCCAGAATAGGGCTGAGGCAAGATCGGGGCTAGTCAGTCACGTGGATGATTCCCATCTTGTTCCACTCCCGTGCCATGTTCTGTTGAAGAGCAGATGACTAGCTGTAGTGCTGGTCCAGCTGCTGGTTATGGTCCAGAGTATACTTCAACTCCTGAAGAGCTCTAGGGCATAGTTTTGTCTTATTTGTAGCTCAAGCAATAAACAGAACTATCTTTTCAGGAAAGAAGGTATCCAAGTAGCTGGATTTAATAAGTTGTGGTTTGGTGTGTTGTGTGGTTTTTTTTTTTTTTGTTTTTTTTTTTGGTGGCAGAAACTGTGTCAGTGTAGTATCCAATTCCAGAATACCAGTTCCAGAAATAGCCTTATTATCCAGTCCAAAACCAATGTCATTTGGTGACTAGCCTGTTTATGAGAACTATTTTTTTTTAAACTAGAAATGTGAGGAATAGCTATTTTAGCAAGGCCTCTTCTTAGCTTTGTACATATTACACCCCTCTCAGGACCATGGAAGGTAGTGCAGCAACAACCATAAGAGTTAACTCAGGCTGTAGCTTGAAGACCTGATGCAAGCTTTGGTCTTTCTTGGAGGGGAATTTGCAGTGGTAGAATCTATCTTCTATCTAGGAAACAGTGGGTACATGCAGGCTGCATGAAGTGAGGGCAACATTCCATGGTGTCTCAGTAGTGCATTTGAGCTTGTGCTAATGTGAGTAAACCAGAATGCTAACCAAGCAAAAAATCAGTTACTTTTTTTCTCTTGACAAGGAAGTAGTGTCTTCCAAATTACCTGAATTGGGTACCTGCAGAAAAGATTAAGATCAACTGCCCATCTGTATCTCTTGATTTGCCAACTGGATGAACTTCGAAGTTGCTTCCTCTAAGAAATTACCAGTGTGGTCTTTCAGGGTTCGTTTTGGTAGTATTTGTTGTTAAAGCAGACTGAAATATTCTTTCACTAGTTTGAGCATTATAACATTAGGTTCTTTGGAGAGAGAAGTCTTGCTTCCTGTGGTTAGCTCTGTGACCTGTATATAACAGTCTGTATGTTCAGAATGTGTTATGTTTATATTGGTTGTGTGATCTTGAACCTTTCCTAGAAAGAAAGGGTGTGGGAAGAGAGGTCGTTCTGCTCATCCTTATTTGATAAGGTATTTAAGGGTGGTGTGCTTTTCACCTTGCCAGTTAAATTACTGATTGTATTTAAAAACAAAAACAAAAAAAAACAAACAAACAAACAAAAAAAAAACCAACCAAACAAACCCAAAACCCAACACATCTGTGTGGCTGGCAGCACAGGGATGTATTTTTACTCAAGTAATTAATGCCTAATTGCAGTTTTCTGAAAATACTCCTCTTCCTCCCCCCCATCATTAGGGGCTGTGGATATATGACTCGGTCCATGCCTGAAGTCGCTGCTGTGACTCTTAGTCTTAGTTTCTCATGTGAAGGGCTGGTAGTGACTAATCCTGGAACACTGGGGCATAGGATGGGGAGAGGACTCTTTATGTTCTGTTTGGACAACTTGCTGTTCCCTAAAATGCAAAGGAATGCAATAGCTTTTAATTTTTTTATTGCCCTACACCAAGTGTGGGCTGGGTGACCCTTTTAGACTAAGGAAATTGCTTGAAATTGCTTAAAAATCTGCACAGAGATGTCTTAAATACATATAGAAATCTCTTAACAGCTGATCGCATGCAAACTGGTTTTGCATGTGTGTGCATGTGCTCAGCTGCTAATGGAGGATCAAACGTGTTCTTCAAATGTACCTTGGTTGCGTCGGGCACCCCTTTGATAACCTGTGCAGCTCTTTGCCAAGCAGCAATAAAACCAACCCCTTTCTAGGAACTTGGAAGCAGCCAGACCAGAACTCGGCACGTACAACGCAGACATTCAGCAGGGCAATTTATAAGGACCAGTTGGGAACTATTACCAGAGGGCAGTAGCAGATGAAATTTAAGATCATGGAGGCTAGAGAAAGACAAAATAAGAAACTGGCCTTTGCTTTCTGTCTTTGCTACCTCAGCTATATAAAAAAAAGTGATCATTAATGGGGATACAAATAGACTAAATGCAGTGTTCTGGTCCTTCTCAGTCTGAAGAAGCATGATCTCCATCTCAGATGTATTGTTTTAAAAATACGCAACTAAGTAAACTGCTTTCAACTGTAATTTCTGAAAACTTAAATCACTCCAGGAAAGAAATACAATATTCTAGTATTCTCTAAAGTGCATTCATTATGTTCTTAAATTCTACTTGCTCTCCCTGCTACATGAATAAAAGTGGCTTGAATGATTCAAATGCTTGGGTGTCTTTGCTTTAAAGTTTGATAATTTCATATTTATTATTTGCACTTACAGCTTCACAGTGCAAATTTGGTCTGGAGAGATTAAAGAGTTTAATCTTTGCCTGCAAGACCTTAAACTCCTCCTTCCCTCTCACCCACCCCTTTCAAGGATAATATTCCACTGTGCCAGATTGCCCATATTGCCACCAGAAAATTGCTTGGGCCACTTCTTAAAAAATCAAAGGTCAACTCCATGCCTTGGTGGCAGCTGGGAAACTAATGATTTAATGCTGCTTTGACCTTTGGCTTCCTAGTCCGTTTGAGTCTGACCCAATGTTTTAATTTTCCAGTACTGCTGGGCAGTTGGCTTTTGTCTGTTTCCAGATGTAACTTGCATACTGAGGCCTGTTACTGAAGGGAGAACAAAACAACAAAACATCTCGGCCTACAAGGGGAAGGAAAAATAACAGCACCTACGCTTTTTTAATGCTACAAAATACAGCTGTCCAGTGAGACTGACTCTTCTACAGCTAACAAGGTCAGGTTTAGGATAACAAAATGTGAATATTTGTCCAAAGCTTATATCTAGACTTAAACTATTTTAATGGCAGTCTTGCTGAAATGCTGCTTTTTTACAGGTCTGTAAAAAGTAACAGAGTAAAAACAGTAGCTCTTTCCCTTTCTGCCCTCAATGTCTCCAAATCAGTATTTCTTTTTTTTATTGGAAGAAAAGTCAATGTTTGAGCTGATACTGGGAAACATCAGAAAAATAACCAGTTGGTTCTTGAAAAAGCATGTGCTTGCTATTTGTGGGGGAATAGAAGTGTAAAGTGAGATGGAAAGCAGTGGTGTTAGGTTTTTGCAATACCGGTAATTTTGCAACCATTGCCAGTACAGTTTGAATGTGCTATTAATGGTGTGATAATGGTGGGGAAAGCACCCTAAGGTGGCTAGCCTTTTCTTAATGAAAAGACGGCTGATTGTTTGGAAGGATTCCCCTTGAGTACCGATGCATATGGAAACTCCCCTTTGTCTGAAAGTGCAAATCTCCCGTTTTTTCTGGTCTGTCTGCTCATCAGGAGTACCAATCGGACTTGATTCCTGCCTGAACTACCCTGCAGCTCTCAAAGGTCAGCTCATACCCGGGCTGTATGAGAGGCTGTGTGAGAGGTTAGTTTTGCAGAGCAGATGGGCTCCTAAAACTTTTATGGTCTCCAGTCAAATCACCTCAAGCTGTAATCTCATTAAATCTTAAGTGAATCAGTGGGTCTGGTTATTACTTGAAAGCAGAGTTACAGGAAGCGATGTTCCTGATGCAGTGGGTCTGTCTTGCTAGTAAGCTACCAGAGCTACTTGCCTGTGTGTGGCTCTTAAAGCTGCTCTGTTACTTTGATAGCAAAGGCGGTATGTGGGGTGCAGCAAGGTAACCGTTTGGTAGAGGACAAAGGTAGAGATGAAGCTTTTCCTGAAATCCTTATTGTGTTAACTTACGGAGTTTTAATTCTCCCTTGCCCTCTTGATCACACACCCCTATTACACTGTCCCAGTAAGTCATTTGTGTCTTAGAGTAAGTTAACCTAATAACTTATTTAGGAAACCAGCAGAGTGCTTAGCACTGTGCACACCGTTGCTGAAAGAACTGCATGACAACACTCCAAAAGTCTGGCCTTCATCTTTTTTTAATCCAGCATACTGTATACTGTCTTTTGGAGTTCTTGTGCTAGAAAATGCTATGTAGAGGAATATTCTAGAGGCAGGCAGGTAGCTTCCTTGAAAGTCTTTTGACTAAGCAGACTTGACTCAATAGGTTAATTATCTTGTGCTTGGAAATCTGGTTAAGCATGTTTTGTTCTTCTGCCTGGATTGCAGAAAGTCTTTTTCTGTTTTAAAGAGAATAAATCTAATCTATGACTTCCTCAAACTGTCTTCTTAGTAGGCAGGGGACATGTAGGACTAGTTTGGCAATACATAAAAAATTAATGATCATGGCTTAACATGCAAGACTTGTGTGTACACAAGAGTGTTCATAAAAACTTCCTGCTGATTGTTTAGAGATAATAACATTTCTTCTGTCTTGCCTACCTGCTTCCTCCCTCGGGGGGGGGGGGGGGGGGGGACCAACGACGACGGGGGACGACACGACGACACACACCATACCTTGTGTAAACCTGGCCTTTTGGTAAATTGGTGTACCTAAACTGCAGTCTAACTCCTGACAGCGCTTGTTAGAAATAGCTTATTTGTAATGTAGATGTTCATGGTGCGCTTTCACTGTAAGAATTGTCTCATCCTCAGAAACGTTATATATAACAAGACAATGTGGATTTTATCATAAAATAGCTTTTTTTGTAGTAAGACTAGGGCATATTTTTTCTCTTCAAGAATTGGGCCATCCCTTCTTCCTTCTTCCTTTGGTAAAGTGAGTCACATCTGACAATTCTCCTCTAGTTCAGTCTGTAGAGCTTTTCTTCTCTTCATTGATGATTGAACAAGCCTTCTATATTTAGATTTATCCTGATTTAAAGCTCAGACAAGGCTACAGGTAAAGTTTAGGGTAAGGCTAACTTGCCTGCACAATACAGAAGCAATCTAAAGCTAGTGTTATGTGGAATGGCTGATGCCGCTATTGAAAAGGTGGGTGCTTTCACTCAAGGATTCAAAGTATTTAAGCATTCTAAAAATTCAAAATGCTTTCAAATTCTGAAAAGGTCCTTGAAATATATTGCTGAACCATTACAGGGTGGCACCAAACCACTATAGTTTGGTTAGGCCAAAACTGTAATGCTCTACAGCAGAATTTAGTTGGTGGCTATGTGAATACATATGCTATATACTTGACCCATGGGAGCCCCATGGAGTGGGTTAAAAATAGAGTGTGTGTATCAATTATAACTTAAACCTTGACTGGGATGGAAGATTGTCCTCACTCTCCCAAAACCGAACCTACTACTCAATAATGGTGTCTATGGTACAATGACACAGTGCAATTATTAGTGTTTCTTATTCATTGCCTTTAAGCACCTTAAATCTACCCTGCAGTTTGAAGGAGAGGTAATTCTGCTCCCCTTCAGTTTTCACTTACTTGGATATTCATCCTGGAATGCTTATCTCTTCCTACCTCTTCCACATTCAGAAGGAAAGCAATCTTAAGTCCTCTCCATGAGGAAGAGGGCTATTACAGTACGACACTGTGCAGCACTTAAATCTATGACAGAAAGGCAGAAAGTATTTTTCAGGGGGTAAAAAAAAACCAACAACAACCACAACACACAAAAAAAACCACCAACAAAGATCACTTTGTCAGGGGGCAAAACAGGCTTTAAACTTGCTTGTATGTACCTATATTTCACCCATTTGGAAATAAGTGTGAGGCAGGTAAGTGATTAATTTAGAGTTCTGAAACTTAAAAGAGGTTTTGCTTCTGTTCTATTGCTAGAGAGGCAAACAGCTGGAGATATATGAAGACATACTTAAATTGTCCATCAGGACTTGTCTTAAATCTTCAGATATAAATAAAAATGTCTCTAATCTTGTGTTAATGGCTTGTAAACAAAGGTTTATCTGTTCTTCTTACTGTTCTATAGTGATGGAGAAAAAAATTATTCTGAGTAAACACTTCTGACTTCCTGGAAGAGGTCTCCTTATTCTTAGATGTTTTTCTTCTATGATTTACAGTACCTTCTTGGCAGTAACTGCAGAGCTGTGTCATTATATGATAGATGGACAAGAATTTACTCATTCACTCGCAAGGGATTAAAGAGTAACCTGCAGTAATGTTTGTTACATGATTATTGAAATGCCCTGTGGCTGTTAAGACAGCTAGGTCTTCCAAAACAAACATTAAATACTAGAGTTCAGTTGGAAGTAATAGTATGCTAGCACCCATAGGATAACACTTTCATGCGGAGTCTTTCATAAAACGTGATTGTATAATCCTCCTTAAAATCAAGAGGAATTGTAACAAGAATATTAATCTGACAAACTTAGTCTGGTATTCTTCTACAAGCAGCAAAGCTTTGATCCTCAAGGACAACATTGTTTCTCTGAGTAAGATACTCCAGTGTATGTGCCAAGTCCTATGCTGGGAGCCGATAATCATTATTTTTGACATGGATGGTAGAACTTGGTGTTTTGAGGAATCCTGGTACAATATATATATATAATATGCTTTTAGAAACTACTGCCTGGGTCTGGAGCAAACCAAATTTTTTTTTCTTTCAATGCAATCCAAATTTGTTATTGCTTAATTAAGATTCCTCATTTATGAGGAATCCCAACCGAAACCTCAACATGTCGTAATTTTTCTTCCTGCTCTGAAACATGTGTACTTAAGCTAGTAAAATTTTACACTTGCATATTTTTAGTGTGTGAGCATTTGAGAGGATGATGGTATAGAGGGAGAGCTTGAATGCTTTTTGAAAAGATACCTTCCAAATGTTCATGTTAGCCATTTCTGGGTTTCACTGAAGAGAAGTTCCTTCAATGGCCTTATTCTGTAAGGTCTTGGTATGTGGGTATATAGTTGTTGTAAAAATAATGTTTGAGACAGAGTAAGGCAAGAGGAGCAGGGAAGGCAAAGAACAGAGTGGGCCAATTCAGTGCTGCCTTTGTGCTTTGCACAAAACCTGTTCCACATAAGCAGTAACTAAAAACATTGCAGTATAAAACACTTGGAATGGGTTTATATGTCAGTTTTCCCAGACAACCGTCTTGCCTGTATTTCCTAATAAAAGGCTATAGTTGGTCTTACTCACTTTGACCTGAGTTTGATGTGCATATGGTGGTAACTGGACTTGTTTAATAGGCACGGATTGTTTCTCAATTAAAGAAGGAAGAAAAAAAATTAACAGCTCCTGCTGTGGGGGTTCAGTACCATGGCTGTTCTTATTACAGCTTTCCTCTGAAGACAGAAGAGGTGCCAGGCAGAAGTGGGAGGAACAGCAGAAATGCGCGGTTCCCATCGGACATCCAGGCTGCAGTAGCAGCCAATGCCTAATGCTGGGGTGGCGGGGGGAGAAGGAGAGGAGAAAAGGATGACACTTCCTTCCCCCTCCCCTGCCTGCCTCACATGCTTGGCC
The DNA here is from genome assembly GCA_030449065.1 of Oceanodroma leucorhoa. Classification (NCBI taxonomy): domain Eukaryota; kingdom Metazoa; phylum Chordata; class Aves; order Procellariiformes; genus Oceanodroma; species Oceanodroma leucorhoa. The sequence continues at coordinate 3,579,996 of JASVER010000053.1, forward strand.
AACTGGGCAGTTTCCCACTGAGAAAATGTGTGAGGAAGGAGGAATTCTTTCCTATAATATCCTAGGTGATCAGCTTATGCCCTAATGCATAAATTTATATTAACTGTTCTTTGTTTTTACTCCACATAGTTTAAATTGCTGTGAGATCACTATGGTTCTGTTTCTAAATTTGAACTGATAGAGATATTTAATGTTTTTGTGTATGCAAGAGTCTAAGTCTTGCCACAAGGAGTCATTGCAAGCAGCCTAATCCCTTCAGTAGTTGCTGTCTCTGTAGTGATGGTAGCTTGTGTAACACCAGGTAAATCTCTGTTGAAGAGCTGATATTGGAAAGGGTTGTGTGTGTGGAGAATGATGGGCACAGTGTCTTGTACAAGTATGAGGACTGATTTGCTTGCCAGACTATTACACAAACTGGAATACCAGAGTCTTGTAGTGGTGGTGTTAGAAATCTGAATCGCTTCATTTTGCTAAATGTATGTTAACAACCCTCTTTGTTAAAAGAGCTTTGACATTTGTTAGTCTAAAAGTTGATGTATTTTTTTTCCTTCATCCTAACACAAACCCTCCTTTTTAAAAAAGGTATAGAGATATGCTTTTTTAATTCTGTAGAGATTATGTAATGTTATTAAAATTATTTTAAAGGAATCATAGGTACAGAGACAAACCTCACCCAAATAGAAGATAGAAATTAAAGATGTTGAGCTACCTCATACTTCTGGTTTTATATTAATGGTACTTCGTTATAAAAATGGTTTTATCTGAAACTTATTACTTTTGAGCACTGTTCTCTACTACTTGTTTTGACTCTGGGTTCTTGTGCTCTTCCCCTATTATTGGCAGTAAGGCCACACAAGCAAGGGGGAGACAACTAGACAATAAAGCTGCAAAGTGGGCTCAGAATTTGTAATTGCTTAGTTTTCTAGTACTTAGTTTTCTAGTATTCTCTAGCTACTGTGGTTTGAATTGCAGGTTAAATTCACGTAGTGGTTAATCTGTGGGAGTTTTCAAATGTGCACTTTCAATCTTTTTTCTTGTGACAAATAAGTACTAGATGATGTAATTTGAAGCATTACACTATGTGAAAGAGTAAGCACAAACTCATGTTCTAAAGAATATTTTTCTGAACCCAGATTTCTAGTACAGCTTAAAACAAAACAAAAAAAAACAGAGCCAAAAACCCCACACGAAACAAAAAACTGAGGTAGAACCTTACCACAGAGTTAAAATAGGTAAAGCCACAGTTTCTCTGGATAAATGTGTTCTTTCTCCTCATACTCATTTTTTCCCTTTCCCATTACGAATTTAAGATGTCTAGCCTGATAGCCTTTCTGACCCCCCAGAGAAGCCCTCTGAAAATATTAATGGGAATCTGTTGCACCGAAGTAAATTTTTTTAGGTAGTGGTGGTTTGACTACAGACTAGCTCTATAAAAAAATTAATCCTACAAAAGACGTGTTTGTGCTGGGATCAGGAAACTGCTCTGGCAAACTGCACGCAGCCCATCAGCTTAGGATGTTCTTTCACAATTGGCTTGTCTTTGGCATGAGGACTAGCTGGCCCTTGGGTAAAATCCAGGAGCTCTAGGGTTTGTTTCTCTTCCACTCTCTTCTCCCATCAAATCAAAAGGAATAAGGTTTGTTTCCAGTATATTAAGAGAGAAAAATGTTTTCTAGCTGTTTGTTTGCAAGGCATATAATAGCATCCTTGCCGTCAGCTTTCCATGTGAAGGTCAACAGTTGCCAAGGACCTGAATGGAAGTAGTGTTCTCTGCAGTGGTGTAGGAACAGCACAGAGTTGAGGAATACGGATTTTTGAGAGGTGAGGCCTATACTGATGTTAGTCACAGAGCAGGGCGCAGGAGCCTCGAGTGGACCCTGACTCCTGTTCTAACCCTTCCTGTTGCGTAGAAGGAAAAATTTCAAAAGGTCTAATGCTGAGCTGTGCAGGACAAGGGAAAATGTCTTATGTGAGGAGTTTGTAGAGATGTTGAAGTTTGTTTGTTGTCTCTAAGAAACAAAATACCACGTGCAATAGCAAAGCAATTGTCAACTCGTTACGATTTAGAGCATCACTGAAATCATGGCCAAGCTTTGGCTGAGAACTATAAGACACTCTAGCTTTTCAGAGAGCTGAAGAGTCAGGGAGGCTTAGTGAAGGATTTGCAGGGACTTACAGCAGTGACTTGGACAGATGGGCTTGAAAGTGGAACTGGGTCCTGACCCACTCTTAATGTCTGCCTCCACAGCAGGCTATTAGCTTGCTTGCTTGAACTGTTGAATATTTAGATCCACCCACTGTCCCCTGTGCCAAGACCACCCTGCTGCTACTCGTGTCATGTAGATTTGGCACAGAAGCTGCATTTAAACAGCTAATGAGTTGCATGTTGAAGCACAGGCTGGTGTCCTCTATTGAAATCTGTAAAAGAGCTGACTTATCACTGGCTAAGTAATCTATTAGCTACTGATACTATTGCATCTTGCCATAGACTGGCTACCTTGCCTGCTTTAGTGCTGAAGCAGATGCTGTGACTTTTAAAACAAAAGAAATGCAGATTTTCTTACCCCAGAAAAATTCTTTAAAAGAAAATAGCAGAATGTAGACATACCGTTATGCAGTAATTAAATGATAGCCCACTGTGGGTTAATTATACCTGTGCCACCTCAGTATTAACATTAGAAGAATATTAAGCCTTGCTTATCCCTATTTAGGAAGAATTGGAGTGATGAGTTAAGGTGGATGTGATATGTTCTTGCCAGTCCATCAATAATGGGAATCTCTGAGGTAGTACATTAGATCAGCTGGCCAAATTACCTTGCACCCAAGAGCTTTTAGGAAGCTAGCTGATGAGATGTGGATCTTCAAACGCTGGGCACATACCAGGTGAGTTGGTGTAGTGCTCCCTCCATATTTAGAGTGGATGAATGGGGGGTACTGCTGCTGCGAGAAATGCTTGAGATGCTGTAGTTCCAGGGCTTCAGGTGGGTGGCTGTAACCAGGAGCTAGTGTCAATCACATGAAGTTTTACTGATAAGATTTTTAACTCAAAACGCAGAGGATGCAATTTTGTGTGCTGGAGCCAGCAGATCCTTAAACCAGCTTTGTGAAAGGTGAGACTTCCTGTCTCCTAGACCTGGTTTGCAGCCTGTTGTCCCACCATTACAGTGATGATGTGGCCTTCAGAGTGAAGTGGATCTTGATTGTCACTCCTTTTGAATTTGCAAATGCTGTTTGCATTGGCAAAGACAACTTAAATGGTCTCTGCTCCACTCCCAGCTGACTGTTAATACTCTCTGCGTTTTCTAAACTTGATTAATGGAACTATGCGTCTTCCAAAAAAACTTTGCTTTTAACCCAGGTGATTTGGCTGACCCAACGTTGTCACGTCACCACTCTCTAAAATATGCAGCTGTTTTTACTGGCTTCATGACATCACAGCAGGATTGAAGAAGGTAATCGTCAAGAATTTTAAGAGTATGGTAGTCTGTTTGGTTTAACAAGCCTGTTTAGCTTATCAGAATCAGCTCTGGTCTCTGGGTAGATACTGTTCTTCCAGTTAGAACTCGAGATGAATGCTATCAATGAGAAGATTTACACTGATTTCCAGCTGTGAGGTTGGCGAAGTACCAGAACTGAACAATGTGGCTTGGCACTGTAGCTCATCTAATACTTAGTAGGTAGTTGTCATGAGATGTCTTTGTGTCCTTCGTTGTGGGTTCTTCTACCTCCCTTGTGCTAGCCCTACTGCTATTTCTGATCCCAGGGTCAGCTGATTGAATAAACCGTTTTCTAAAATTAATTTTCTGCTGTTTGTAAAGATCCCCAAATCTCTTCACTGAGACTGGAGGAGCAGTGAAGCGGGGAGGAAGGGAGGAAGGCAGGAGGTGTAGGGCTTCCTCTTAGAGTGGCTGTCAGTTTAATTGTGGAGTGAAAGGACAGCCTTGCGCTGCGTGTGGTTCACATTGGGAGCAGTGCTGGTTAGATGGGGGGTTTTATAAGTGAGCTTCCTTCCCCCTCATGTGCTGGGCCAAGAGATACCTGTGTGGCTGAGAAACTGGAGCATCTGGGGAAGGAAGGGTATTAACACTAGTGCTGGAAAAATTGCATGTGGAATTACAACTTTATTTCCTACAGGCAGACTTGCGTGAGTCTTAGTCATCTATTAGCTGGGCTTTTATTATTCCATGTGGGGTAAGGAAATCAAGCTGAATTTAACAGAAGGGCTGAATGATCCTCTTGCACTTGATGAACTTATAAATGGACCTAAACCTATCTGTTCATCCAAGTGGCAAAGGAAGGTAATAAATAGCAAAGTGGTTTCACTAATTCTACTTGGTACAACTTTCTGTGCATACTGCATGCCCTGTGCAGTATGGGCTGTAATGCTTCAAGGTGCCTGTATTCTTGTAGAAATTTCATTTATTAGAATATTGACCTGAATTTGAGGATTAACTCTTTTGTCTGCTGTGAAGACCTTCTGGAGTTGGTGTACCATTTCCCGTTACTGTGGATGTGGCAAGGAAAATTGGTGTTAAGCCAGTCTCTCCTACACCAGAGTGTTAAGTCAAAATACAGATTCTAAGAGTAATTTGATCATGCACTGGTACACAGAAACATGAGGTTTTTGAGTATCTCTGAAGGTAAAATGTTTCACGTATACTGGGGAATAGCCTGTAGTTCTGATGTGTATCACATGGCTTGCTAATATTTTCAATCTTTAGATTTTGTATTTAAATTTCAAGAGTTATATCAGTGCAGAAGTTAAGGTTCCTAAAACTCTGATCATGGTGTGAAGCAAGTTAGTTGTCACAAATTGCTATTAAAATGGAAACTAAGGACCGGCTTCCTACAGAGTAAAAATATTACCTCTTTCCGCTTAAACTTGCAACAATTATCTGCACCAAATTCTGAACCAGGCATCCTGGGTGGTGTATTTATATGCTGTTAAAAAAAAAAAAAAAAAGCTGTATGCATGATGCAGGGAAGCAGCTTTTTCTCCAGTTTGGGGGAGGGGGGGAAGGGGGAACGAAAACAAATAAAACACAGTGCTGAGGGAGGAGGACCAAAATTAATTGGAAAATAAGTTTATACTAAATTCATAGTCATCTAAGCTTTACACGCTACCTAACAAAGCCAGTGGTGTTTGAGTTATTGTCAAGGGAACTAGATAATAAAACACCTTTAGTAATGGAAAACTTCAGACTGACTATGGTAAGTATAATTTTTTTTTTGGTCATAAACTCAAACTAAGTTAACTTACAAATGCCATACTGAAACTTTTCCAAAAGCAGAAACCAAGAGGCTACTGTTTTGTCTGTAGATTTTTTTTTTTAATTTTTGGTTAAGATTACAGGGTAGCTTTTAAAGCATCAAACTTATATTTTAAAATATATGTGACCTTATGTGTTGCTGCCTTGTACAAATTCTTAACCGCTGTAGGCTTAAATAAAATCACTGCAAGACACTGAAATGTCATGACAGAAAACAAATGCTTAAACATGGTTAGATTCCACATGCTTTATTGACAACTGGATGCATATATGCTCTTAAATGTGCTCTGAAATGAGAGAAACCGGGTGCTTGCAAGCTGGGAGGAGAAGGGCACTGTGAATATTGCTGAAGGAGCATTTATTTAAACACAGGTTAAGGATAAGCCTCCTCAACTGCTGTTTCTGCTGAGTTTTCCTCTGTCATAGTGCCTACTACATTCCATTGCTTTTGTCTGGGCTTGGTATTTGGGAAATTTTGGTGAGGGCTGGAAGGTGGGGGAGCACGCTGGAAGCTGGTCAACAGTAAGGAGAGGAGCGCTGGTGTGGGAATTGTGGAGTGGGGTCAGGGTTTAACTTTAGTGGCCATTCATCAGATGATGATTGATTGCTGTGCAGTCCCAGGGGACGTTTAACAACATCTCCGCCCATCCCCCTGCCCCCTTTGAAAGCAGATGGACCAAAAAATGGGGAGAGCGACACCCAGGAATTCCTGCTGTTGTAAAATGTTTTTACGGTGCACTGTACAGCCTTTCCTGAAGCAATCACATTTATGGCCTTGCTGTTGTATTTCTTGGGCTGCTGTGGCTGTAAAAGATGAATAGCCCTGTAATATGGTTCACTGATTCTGTTTAAATTGAAGTAGGCTCCCTTTATTGTTTTGTGACTAAAATTGTATGCCACCAATTCAGGAAATATTTCCTGTTTGGGAAATAATCAACCCATAGCTGATTTATTTTAAAATAAATCACTTTTAACTATCTCTAAAACTATTCCCCTCTTGCTTCTGACTTCTCTCTTCTTTTAATTTTGGTGGAAATTCTAAAATACAAATTAATGTAGTGAAGCAGTTCTTTTAAAAAAAAAAAAAAATCTACTATATTTGCTTGTGAACCTCTTTTCCCTTGCTAGATAGTTACCAAAATGGGTGTTGGAAAGGCACCAGCTTTTATCTTAAAACAATTGTATTTTTGCTTAATTACTTAGTAATTACTACAGAAACAAACAATTCATTAAATGCAATTTACACAATCCTGAATTTCTTTGAAAGGAGAAATCTGTATCTGCTTTCTTCTCATTCCTGTCTTTCCTTGCTGCCTATCAGAACATGTGTGGTTTGGAAAAACCAGCATGTCTGAAGGTTTTTGCTTATAAAACAGTTTTTCATACATTTGGGAAAATAGTGAAATTAACAGGACAATAGTTAATTTACAGCTTGACGGATCTTTTGACTGTATCATCTCTACCTCTTCAGATAAAGTGGAGGGGGGGAAGTTTTAGGACTTTCCTCGTAAGTACTGTTTTGTGGTGGGTTGTTTTTTGTTTTGTTTTGTGTGGTGTTTGTTGGTTGTGGGTGTGGTTTTTTTTGGTTTTTTTTTTTTTTTTTTTTTAAAGCTGAGTATCACAAGCTGATCTCTGTTATGGAAGACTTTAGTATTACTTTCCTCTTCCTTCCCACTACCACTGCCCATTCACATTTCAAGACCAGTCTTGTTATTTGTCATGTAATGAGCATAGAAGGAGCAGTATGTTGCTATATTAACAGTGCAACTGAAAATTGGGGTGACCTTTTCCCATTGCTGAGACTGGAAGAAGAGGAGGTTCTGCCAACCTTTTAGGTACACTACAAGTGCATCAAATCTGAATTGAGAACACTTGTATTGTCCTACTTCAATCGGACAATATATTGTTGGTATGAGGTGTTTTTTGCAGGGGATTGCTTGTTTTGGTGGAGTGTTTTGGCTTATTTTCTCCCCCTTCTATTTAGAAACAGGCATCAAAACTTCATCTGGCAATACGTGACCTTTATGGCCAGCACCTAGGGATTGGGATGAAGGCAGGCTTGAGCTTAACAATGAATGCCTGGTTGTGGTTGCAAGCGCAGGCAAGCTGGGTGCGGTGCTCCAAGCTCCGTTAGCCCGACTAGCACAAATCCCCCCTTGCTGTTGCACCCTGCACAGCTGGGAACTTTCCAGTTCAGTTCTCTGGGAGTGTGGTCCTAGTGCTTGGTGGAGCTGATGTACAGCCTGTTGGGTGTTCCTGACAGTGAGTACGTGAGACGGACCACAGGAGGAGAATTGCCCTTCTTGTACCTCTGCTAAGTTGGGGTTTCTGTTGTAGTCTTTGTGTCCAGAAAGGAGTTTCTGGGGGATTCCTAGTTCATCTTGAAACTGGTTGACTCTTCCAGTTCACTTATGATGAGCAGCTCCTTTTCATGCTGAGAGCAGTAGGGATATTACGCATTTGCGCTTTCTCATGTGTGTATTTAAGGTAACTGTTTCAAATAACAGCGTAATGATGGAGATCAGTCCATCACTGTCTACTTCCTACCCTTCTCTTCACCCAAGCCTGTTAACTCTTCTGCTCTCAGACTTTAAATCTATGTTGTTTTCACCACTTTGTTTACTGAGAAACAAATACCAGGTTTTGTTAATGTCTTTATAGTGTTTACCCAAAAGACTTTTCCCTTGCCATGTCCTATGTAATCTGCATATTTCTGAAATGAGATGATGGCTCTTGTCTCTCTTCATTCTAAATTCTGGAGTGATGTTTTCCACCACATTTTGGTGGGTGGTAAGAGGCAACTGAACAGCTTAAATTTAGTATCTCTTTGGTTTGAACGGCTGGATGACTCTTTACCACTGGATGCTGTTAACCTTGCAGCAGGAGTGCTTGGGTGACAGGACTGATCTGTGGTGTTTTACCAGTCTTTTGCTTCTGGTGTTGACTATTTTGGAGGACTAGTAACAGATTTAACTTGCTTCTGGACTTCTGTTCATATGGTCACTGTTTTCCTTTCAGCTGCTCTGCTTGATTGAGGCCCCAAATCCCTGCTGTATGTTTTTAAAGTATATCGGATTCATATGACTTAACTTGATACCCTGTCTTGGTTTTCATTCTCTCTCAACTTCTCAGTTGTTTAAGTGGAGTCATTCAGCAACATGTAATAAACATTCCCTGTAATTTCAACAGCAAAATTACAGAACTGCATGAGCAAGTGAACATTGAATACAGATTTAGACAACCACGGTGTAAAGACAAGGAACCCTCTAGTTGAGGAAGATGATGCATTTGAATAACGCATTTCAGAGCCAAGGCAGCTTTTTACTTACAAAAGGCGAGGATTTGAGATACTGCTTGAGGGTTTAGTGTTTGAACAGAAGCAAAACATAGCACTCTGTTCCAGTTTCCATACAACAAAACTTAACTTAAAAAAAAAAGGCTTTTAGTAAAATCTGACATGTGTGCGCAAACACACACACGCCTTTGAGAAATTAATCCATATACCGCTTCAGCTGTTGCACTTATAGGAGCTTAAAATGTCACTTTATGCAGCACAGGCAATCTGAGGGAATCACCTGTCCTGTTCTCCCCCTTCCTTTTGAGGGAGAAGGGAAAGGGGGATGTTACGCACCATACCACAAACTGTTAGCTGGAATCAGGAGTGGCTGGATGACAGCTGTGAGAAGACAGGCATATCAAACACTTGTCCAATCTTTGTTCTGCTCTTGTTCCTTTCTGAGGTAGATTTCAAATAGCTGGTGATGGAAAAATTGTTTGTGCTGTGAAACCTTGTTTGCCTTTGTATAGTGGATTTTTAATTCTTCCATGGCAATCTAGATTTTCTAACATTATACTCTAACAAAAATAGCGTATGTAGCTAAGAGCAAGACTTTGAACTCAGAACTTCCTTGTGTTGAAATGTTGTGCTCCTTCACTTGCAGTTTTGAAAACAAAACAGCTGATTTCTGCTTGCTTCTGAGAAAACACTTCCACGGAAGATGCTATTTCTGTGTGCTGCTTCCCTCTACTGGGTGGAATGGGAACGGTTATAGCTGATGAATGGATCCAACTTCCTAGGCTAACATCTTGTCTAAGACTGTCATTGTGATTTGAATATAGGGTTTTGAAGTGCTGTGTGAATAGAATGGGGGTTTAGTGGTTACCCACAGTTCACTGTAGCATGGGTAACGTTCTGATGGGCACGCTAACGTTCCAGTCTTGTTCTCTTCCAACTCAAGCATCTCTAAGTATCACTAGCTTAGAAACATTCTCATAGCAAAGGTTTTTGTTGCTTTGCTGTTGGGAGTGGCAGAAGGGAGTCTTGCCCTAATATTATCACTACCCTGAACACAAGGGATTTGCATATTTTGAAAAAAATAGAGGATGGCTCTCAGGCCTGCATACTTTGTTTTCCCCTTCTGGGAGGTGGGTGTGCTTGTGTTGCAGTTCTCCAGTGCAGTGATTATTAAATGACCCACTTAAGAGAATGTGATGTTTGTGTATGCAGGAAAAGTCTTCCCCTGAATCTTGCCATAGATGACATCTTCAATCTGCAAGTGTTGGCAGATGGCTTCCGCTCTTAAGAGGAGCTGATGTGGACACTCTTCCTAGTATTGTATTGCAAAGAAAACAATGACACTTCCATCTAACTGTTAAGAGTATGATTTGGAGCTTACTGGGAGGGATAGCTCTTCCTCTGTGGAGAAACTATTGTGAAGTCTTTGCCTATTGCTACTGCCTCTCACCATCTCCTTTATAGTTGAGCGGTTGGATTTTTTTCATTCTGGCACTATTTTCTCTTTAATTCTTCATTAGATAGTGATACAGATATTTTTTTTTTCCTTCTAGGTACTGCATTTCTACTGTGATACCTGTTCTGTCCCCATATGTCGGGAATGTACCATGGGACGACATGTGGGTCACAGCTTTATCTACCTCCAAGATGCCCTCCAGGACTCCAGGACTCTCACCATTCAGCTCCTGGCAGATGCTCAGCAAGGACGACAGGCTATTCAAGTAAGATACTCCCAACTTGAGTACTTTATTTCCCCCTACTTCTTTCCTCCACAGCTTGTCTGCTACAGGGCACGGTGTCAAGGCAAAAAGCTCTCTGCTTCTGCTGTCAGTCTTCTCACCCCTTCTGTTCTCTCAGATCTCTGACAGAAGTGGCTGTGGAGCTGAAAACAAACTGCTGTTATATGAATTTTGCATTCTTGCAGCATAATCCTGTCATGTAAATCACAATATATATGAAGCTCTGTACAAACGCACTTGAGCGTGAAGCATTTTGAAGAAGGTTCTGATCTTGTATAGCAGTGCCAAGCCTGGTTTTGTTTTTACAACTGAGACTTATTTTCAGCTGTCTTTCATGCCTGTACAGCATCTAGCACTGTAACTACCTATAACTCTGGTTATGTTTTCAGTGTTGCCATCAAATATAAAATACTCATCAGCTGTTGGATTAGTGTGAAACTTCTAACCTGCCTGTGCGAAGGATCTGGAGGTATCTCTCTACAAGGATTACTCTGCACACACACAGATGCATACTGTATCTGCCTATTATTGCATTCTACCTCAGCTATGTTTTATAATGCAAGTATAAATACCAGGCAAGGACTGGAAGGAAGGTAGTACAGTGCTTCAAACTACATAAGAAATTTACATAGGGAAGTAACCTGCAGGGATATGTAGATATTACTTTTGCTGAGTAATATCTAGTAGTAACTGTTACGATATTAGCAGTAGTTTTGCATGTATAAAGAGAGTTTGGGTGGGGAAAGCATCATGGGAAGCTACACTCCACACTACTATCTTCTCATTTTGTTAGCCTCAAATGCCCTAGATTTGAGCTGGATATTCTGAAACTCAACACTTCTGTGTGATTTGACTACTAAGAATTTTTGAGTAAACATTGGTAGAATGCCACGTATAGGCAGTAAACTTACTTTCTGAATTGGGTGTGCTTTCCTGGCACATGCATGGTACAAACAATAATAATTAAAAAAACCCAAACAAACCCATTGTCCATCCATCATTGCTTGTTTCTAGTAGATGAGGATTTGAGTGGGTCTCTTAAATTTTCCTACTAAATAAAATCTGTTAAATCTCTTCTTCCATTGTTGTTGGCAGTGACCACTCCTTCAGTCTCTCCTGGCTCACTTCCCTGCAGTGCTACGGAATTCCTGTCTACTCTGGGCACGTTACTAAATGTAGGACTTGTGTGTCTTGGGGACTGGCTGTTATGAAGTTGGATCCCTTTCTGTGATGTGACAAATTTTCTGCCTGTCAGATAGCTATAACTCTTAAGTAAGCTTGTTCAGGGGACAGGAGCAGCTAACTTTTCTCTCCTTAAGTCTTTGCACCTGTGGAATGAAATAATAAGTATTATGGTGGTACAGATATTAAACTGTTGTTGATGTCTCCCTTTAGCTTCTGTTGTTAACTTGTTACAACAGAACAGCAAACACCAAGTTTTTGGAGGTGGATGGCTAATTTGAAACTCCATCCTAAGACAGAATCCTGTAAACCTTAGCTTCTTCCAAGGTTTGTTTTAAATTTGATCATAAGGCTCTTCAGCAATATCCATCCTGAAACTGTTAACATGTCCCCAAAATGAGCAAGAAGAAAGGATTATACTAGTTTAAAGAACCTCAGTGGTGCAGTGTTCTGAATTTCTCCAGGCTGTCCTAGACAAGGGCTTGTCTGTTAGTAATTAAATTACTGCTTTTGACCTCCAGGGCTCTTAATCATCTAACTGGTGCAGATAAATTATCTAAGGGACTGACTCTTAGAGTAGAAACTAGCAGAATATCATTGAGTACCACTCTACTACTATTGCATGAATGCTTTTGTGTCTGCTTGCTTCCTACTGGGTTTACTTTGCTTATTCCTCCCTCGTTTTCTTCTGGCTTTTATGTTGGAGGCTCCTGCCATTGTGGTGAGCTGTCTACTTTATGGCGGTACAGGTGAAGGGTGGGTGGCACTGGCTATGCTCGTGTAACTCGAACAAGCAGCTCAACTGAACTTGGTTTGTGCAGTTTTGCCCTGGTCTAACTACAGCCCATCCAGGTTAAGAGGCTATCTTGGAAGTGTTAATTGGGCAGCTTGCATAAGGATTCTGCAAAATGAACCATGCTTTTCAAGAACTGAGTTGTCTTAGTTTAGTGGGCTTTGTAATCTGGACTGCTGTACAGAAGAAGGGTGTAGTGAGCAAGCAGATCAGCGATAAAGTTGAGGTGGTGGTAATCTGCGTGTGCATATGCAGGAATGGGAAGACTGTACAACTCAAGACAGCTGTTACCTAAGCAACATCAGCAACAACTAGAAGAGCGTGTGATGCAGTTAAAAGCAGAGATGCCTGACTGAAAGGTTGATGCAGTGAGCCTGCTGCATAAGAGTTTTCATGGAGCTTTCCTTGTTCTTGGGACGATGGGGCTGTGAAGCTGTATATTTATCCTAGGGAGGAGACAGCATGTCAGCATGAATTTAAAACAAACTCTAAAGTAACTAGCCTCTCAATTAAAAGAAATTGGCTTGAGTGCTTTTGTTAAAGTTTTTGAAAACAGTCAACAGGGAATTAAATACCAGTACAAGCTGCAATATGAGGAACATAGGCTGGAGCTCTATGAGCCTTGAAAAGTAATATGGTGTAGTAACACTACTTAGTGGGCCTGATTCATACTGCTGTACTAGTAACTCCTTCTTAATAGGCACTGAAAGTGATAGCTCTCTGACATGAGATGTTAAGGATGAATGAGGAGGGGGAGTTGAGAGTAAAGGGGGGAAAGGTGGAATTTGAAGGGCGTTGCAGGAGGGAGGAAATCGAGCCATGAGTCAACTGGCTGGAGAGTATCTGGTTAACCAAAGTTGAAGGCTTTTAAGAAGAAATGTTTATTTAAACTCTTCCTGCGGCTTTGGAGGAAAGATTGTTTTTCAGACTTTAAAAAAAAAAAAAAAAAAAAAATGCTGTGAGTTGGGATACATTTCAGCCTCTTGTTCCACTGAAGCCTGATCTAGTCTGTCACTCCTGAAAAGTCCAAACCTCACTTTTCAAAGGAGTTGAAATCCTCTGTAAGAAATAGCAATCCTGGCAGCAAGAGGCTGGCTTTTTTCCTCAGTGAGGTTCTGCAGCAATGGAAAGCTTCTCCTGCTTCCCTGTGCTGCACTGGTCCTGGCCTGGATCACGCATTTTTAAGCCTGACCCTAACACAAGAACTTGTGCTCATGTGCCTGAGTGGTGAGCTGATCCAGCTGAAGGGGTAACCTTTCTGTAGGATTACTTTTTGGCTGGGTCAGCCCCTGGTTGGTTCACTGCAGTGCTACAAGGACCGTTGATGGTGCCAGGGAATGGAGCAGAAACACCCGACTCTGTGGCTTGTAGGGCCTCTTTCTTGTCTCAGTGGAAAGCTATGCTCCTTGCTAGGATGCTTTTCTAGCCTTTTTAGAGACTTGAATTGATTCACAGGATGATATGAAAGCCAAAGTTGACATTGGATTAATAGGGTGGGGAGATGCAGGACTGCTGTGTTTCTATATGGGGGAGCTTGTCCTGCTGCCTTGTTTTACCTCACGAAAGTGCACACTTAGCTGTCTTCTTTCAGAATTTTTTCCAAGGACTGGGCCACAAACTGAACGTAAATCTGTTATGATGAAAGATAGATGGCTTCTTCAAAATGTCATGTTCTTAAAATACATCTATACATGTGTAATTGTATATATGTATGTGTGTGTGTAATCTAATGCACTTGTGTAACAGTATAGCCTTGAGTGCTTATTCCCATTTAGGGTCAATTTCCAGGTGAACATGTTAAAATACAGTTTGATCTGCTCGTGTCAGTTGTCTTCAAAGTGGTTTTACTGGAAAACAAACAAATTCTGTCCTAGCTGAGCCTTGTGTTTGCTGGGATGTTTGATAGTGCAGGCTTCCACGTGTAAATTAACGCAATGAGATTGGTCATGTGCAGAACATAGAGGAAGCCACTCTCTTATCTACCAGCATGAAAGGCTTCGGAGTTGGCGGTAAGCTGGGTCAGCCATTAAGGCAATGCCTCTTCTCTCCCAAATTGTGGAGGAAGTGGCATGAAGTAGATTAACACTTTGATTCTAGGGAAGGGGGGAGGGAGGTACTGTAAGAAACTTGGCCAGCCAGAGGAGGAAGCTGATCTGTTGCCTTGAGCCTCTGCCCTTCAGTGGAAGCTTCCCATATGGATCTGTGCTGCCGGGAGGTTGATACCTGAGAAGGATGGCATCGCTGTGCTGCAAGGGATCTTTCTGGGGTTGTCACGTCAAGTTAGCTCAGGCACCCCTGTGCATGGCTTTGAAGTCAGGCTTGCAGGTTTGAGAATCTGAAATGAAGCTTTGTAAACAAAATGGAGTCAATTGCGCTTTTCTAAATCTAGGATTTATATCGACAGAGGCTGAATTTCTTTGTACTTCTAGTTACTGTTTTGTGTTGTGTTTTAGTAACATATGAGCAGATGGTTATTGGGAAAGATGGATTTGACGTATGTCACTGTCCAAACTACTGTTCTGCCTAAAACTTTAGGCAAAAAGTCTGTTCTTGCAGTACAAACCAAAGTGATTGTTCGTCGGTTTCTAACATGAGTTAACCTGGCCTCTAGCCCTCCCTCCATCAAAGCTTCTTTTAAAATTCTCTTTATGTGAGAATTTTTCTTGAAGTGAGAATTTTTTAGCATTTTACACTTTTTAGGCTGACACCTTTAAATTGGTCCAACTACTGTGATTTGTGCTATAACTGCACCAATATTACTGCAAAGTCACTGGTAAGCCTATTAATCCCAGTATCTTTACTTCAGCTATACTTTGTATGGGATCTTCCAATTAATTTTTCTAGTATAAGAATGTTAGGAAGTTTATACCCAAATTCTTGATGCTGGAGAAAGCTGGCTGTTATGTCCTGGTTGTTTTATCCTGTTCTGAAACAGTGATAAGTAATTGGAAAAGTTCTTTGAAACAAGCCCTCTCTATCTTCTTGTTATCATAAGGAATGAATACAAGCTATTTATGGATGGAACACCTTTAGCATTTGGTGGAAGAGGGCTAACTTGAGAGATACAGAAAAATTTCAAGTTTTTTGTATTTAACATGCTTTTAAAAGCTAGAGAGGGTTTGCCAGAGAATATGCATCTCAAAGCTTTTTTTTCCCCTCCAAGTAGGACTAACTTCCTCTTAAATACTTTTGTTTAAAGTGTAAATCCTCCACATTGAGGTAGGGGAGTGTGTATTTAATCCTCCATATTGAGGTAGGGAGGTGTATATTTAACGTTCTTTAGCTGTTACGTGTAGTCTATTCACCCCTGAAATACTGAAGGATTCCTCTGAGGAAAACAAAGTTTGCTTTCAAGTTTGAATTTCTTCTCCAGAGGTTTGCACCTTCATTGGAAAACTTTGACTAGCAAACTTAAATATTGGAATTAATGCTGAAAAATTATACCTCCTTCCTGCCTTTGGATGGATGGAATTATAAATCCTAAGGACCTTTTAAAAAATGCTCATGCAAGCTAGCTTTGATGGGTTGCAATACAGTTACCATAAGCAGCCTTTACACATCTCATGGTGTTGCCACAGTGGCGTGTTGTGCTGCAGTTTGTTCAAATGAACTGCATTGATATAATCTAACATCATGGCTCAGCATCTGGATTAACAGGCTCTGCTGTTTCAGAGACATAAGTTAGCCTCTTTAAATAACTGTGCTGTGTGGACGTAACTGTGGACATCCTGATTTTAATTTGGGTATTGGACTGTGGAAACCATGCAGTGAGGGCATCAGCACCTTTACAGTAGCTCTGCATTTCTTGTTTGTAGTCCATCAGAGCGCATGCTTTGTAATGGTTTTTCTTTCACCTGGAGTGTTGTATGCTTCTGATCATAATCTTTCATTTAAAAAAGTGGCACTAGTGAAAACTTGGAATAGTGATATTTCTAGAACGTTACATTTAAAAAGTTAAGATTAAATTGTAGAAAGCTTTTTGTTAACTTGAGGCTCCAGTTTCTTCTAATGTCCAACGGAAGACAGGAAATGTGAAAAATAGATGAAAGCTGCCAGTCTACAAAATGGCAAATCCTGATTTGGGCCCCTCTGTAGTCAGCCCAGATATCCAGAAGTGCAGCCAAGTTCTGTGATACTACTTTGCTACTTCTGGCTCTTGCAGCTGGTTTCTTCATAGCTTTGTTGTAGCATCAGTTGCCATGTCAGAGCCACTGTAGCAAGCTCACTACTAGTTTTTTCCCCGAGGAGGTTAAATGTGGCTAAAGGGGAGCTCACAGAGGTGCCCGCCTAAAGGGGGCTGGCAAAGGACGCCTGGGGTCCAGTACGACTTTGCTCTTCACCTTTTACTCAAAACTGGCTGGAGCATGTGGGAAGTGGCCAGGCATGCCTGGGTCTGGCGTCTTGTCCTGGAAAGGAGTGTTTGGTTTAGCATGTTGTATGTAGGGGTGTGTTTATGCAGAGCTAGGTCTATTAAGATGTAAAATGCTGTATGAATTATAGGAATAGTTACCTTAAGGTGTTAACAAAGTAGCTTTTTCAGTTTGTACAAAATGTCCGGAGAATAAAAACTTTGAGACCTGCACATTTAATAATCCTCATTAAATGCTTTGAAAACTGAAGGTACAGGTAATATTGCCTGCCATTGTCCTCTTCTGCTAAAGTGTGTGTTTTGAATGTTGTTTGTTGCTATTTGGGTAGCTTTATCAAGAAGAGTAAGGAATTCAGAAATGTGCTGGTAGCAATAGCTAGTGATGGATGTCTGCATTGCTTTCCTTCATGAAAACGTGCTTGTCTGCCCCACTGGCAGCTCTGTTTGGAAGGTTTCCTTTTGTTGTGGCCCTCTGGAACATATCACCTGCACCAACACTGTCATTACTTAAATTTTACTCTGAGGAATTGGAAGTACCAGTTTCAGCCCTAAAGTTTACAAGATATATTGCAAAGTCCTTTATTTTTTTTAACACCAAGGCACTGGTGACATCTCTAATAGAATGGGGAGTGTATTGGCCATCTTTGGGCGCCTGGGAAGTCACTAGTGAATAGGTACGGCTGCAAATAGGCAATTTACTGTATCAACCAACAGCAGGAAACAAGACAGTTATCAATCTCAAATTCAGTAACCCAACGAGATTCTCTGCTAAACACAGGCCTTGTCTTCCGTTTCCCAAGCATGTGAACTGGCTGACCATCTCATTCGCTAGCACTGGAATAATTATGTCATACCATGAGGAGAGTGCATCGTAAAAGCTGCTTTTCTTTAAAAGGATTTGTTGTTAAAAAGATCGTGTGGTGCCTGACCAGAACAAGAAATGCTGCTGCTTAACATGTTTCCTAAAAAGTTGACCTCTCTGAAGACAAGTTTTGCACAGGAAATGCCTGCAGAACAGCAGGAGAGAGTTATCATGGCAGAGCTGCGATATCTTACAGTAATCAAAGAGAACAAGGGATTTCCATGTAAAGAAGGCTCCCGAAAGTTGTACTTAAAGCTCTTGGCTTTTGCTTCAGATAGATACTTGCCTATTGCTGTTCCCTCCCCGCCATACCACTGCCTGCTGCTGTGTTTGATGCTGGTCAGCCTTCCCAGGCTGTTCTAGGCTGTTTTGGCAGAGTGCAGGATCATGTGAATTTGACCAAAACTTTGCCAATATCCTGGATAATACTAGAGCCTTAGTGTTTTGGGCATCTTCACTGATCTGAGCTGTCCAGACTCAGGCAAGTAAAAATAAATCCAGATGATGACATAAGTAGTTGGTAGACAACCTTGTGCTGTTGAGTACTGGTTACTTGCCCTACCATAGCTGGTTCCTACAGATGAAAGATCACAGCATCCACAGGGAATTCATACCTCTTCTGCTATGATGGAGTTCTTGAAAGGTGGACTCTGGTTTTGGTGAAGAATTGTGAGGGAAGTTGAGATTGCTTTTAGCTATAAGGTATGAGGAAAGCATACGCACAGATCACTGTCCTAATGGGTACTCCTGTACAAAAAAGCTCAAACAAGCAAACCAAGACTTTCCTGCTTTCACAGACATGCTTGCTAGAATTGGAATATGAGTGGATAGCATAGGTTCCCTAACACTTCTCAAGGAGATATCTGTTTCTCTTTGCGAGAGAAGGAGGGTGTTTTGCTGTACTTGACAAGAATCCAGGTCTGTTTTGGAAGAAATACATACCTTTTCCCTGCAGCAGAAGCTGGTTCTGTATTTGAATGGCAAAGTAAGAATACTGTGCCTCTATCATCTCTACATGTGGATTCTTCCAGCTAGGACTGAGACTTACTGGCTTTTATGAAGTCTTAATCTGTGGCCAGTTGTGACTTTGTCTGCTTTGCTAATTGTTTTAATGAGATTTTTCACTTTCTGTCAACTTGAAGAAGTGTTGAGTTAAATTTGTCTGCCAGAAGCTTTGTGTGAAGGCAGGTCAGGTCTGCCTCCAGTGGGACTGGGATATTTAGGCTGTCCATGAGTTTGAAGACATTCCCTCCTAAAAATGTAGGGAAGGTGACTCTGACCTGGGAGTTGCATGATGGAGGAACAGCTGAAAGGCATGCTCCTCTTACTGAGCCCTGTGCTGCAGAGGGGCTGTCAAGTAGCACTCCTATTTTCCTCTGCCAGTTTGCAAGAGACTTCTTTGGATTAAAGATCAGAAACATTGCCTTGTCTTATTTTCTCAGGCTTGTCTTCATCTTGTCTCCAGAGACAAATCACCTGACCAAGTTAATCTTCCTTTTCTTTTCAGTTCTCTACTCCTACGTGACCTGGAAGAATACATCTAATTCAAACTAGTTATCTTAAAATAATTACGTGGAATGAAAATGTCCAAGTAACAGTACACTTCTGGTTTTATGTTTTAGCATTCCCATTGTTGGCACAAACTAGATGCTGTTGAACCTGCCAGATCGGACTCTGAAAATACTAACAACTAATTCCATAAAAGATAACAAAAAGCCCTGTCTGACTTCTTAGACAAAGCTGGATCACATTGGGTAGTTCATAGATTGTTGCATCAGGTAGTTCTTAGATTGGTACATCCTCATATACAGAATTAAACTGAGGATATTTTCCATAAGGCCCTGAATGTACAGTAAAGCCTTTAAATTACATTTTTGCCCACTTTATCAAGCCTGCGTTTCTGAAGATTAAAGATGTTTTCTGCCAGAGCGTTCCCTGGCTACCTAGTCTGAAACAGCTCAAGTTCTGAAATGGACCAGTTCCTCAGACCAGAGTAAGGAGGGAAGGGTGTTGTAAAGTCTATCTAAAATGCTGTATTTAAAAGCAAATAGCCATGGCTATTTCCATGGCTTTCAGTATGTAATGTGGAAAATGAAGGTGAATTTGAGTTACGCTCTTAGCTGTCAACAGCTTATCGAGCTGCTACAGTCATGTGTAGTGTGTTGGTAGGGGTTTAGATAGATGTCTTGTGTATGTTGCTTAATATAAAAATTCTATACATAAAATACTGTGATGTGCCACGCTTATGAAAAGAGAAAAAACTAAATGCTTGATGGTACAGTCACAGAGTCACAGGATGGTTGAGGTTGGAAGGGACTTCTGGAGGTCTTGTCCAAGCCCCCTGCTTAAACAGGGCCACCCAGAGCCAGGTGCCCAGGACCATGTCCCAGACAGCTTTTGAGTATCTCCAAGGATGGAGACCCCACAACCTCTCTGGGCAGCCTGTGCCAGTGCTCGGTCACCCTCGTGGTGAAAAAGTGTTTCCTGGTGTTCAGAGGGAACCTCCCGTGTTTCAGCTGGTGCCCATCGCCTCTGGGCTTGTCACTGGGCACTGCTGGAAAGAGCCTGGCTCTTTGCGCCCTCCCTTGAGGTATTTGTATACATTGGTAAGATCCCCCCTGAGCTTTCTCTTTTCTAGGCTAAATACCTTCACATACCATCATTTTGTTCTAGAATTTTGTAACTAATAAACTATAGTATCTTAACTTCTTCGAGGTTCACGACCTCATCTGCATACTAATGCTGGTTTACTGTATGACAAAGGTGTTGAAAAGATTCAGTTAACTGATGCTATTGAACCTTTTCCATTGGGGACTGTGATCCTTCAGATTTGTCTGCTCTTTATCTTGTTTGGTTTTATGCCCTTTTCTGTAATATTTTGTGAAACTGGGAGCAGTTTGGGAAGGATTTTTCAAGGAAACAATTTTTTTCTTTGAGGGGAGAAGAGAGACATGTTCCTTCCAGATGCATTCTGCGTATTTGCAGAATACTACTACAGAATGTTTTTAAAATAACTGCGTTCTCTATATGTAGGAAAACACGAGTGAATTTCTGTGCGAGTCTCTTGTTTGAGTTCATGCTAGCTGCTTGCTGGAATTGCACAGGGAATTTAGTCCTGTGGTGTTGGTGCATGGTACAATGAAGGAGTAAACTCCATGTAACAGATGTATTAAAAAAAATTATGTCAGTTTTCAGGCTCTGATGTACGAAATGGGCAAAGGCCTGATAAAGAACCAAGAGTTGTCACTTCATGCCTTCACCTGAAGGCATAGTGAAATGTAAGCAGCAGTCTTCTGATGCATTTCTAATTGGTTTGTTTGAGCCCTAAGTGTGTTGTCTTTTTTTTTCTCCGCAGCTGAGTATTGAACAAGCCCAGGCTGTGGCAGAGCAGGTTGAGATGAAAGCAAAGGTGGTACAGTCTGAAGTCAAAGCAGTGACTACTAGACATAAGAAGGCCTTGGAAGAGCGGGAGTGTGAGCTGCTCTGGAAGGTATGCACCTTGCATTTGTGGTTTGAACTGCTGACAGGTGCTTTTTCCAGTGAAAACATGCTTTTTAATGTGGCCAGATTCTCTCCTCCCAAGGAACACTGAATTGAAACACTACAGTTTTACTGTGAACTCATTTTTCTGTTGGTAGCAGGATGCTGGATTTCTGGCCCTGGTTGGTTTTGTCCTGAAGGTACCTCTTAATCTGAGAAGCTGGTTGGGTTTTTGTAGGGCCTGGGGTATCCTCACGCAGGCTCAGCCCCACGGGTGGGGTGGGCACTCCCCCTGCTGGCTCCGCAGCTGTGCCTCGCGCCTCCGTACCGACCGGAGAAGAGATCGCCTTTAAACACCTCGTTTCAAGAATGTCTTTAAAACCTCTTTAATACGTTGCTGCAGAATTAGGTACGTAGTATATGGGTTTTCTTACATGACCCACTTTCCATAAACAAAGGAAAGGAGCAAAGCTGTGTCCTTTCTTAGAAAGACTAATAGAAATTCTGCAAGGCTAACTTTCGTTGTTCACACACGTAAAAACTTACTTTACTCTCAATCAAGATAGTGTCCCTCTGATTTTCTTTTTTTTTTTTTACTACTAGTAGAAGAAAAGAATACTCTCCAGCAAGAGTATCTGCCCAATCCCAAACTCCCGCACTCACTTCAGCCACAATGCATGTGTGGTATTTTGAGAGGAGGAAAGGGGAAAGGAAGTAACAGCAAAGTTTCTTATTCCAGAAAGGTAACTTAGTGGTCATGGCTCTTCTCTGCTTGTTTAGCACAGATTAGTTAGGATTGGCCCATTGGGACCTACTTGTAGAATTGAACAGAAACCCACTCTCTGCTGTTGGACTAGGTCTTTTAGATCAGTGAGTCAAACTTACTTGTTCTGTGACCACATGGTTGCTAGTACTGGTATAGGGGAGCAAAAATGTGTGGTCAAGATGGGAAAAGTTTAGGAGTAAATTGGGAATGCTCCTATAATATGCAGTCACACCAGATAAAGTGTGGCAGGAAACCAGGTGCTGTGTGGCCGCTGCCTGTACTTCACAGAGCCAGGCAGGGTGGCAAGTACGTGTGGTTGGTGAGGCACATGCTGCCAAGAAGCAGTGCCATCCTGCTGAAGTACTTCTCCCCTGCCTCTTCTCCGTCAACATTGATTGGAACAGTAATTTTCTGGTTTAATAGCTGTTGCCAGCAAAATGACCACTCTGGTAAGAGTTTATTGTATGGAACTACTCTAAAGTGAGACTAATCCCCTAAAAGAGAAGCTTGGTTTTTTGTGGTTCTTTTATAAGTGTCAGTGGCAAGATTAAAAATGCACTTTATATAGTTACTGTATTTCTAATGCTGCTTTTTCTGAGGTATTTGGATTGAGGGAGACTAGTTCACTTTCCACTGTTAGCCTTGCAGCCTTCTCTTTTGAGGTGTTCCTAGTACAGGAGAAGTAAGAGCTGCCCCTAAGCTATTTGTATCCTAAGGGGCTGCATAAATGCACTTTATTGGAATGTCTGCACTGAAAGCAAGCTCTCTTCAGGTTATAAAACATTATTTTTAGAAGGAAACTTGATGGTGGTGGGAAACCATCCTAGCAAAAAAAAGCTGAATATATTAAGCCCTCATGTGAAGAGTGTTAGTGAATAATTTCAGGTACCAAAGCTGAGGCCAAGGATTAAGTTGAGACCTAAGATTAGTAATCTCTTTTGGAAATCTGTTGGAGGAAGCATCTCTGACTTATTCTAACAGTCTGGTAAAACCTGCATACCTCAACTTTAAATGAAATAGCATGTTTGTACATCTGTTATCTAGTCAGTGTATAACTGAGGAGTCTTCAGACAGTGAGTTGTCCCTCATTAAAATTGCCGGTATCATTGTGCAGCCAAGCAGGTATTCAGACACAAGGAAATGTATTTTTGCAACATAAAGCAATTACATGTTTCATTAGTTTTACAAGGCAGGTGTCTTTGCCAGATGGTCTGAAGTGGTTTTTCACAAGTAAAGAAAAACACAGGCTTATATAAAATAGTTACAAATAAACCATTTTTGCTTGAGCTTCAGTCCCCCAAGCAGGGACTGGCAGCAACCTTCTGTGTCATTTGAAGTGACATTATAAAGCATCCTGTTGTAAAGCACTAGCTCAGCAAAACTGCCAGTATTTTCAAGAAAATATTAAAATAATTGGACTCTCAAAATCCCTGGAGATAGATGTCTGGTATTATCCAGTGACATGAAAACGGTTCTGGCAGGCAGGGGAATGACAGGAGCCCGTGTGCATTAGCTGATGCTGGCTCCTAGCCTCAGCTTCGTGTGATAACAGCCTACCTTCTGAAATGGGCCTCAGCTCTGGTTAGAAGGAGTCTCAGCCTCTGCACTTTCTTGAGAGCCTGCAGTAACCTCTGTCCTCCCTGGAGTCTAAGTAAGACATACCTTCTGATGATCTGTCAAGTACTTTGCAACTAGAAAATAGACTAGGATTTGAGGAAGCAAATCATTATTAGTAAGCAAGTGACTCTTCCTTTCAAATGGCACTCTGACGCAGCAGATCTGCAGACTAAATGTATGATTTTGGCTGGAGGGTGGGAGAGAATAATAATCCTGAATTTGGATAAATAATTACTTTTTTCTCATTTCTCCTTGTCTACATCACAGCTTTTAGAGGCTCGTTTTGCAGTTCTGTGTCAACATGCTGCAACAACTGCACAACCGGTTTTTATGTAGAAGAGCGACACTAGGAAATGTTTCTGTGTTACAGGTTGTCTTTCCTGATGTAAGTGTGCTTTTCTCTCCCCCCTGTCCCTCCCCCACCCCCAGGTGGAAAAGATTCGTCAAGTCAAGGCTAAGTCACTCTACTTGCAAGTTGAAAAGTTACGTCAGAACCTAAATAAGCTGGACAACACCATTAGCGCTGTTCAGCAGGTCCTGGAGGAGGGTCGTACCATGGATATTCTTCTGGCTCGGGACCGCATGCTGGCTCAGGTGCAGGAGCTGAAGAATGTGAGAGGCCTTCTCCAGCCGCAGGAAGATGACAGGATCATGTTCACTCCCCCTGACCAGGCATTGTATATGGCCATTAAATCAATGGGCTTTGTCAGCAGTGGGGCTTTTGCTCCTCTGACCAAAGCCACTGGGGAAGGCCTCAAGCGTGCACTGCAGGGCAAAGTGGCATCTTTCACAGTGATAGGCTATGACCATGATGGTGAGCCTCGCCTTTCAGGAGGTGACATGATCTCTGCAGTGGTGATGGGCCCGGATGGAAACCTTTTCGGGGCAGACGTCAGTGATCAGCAGAACGGGACCTACCTGGTCAGCTACCGTCCACAGCTAGAGGGAGAGCACCTGGTGTCCGTGATGATGTGCAACCAACACATTGAGAACAGCCCCTTCAAAGTTGTGGTGAAATCTGGGCGCAGCTACATAGGCATTGGGCTGCCGGGGCTCTCCTTCGGCAGTGAAGGAGACAGCGATGGCAAACTCTGCCGCCCCTGGGGGGTTAGCGTAGACAAAGAAGGCTACATCATTGTTGCTGACCGCAGTAATAACCGCATCCAGGTGTTCAAACCGTGCGGGACCTTCCATCACAAGTTCGGCACACTGGGCTCCCGGCCGGGCCAGTTCGATCGCCCTGCCGGCGTGGCCTGTGACATCTCGCGTAGGATCGTTGTGGCTGACAAGGACAATCATCGCATCCAGATCTTCACGTTTGAGGGGCAGTTCATTCTGAAGTTTGGGGAGAAAGGAACAAAGAACGGGCAATTCAATTACCCATGGGATGTGGCCGTCAACGCAGAGGGCAAGATCCTGGTCTCCGACACAAGGAACCATCGCGTTCAGCTGTTTGGGCCCGACGGTGTGTTTCTTAACAAGTATGGCTTCGAAGGGGCACTCTGGAAGCACTTTGATTCCCCCAGAGGTGTGACTTTCAATCACGAGGGCCACTTGGTAGTGACAGACTTCAACAACCATCGCCTTCTGGTCATCCATCCAGATTGCCAGTCAGCACGCTTTCTGGGCTCGGAGGGCACCGGGAACGGCCAGTTCCTGCGCCCGCAGGGAGTGGCGGTGGATCAAGAGGGGCGCATCATCGTGGCCGATTCCAGGAACCACCGGGTGCAGATATTCGAGTCAAATGGTAGCTTTTTATGCAAGTTTGGCACTCAGGGAAGCGGCTTTGGTCAGATGGACCGTCCTTCAGGTATAGCCGTCACCCCTGATGGCATGATTGTTGTGGTCGACTTTGGAAACAATCGAATTCTCGTCTTCTAATCTGTGTTTGAATTAGGAAGAAACTGTCTCAGGGAAATTCTTCTAAGAGAAAATGAAAAAATACAACGTTAATTCAAACCTACCTCATCTTTAATTTTTTTACAGATGAATGTACTTATCTTTTCTGCAGGGAGTGAGCCTGTAAAGTTAAATTCTATCTACCTCATTGTCCTCCCTTCCCTCCCCGGTTTCTCGCCCCCTCCCCATCCCCACACACTCACAGTTCAGAACATTTTACCTCTTCCCCCCGATGGGGTTTCATGCACAAACAAGTGTTGCTGTGCACATTAGGTGGTTTGTGTGGTGAGTTCTGTAGACTAAGCCAAAAAAGGCTCTATGTAACTTTTAATGGCGAAAATGGTAGTAGGTGTTTGTAGAGAATTTGTGTTCTTGACCATACTGCAGTTCTGTGGGTGGGGACATGGGAGGGGGGACTTTTGTTTTTTGAATTGCTGCTGCAGCAGAGAACTTTTTCCTGTTCTCCTTTTTATACCTCAGTGTGTTTGATTTACTGGTGAGCACAGCGTCTTGTTCCCAGACGACTTTGAACGTTTTGTGAAAGTGAGTGGGATTCACTCGCCGGGAAGAGCAAGTTTGCATCTTTTTGGCATTTCTGTGTATTTTTTTCTGAAACACAGTAATCCAACAGCACAAAATGAAGCTGATGAAAATGCACAAAAATTCTTTAAGTTTAAACCAAATTGTTCATTTTAGTGGCTTAGTGCGGTTGTTGTAAAGTTTAGATAAAAAGCAAGGCTTCCTTTAATGTATCCTGTCATTGAGTATTTCTTTTTACCCTTTTCACCTGAAAGCTAGATTAGTTTTAAAAAAGTTACTGTTTCTTTTATCAGTGCACCTAATCTGGATAACTGAAGAGGTTACAAGGAGCATTGAAATGGGGAATATCAAACCCTTTTGATTTACTTTCTTGTGAAATGACTAGCTTTTTTTGCCCCTCCCAATAGAGAGACTTTAAGGGAATAACGTCTGGATTTGTTAGAACAGAAGTGGTACCTTTTTCCAAAAGTAAGAAAAAAGCACAGCTTTGGAGATTCCTTTGGAGATTCAGGGTGCGTTTTGGAGAAGTCAACAGTTTTTTGTGTTTAAAGAGGATTGCAATAACTCTATCAGTGACAAAAATAGATTTTTTTTTTTTTTTTCCTTCATCTTCTGGCTTCCCCAAAGAGTTGGACTGAAGAATTTAGGAAGGTCTATTGTAGTTTTTAGGGCGGGGTGGGCCTGTAGCTCCATGTATCTCTTGCTACAGATCCAAGTGAAAAGTTACCAGTACCAGCATAAGGCAAACTGCATCAAGATGAAACTTCGCTGCTTTTTTCCAGGGCAGTACCAAAGAATTCTGTGTGAAATAAATGTATATGATCCTTAAAAGCTTGGAGGCAGGGGGAAGTTAGCCCTTTCAGGGATATAAAACCAGTTTTTCTGAGAAGCAGAAACTTTTTGGGAGACTAGAGATCTCTTTAGTAAAATGTGACTTTGAGTCCCTGTGGAAGTATTTGGTTTTATTCTTCGATTTCTTCCATTCCAGTTTAGCTGTTAATGCAGATGTGGTCTCTACAGAGCTATTGCTTCACCCTCTGGATAAGGCCTTTTGTGGTAAACAAGAATGGTTGAAGTAGGGAACGGAGGGCTTTTCTGTCCCTCTGCAATGGAAAAAATCACGTATCAGTACTCTTAGACTTGGAAATGCCGTGGGATTTACCTTTCTGTTTGCAAGAGAAGATCTCCGAAACATAAACATGGTCGTTATCAAAAAGTCTGAAGAGCCTTAACCATCCTCCAAGGAAAGGGTTCATCTCTCTGCCAGCCACCATCCACAGAAGTGACCTGAGATTGAAAGGCTCGTTACAAGTTCGTGAGAAATCACAAGGTGCACTTTCCTTCTTGCTGCTTTTCCCCTCCAAGGAGTGTTAACTTTCTGGGTTTTGTAGAAATCCTAATGATGTGTGCAGACAGAGAGCTGCCACTTCAGAGGAGGCTTAAACTAAAGGACTGGAAAGAGACAGACAGATTCATGAGATGGCAAAACCTCTTTTGAAAGAAGGGTGAGGAAAAACACCTAAATTAAATAGGATAAAATAACTGTGCTGCCTTTCAGCCAAAGCCTCAAGGAAGCAAACTCTTCAAAGCAGTGTGTTTCAGTTAGGCTTAATCTTAGGATAGCATGGTTTCAAAATAGTCTTTAAAGGATAATCTTTTATACAGATGTCTGTCATTAAATTTCTGTGGCCACTCAAAATATGGGTATGAGAGAAAGCTAGTTTACCTTCAATTTTTTCAAGTTCTGCTTGTGTACATGTCTCCCTTCTTGGGGGTGGCCTACAGTTGTGACAGATGTCCATGTTTGTCTTGTATTATTCAGTCCAAGAATTATTTGCAACTTGGGCTGTGAAAACTAATAGCCTGCGAGATCTAGATACCAAAGAAAACTGGTTTAAAAAGCTTTAATATTTAGTTTGCAGTGTCCTTGCATTTATCCTATCATGTCTTAATAAAAATGCCAGGTCTCTTAATACCTTGACCAGAGTGGCTGACAGTGTTGGAGTATGTTAGAAATGCATACTCCGTGCTTTAATGCTTGTTGGGTTCCCCCCTTTTCTGGGACTAGAAGGGAGTTGTTTTTCAGGCATTAAAAAAACCAAACCTTAAGTGTGCATTCGGGATTGCGTTGAACTGCAGAAACCTTTTTGCCCCTCTCCAGCCTGCACCGCGGGGAAGGTGACAGACACTGACGTTGCCCTTTGCTATTTTTATGGAGCCATTGCACAAACTCCCAGTCCAGCTCTGTCAGGAAGAGGAATGACTTTAACTCTTTCAAAGTTGCTGTCTATTTAATTCAGTCGGATTTGCTTACAAACCAAACCTCAAGTGTTTGACCTCACATGTTGGGGAGCCTTTTCGTTTTAAAAACACTACTATTTAGCTACCCAAAAGAATTCCTTATCTTTGTCATAGATAGTGCTAAGCACACTTGGTCTCATTGAAAAGTGGTAGTGTAGCTTATAAAATGGAGTGTTTTATATGCAATGAAAATAAGTAGCGATAATATACAATGCCAACATCAGATGCCCCATAGGGGCTTTTAAAAAGTAATACTTAAACGCGATTCAGACCTTGCTCTGTTTTTCCATGCATGTTCTCAGGCTATGCATGTTCTCAGGTTAATGCCTCAGTATCATCATATACATGGTGCAGAGAGAAAAAGCAAGGCTTTGAAGCTGGATTGCAAACTGAACAAGCATTCGGGGTAATCAGAGTAATTCAGTGGAAATGGCCTGGAGAAGGGTGAGGTGAGCTTGTGCCTCTTTCTCTTAGCTCTGACATTGGGGAACAACAGTTGTGGGTGACAGACCTGTCTACTAGAACTCCCAAAGGAATTTCACTATGGCAGGTTAAACCAGTGGCTTTCGGTAAACCTTTTGCTTGACAAAATGTTATCAGCAGTCAGCGTGGCTGTTTTGGGTTCAGCCTGTGAAGCAATCTTGTCCTTTCTCAGAACTACTTAAGCAGGAACTTCAGTAGCAAACTGAAGCAGACTCAGTACTTGATAATGCAGGTCCTTCAGATAATTCACTCCTTTTTATTTAGTACCTTTTAAATGTAACTTATTTAAGGAAGCCCATAAACCTTGAACTTGTAAAGAAAGCAAGGGAAGGATGACAACACCCGAAAACTAATGCATATTGGGGCCAGACGTAACCAAGTTGGGAGAAGAACAACAAGGCACTTGGATGTGGCATTCCCTTGGAATTGCAGGGAAATGGGCCCAGTCTGTTATGTTACAGTTAAACCAAAATTTATTTCTGATTAAGAGCAGGCTTATAGGCTTATCTTGCCATAACTTTGATCATAAGATTTCTTTGTTGAGTTCTGGTTTTTAAAAAAAATTGTGCCAAAGTGTTTTGTTTATTTTTTTTAAAGGAGTGTAAGCCAAATGGTGCCAAAAGGTAATAGGGTATTTAAAAGTAGAGATATTTAGACAAACAGTTTGGAGCTGTATAAAAAACAAACACTGGTACTTGCGTTAGACAAATATTGTACCTTTGGTCTTTGAGTCCTTGGGAGTTTGAAACCCAGTTTGCTGTGGTACAAAATGCACAACTAGAGATGCCACTATCTTTTTCTTGAAGTTCTACCTCACTTTGCAGAAATAAATCATCTACCTCAATTTAGCATCAGACAGGTTTGAGAAATAATTGAGAATCTGCCTGGGGGAAGGATTCATCCTGCCTGTTGGACA
Source organism: Oceanodroma leucorhoa (assembly GCA_030449065.1). Taxonomy (NCBI): domain Eukaryota; kingdom Metazoa; phylum Chordata; class Aves; order Procellariiformes; genus Oceanodroma; species Oceanodroma leucorhoa. Next base: position 3,609,508 of record JASVER010000053.1, read on the forward strand.
AGCATTTTAATCGAAACAGAGATACTAAGTGTGTACAATGTGGTGACTGCTTGCTTTTGTTTGCTTTTGGTTTTGCTGCCTGCCCATGGAAATATTAAGCTGCCCTTGCTAGAGAATCTGTAAATAAAACCAAATGTTCAGGCAAACTGGACTGAGACACCTGAAACACTTTTGAGTTTGTTCTGTTTCCACTATGAAGTATGGAAATGTAAACTTTTTTCAGTATTATGACACTACTAGCTGACATGACATACTTCATGTTCATTTGCAGTGTTCTTATGTCCGTAAGACCTTTAGGTCTTCTCTCTACAAGAGAAAAACTTTTATGCATGCCTACAAATATGTCCTGTTTGGAAAGACTATATGCTGTAAACACAACGCTATACCAAATGCTTGAAGGGAATAAGATCCTGATTTTTTTTTGACTTGGTGATTGTATTAGTAGCTTTCTTGACTCAATGGGATTTTTTCCACCACGACAAAGCAACCAAGTTCCTATTCCTGGAGGGCAGCTTAGGGTCAGACATTCTCAGGAGAGGCAGTTTAAAACCAGTATGTTGGGGTTTTATGCAGCTTTAATAGTGACATGCAACATGCCCCTTGTTTTACCTGTGGAGTGAAGTTGCAGAAGCACATTTTGAGATTACTATATGGAAAAAAATCTCTCTCCCTCCCCTGCTCATATTAGGGGGTGACAGGAGTGGGTACAGGAGACCCCGAATAACAATAGGCTGTGTTGGGTTTGGTAAATGTTATGGTGGAAAATGTACATTGATGTCTCTAAGTGATCTTACGGGTTAACGAGCCAGACTGGCATCTTTTTCCATCATTGTTTAACCGATAATGGTTCTAAAAATGCTTTGTGTACCTGCATGGTCTTAGACCTTCTATTAATGATTGTATCAACTTACAAACTCAGGTAGATAATTTTTTAAGCTCTTTTCGTAGAGCCTTACTGACTGAATGTTAAGTGTCTGTGTAGTGATGTAGTTAAGTAACTTCCTTTTGAACTACCAGACTAGTTTAAAAAAAAAGTCCTTTTATAGGTTTGTAGAGTGCTTTTCAGACAATGTAGTAGTTTTTCCTTCAGAGGGAGAGATGTCTGTTTCTGGGTTGTTTTTTTGGTGGTTTTTTTTTTTTTTTAGTTTGTTTTTTTTTTTCTAAAATGACTAAAAAGTTTTTAACTTAGTTTGTAAGGTGTGCTTAGTCACCTGAGTTGGTGGGGGTTTCTTACTGTATGTGACTCTTGTACTGTGCATTACCTGTCATGCGCTGCTTGGTTCGTGCACAATTCGTTGGAGTAGTGAAGGTGTTGAACACGTGCCTGCTCTTTAAGTCAAGTAGAAATTGGAAGCCTTGAACAAAATGGAGGTCGTCCACATGAAACCTATGTCACAAATGTGCATTTTTCTCCCCTCATTTGATTGACTGTAGATGTATGGCCTCATCTCATAAAACTTCATTACCAGTGTGTAAGTAGCGTTGCCTCAGTGCAGGTTTGCATCAGGATCCAAAATGATTTTGTCAGCCCTCGGATGTTGGGCATCTTGAGTAGTTTGGTTTTGTATTTCCTCTTCTGTTGCAGTTGTTTCTCTTCTGCTTTAGTGATTAATCATGCTGCTCTCCTAATAATAATAAAAATGTCTCAGCAGGACAGACAGTGCTCTGCTGTTAATGAGCTGCTCAGAGCTTTTATATGTAATTGATAATGAAACAGGCTGTGACAAGAACTTCCACGCTCCAAAAAGGGCATCACATTTCTACTTGGACACAAAGTGACATTTTTAGATGTCAGATGTTGAGTACCACAGAGAAGAAAGCATGACAGGTTATGTGCAAGCTTTTACGTAGAATAAGCGAGCAAAATGTTAGAACCCTTGTGTTAACGGAGGCTTCTGAATGTATCTTTGTGGTCCATAGGGAAGGCTGAAGGATGTAGCAAGGAGACGATGTATCAGCTACTGGCAGCCTTAAAACAAAGTCAGTGTCTCTCTGGACTTTAAAATGTTCCTATGCAGTTTATTTTATTTTTGTTTAATCAAATAAATGTGAGGAGTTTTTTCCATGGCAAATCTGTGTATGTGTGTTTCTGTATTACCCAGCCAAAGCTGCCTCTTCTGTCAGGATGCAAAAAAGAAAAAGCTCTTGCCTGAATTCAAACCTGGCTGCCTCCAGGTGATGACTTTAACCAGAGGCACCTGCTTTGAAAGGAGAGAGAAGAAATGTTGGGGTGCTATGGAGAGAAGTGTGTTTGTGTGGTGTTGTGGGTTTTTTGTTTGTTGTTTGTTTTTGGGTTTGTGGTTTGTTTGGTTTTTTTTAAGTAGTTTTGATGCAATGTCAAACTCTTAGTTGTCTGGTCTATTAAAAAAACAGCCTCACTGTCATGACTAGAAGAAAGGGCTTTGATACTGGACTCTCCACCTGTACTCCATGCAGTTTTTCTAGTATTTTGCCAGAAAGTTCCTGGTTTAACCTTGTTAGGTCCATTTCCAAGTTTCCATTTCTTCACCTTTGCAACTGTGAAAGTAATGCTTTTCCTGAGTGGTAGTGTAAGCGAAGCCACCAGAACATTTAATAGCATATCTGGCATCTCGCAGAGCAGACTGCCAACATAAGTTGGGTAAGCAGAAAAGGTGCTCTTTTTCCTTACTACTTTGGAAAAGGTTTGAACAGAAATGGTGAGCAGGGGGAGATGCTCTTCAAGTAAGGTTTGAGAATGAAGGCTGCTGACTGAATTCCCAGCATGGGTAGAAGTGGAGGTGGATTCCAGTCTCCTTAAGTGCTGACTGCACTAGCTCTTCAAAGCTGAGATGCTTTCTGGCCCCAGCTGCGTACAACTGCTCTAGCCTTCAAAATCCTTGACCATCACTTTCTCTTCCTGCTGGAGCAGCTGGCAACATGTCAGCAGTACAGACATCACTTTGAGTTGAAATGAGGGAGGAGAAGACCTGTGAAGGAGGGGGAAAAGGCTGCTCAGGTGAGTTTCAAGACTACCAGCTTGGCCAACTGTGCGCTCTCCCTGAAGACAACCAGAACCTGGAAGCTCGTTGAGGACCATGAGGTGGCTCTGGACACTGCTGAACAAGTGCTGCACGGTTCTTGCACCATGGCCATGGTCACCATCATCCACTTGGGGTGCTTGGGGGGGAAAAGGAGCGTAACCTGACTGCAGGAGTGAGATCCTGGAGGCAAGAGGAGGGCAGGAGCAGAGGGAGAGACCAAAACAATAAGCATTATAGACTTCACTAACAACCCACAGCCTGTGCTGCTCCTGTTCCCACTGCTTTTACCACAGGACAGCTTGCAGTTTTACTTGGCCTTCACTTCTTTACTAGCAGAGCTGAAAAGCAACTGAGGGAAATAGGTCCTTGACTGCTCCCTTCCTACATGCGTTTTGATATTTATTTTTTCTGCTGAAAGTCACTACTCACCCCTCTCTTCAAGTAGCAGTGCTACAGGCAAGGGGGGGAGGAATCCCAGAGCTGCTCTGGTCAATGCAGCCACCTTGGGGCAGAAGCGCAGTCCCGGTTAGGGGAGAGCGGGGCCTGAATGTTGCTGCTCCCATGCACATGCAGCTGCGATAAGCTGGGGGCAGCTGGGGAGCAACAGCTGCATCCTTCATGCAGCCTCGAGGGGAGCGTGGGGTGGAGCTGGGCACCCTGCAGCAAGGCATTGGCAGCTTTTGCATGGGAATGCCCCGCATTCCGGGGGGGCGGGGAAGGGCAGAGAAGAATCTTCTCTATTCAGGGCCCGGGACCACACAGGGAGCATCTTTAACCTTTTTGTATTTAATCAGTCAATCTACTTTGACTTGAGGGATTTATCAGCTCCCTTTCTCCCTTTCGGAAAGGTGATCTCTATGTGCTTTTTCCTGATTTTTTTTTTTTTTTTTTTTTTTTCCTAATACTTCTAAACTGCTTGCCCCTACCTGAGGACAAGAGTGGGTGCCACCTTCTACAGCGATAGCAAAGTCACTGAAAAAGTCAGCTACTTGGTAATCGCTCTGAAAGCCTTGAAAAGTAGCGAAGGCGGCTATCTAGCAGAAAAGGGAGAGTAGCACTTCTCAAGCTTTCTCCTGTACTGCTTCATGATGACTAGCTTCCGGCTGGGGGGACACACATGTACTCATTCTACAACTTGCACATTGTTTAACAAACTTACTATTATTCTTCTGTCAGTTGTGGCTTCTTTGTTTGAGCTCTTGGGAGCAAACCCAGGACATCTGCACTACCTAATGCTCAAGTTTTACTGAGGGCAGGACCTGCATCTCAGGTGGCCACCTGAAAGCATGACCTTCCTGGTGGTGGCAAAGTACAATGCCAGCAGCACAGGGAGATAAGGTGTTATCCCAGCTCTACGTGGAGATTATCTGGGCAAAGTCTCAGAATAGCTGATGCGACACAAAACAGCCAGGGAAGGGAAGTGAGGAGAGCTGCTGTGTCCCATGCTGGGCTATGATTACCTTATGCCTGGCTTAAGTCCCAAGGCAGGATGGCTCATCTCTTCTATGCTCACAATACATAACCAGAGGGCCCTTGCTTATGCTGCCATCTTGCAGCCTCTTGGTTTGAGCAAAGTTTTTTTTAAGAAGGAAAGCAGTATTCCTCTAAAGTGGAAACTGTGTTTTTTAAAAAAAAAAAAAAAAAAAAAAAAAAAAAACAAAAAAAAAAAAACCACCAAAAAAACCCCTTTTTCTTATAGCCAGGCACTCTTTCACTGTACCTGCACCAGTGCACCTGCCTTTAGGACAAAAGAAAACCAGGGAGACTTAAAAACAAACAAACAAGAAACTGTAACACAACCAACCTCCATCCAGCTAAAGTGAGTGTTCCCCAGCACCGGTCCCATCAAGGCACCCACCGCCCGCTGCAACCATTGCCCTGCACCCCCAGCCTTGCAGCACTGCCAGCAGTGCAGCAGCTGTACCAGGTGTTGCCCTTGCTGAACAGTCTGTTCTTACACCTTTCCTGTTTTGGCAAACTGCCTTTTGGCTCTTGCCCCCTGTTGAGCCCATGAGGCAGGAGAAGCAGGCAGAGCCCCTCCAGGTCATCACAGGGAAGGACTGCAGCCTGCAAGCAGCAAAGGGGCCCCTTACCAACCAGCTCAGTCACACCCCCCCCACCTACCATGTAGCATATTGCAAGGCAAGAGGTGCACCCTGGTCACAAGACTCAGCACCAGCTGGCTCTGCCTCACACTAAGACGCTGCCATCTTGCCCACACTAACTCAAAAGGGGCACAAACTGGCTTTTTTTGGAAGGGTGGCTTGTACTAATGACATACAAACTAATGACAAGTCACTACTGCTTGGCAACGTACTGCAGTGCAATGTTGATGGCTTTGTGTGTCCCTACCCCACAACCTCTTACATCCTGTGACCTGCTAACGCTTTCAGGCCAGCAGCACAGCTGCTAGTTTTAAAGAGGAGAGAAAGATTATTGGAAAGACGCTGCCACCACTGGGCACTAGGGCCTTGCCCTGTTAACACTAGAGCTGTGCTAGTTGCACTTACACTAATCTTAATAAGCTAACCACTGGAACCTCAGGGCAGGGAGGAGGCACACACATACACGCTTCACCTTCAGCAAGGACCAAACGCCCCGCTGCTGCAGGGTAGTGGGCTGTAGCTACATCAACATAGCAAAGTTGGGCAAAAACCTCTTCTTCGAGGAATACAAAACCACAGCTCATATGTGTCAAAACAGACCAGCCACCGACCCTACACTGCACAACAGCAAAACTGCTACTTCAGCAGGCCCTTAGTTCCGGTAAATGGTATTCTTCTGCCAGTCACTTCCCTCCCATATATTCTCTTCAAAAAGAGCTGAATTACACACTTGGATAACCCCTTCTTTTGGTAAGTAAACTGCCATTCCATTCAAAACAGATACCAACCTCTCTTCCTTTATGAAATAACCTTTACAAACACCTCCAAGCATGCCTTTTTGTTTACATGTTTTATTAAAAATTTACATAAATGAACACACTCCAGCAATTGGGGTATGCAGGTGTCCTAGGTTAAAAAAATATACAAAATCCCAAGCCCTCATGGGCAGGGCAGCAGCACGTTGAAGTGCAACCTCACTTCCTTTGAACAGTGGTGAAAGCTGGCATCTGAATGGGCTGGATTGAGTGGACTGGCTGAAAAACAGGCTTCTTCCGCATGTCGGAGAGTGTTTTCACAGAAGGGAGAAGCTGGTTTCTCTTGATGATCTGCAGTGCCAGCTGCGTGTTACCTACAAGACAACTTTCGATTAAAAAAAACCCCAAAAGTACCTTTGTATGACTTCTGAATCCCTGTTCTCAGAGCTGACAAGCCAGCCCTGGGCCCAGGCCACGTAGACTAGCGGTCTTCCTCTTCAGTGAAATGCTGACGTGGATATTAAAAGTATTAGATTAAGTGTGAAACAACAGTATTGCTTGATTCTACCTATTCTTAGCTGGAGACATTGAGCTTTAATCTCAGAGCTGGAAGATGCCAGAGCACCTTCTAATTGCTGAAGGGCACCTCTTCTCCCTCCCATCTGCATGGTGAGATTGTAGATCTCACACAAAATGCCCTCACAGTGGGACATTACAGACAGTAATGCAAATGTCAAGGGTGTATATAAAACATGTTTTTAAAAACAGAAATCTGATTTTCAACTGTATGCATGGCCCATCAAATAAACACCAATATAAATGGAAAAATTACTTGTTAAAAATTAAACCTATAAAACTGTAGGAGAAAACCTGCTACGTTCTGAAAAGAACATTTCTCCCTCTTAACAAATACTTTTATTTCACTAAAGTTTTAGTTTCAGAAGAGATGCACCGTTTTGCTGCCATTTATAGAACATAAAAATGTTTTTAGCTCCTTTTGGTTATATACTTAGAAGGAGATGCGAGACTAAATCCCACTTCCTACTCTCTTCTGCTTTGTAGCTGCAAAAAGAAGGGCTTCTGAAATTCCAACGTAGAAACGTCTTTATAAGAAAAGCTTTGTAGAATTCTCAATTCTGAATACAAATGCTCAAGTCCTCTGCCTGCCTGCAGTGCAAGACAACTGAAGGGGAACAAGCACACTGAACATTTCACAACACTTGGGTATTAAGCCTCAAGGGGCACAGGTCCGCAACCATGACAGCTTCAATGGTGCAGGTGCACCAGCCTGCTCACACTGCAGAATTCAAGTGCAGTCCTTCCAGTTTCCCATTATGTAGAGTTATTTCCCCATGTAAACACAGTGAACCTTCAAAAGGAAGGATTTTGGAAGAGAGAGTTATCAATATTACAAGCTTTGTTACAGTACTTGCTACATAGCCCCTGACATGGCTTCTTTGGGAAACTTGGATTGCAGTGTCTTTTAATGCAAAGCCTTTCAAGCCGTCTTTATAGTATAAACCTCATCAAGGGTTTTACTGAGCCTATCCAAGACTGCTGCTTTCTGCACAGAGTATAGAAGTTTTCAGCTCAGAAGCTGAATGTTTAGGAAGTCTGGAGTGTGTTAAGAACAGGACTGCAATAAACAACAGAAATGAAGGTGCAGATACATGGATCCACAGCAGTGTAAAATGGAGACAGGGCCTAAAGGGGGTTATTCAAAATATTGGCACAACTCTATAAAGACTAGGAATGATGACTACCACCCTCCTCCCCTTGTATCCCAAATCTAGGTCGAGAGAACATTTCAGAACTTAAGAATTTGTTTTAACATTTTGCCTATGAAGGCTAGGTGTAAAATTCAAGGAAAAATCCAAAATGTTAAAAATACCAAGTTACATTCAACATTGCAACTTACATGTTAAATTAGGGATTTTCATGTTGGGAAAAAAACCCCAATTCCTTACCATTCTGTAATTCAAGATATACAGCCAGCAGAATAGCCTCTGGAGGGATCTCTTTGGGGTGGATCAGTGAAGCAGCCTTATTGAAAAAGAAGAAAGGGGTGGGGAGAGAAAGTGCTTAAGAGAAACTTCTAGCTCAAAGAAAGCGCCTCTTGAGAAGACCTACCATCACCTTAGCTAACAAAAACAAATAACAATTCATAAACTAAGATAAGATTTTTCAAACTAATACACTCTATTAGGTTTATGCATGCAAGGAGAGACTGAGAGATTATCTGCCTTGCAAGATTGCTTCACACTAATTAGCAGCACCATCTGCTGTATACTTATGTTAATGAGTCTGTAATTCTTGGGCCAATCTACTGTGTTTTCCTGGGAAGATGAAGAAGAAGAAAACCTCCACTGCTCCAAAGTTCAGAATACAAAGTTAACAAGGATCATTCCTTAGCTTTCCATATACAAATATTTTTCAGCCATATAGTCAATGAAGCTGTCTTCTACATTAGCTCCGGATCCAACTCCCTACTCTATCTACAGCACACCGGGTACATGCCATTGATTTAATTTGGCTTGAAGGTGGCCCTGTGCTGCACCTGACAGGTGTCCTGAGCTGAGGGCCTCCAGAACAACACAGCTCTGCAGAACTGCCTCCAGATGTCCCAGACAGGTCCCTGCTTTCTGTCTCACCAGCTTCTACACCCAGAGTCACACCATGTATCACCAGACTCTGCTTCTCATTCCCTTCAGTTCAAACAGAAGGGCCCTCTGCACTTTTAAATCTTAGTGGCAAAGGGGTGGAGAAAGTAAGGGGGGGGGGGGGAAGGGGAAGAGAGCAGGCTACCAGGTCTTTGAAAGGAAAATATTATTTCCCTCATCCTTATCCTTTGCCTTCCCTCTTCCAAGGTCACTGAGTATCATCATCATACTGGTATTTAAGTACCACACCAGTGGTTCCGCATGGTAATGCCCAGCCATGAATAGAAAGAAAAATGACGAGTAAGATAGAATTTCTACCCCAACTTTGTAAACTTACTATTTTCAACTACATTTCAGATGTGAACATTTGATAATCCTAGTACAAGGATGAATCCCATGATCTTAGTAAGACTGAAGGGCAAGTCCTCCTTTTCTACAAGTGCCCAGTCCAGAGGGCAGGAAAAATGCACATCTGTCTCTATAAATTTGTACAACTAAATTGTAAATTGATCCATTTCCTGAGAAAGAGAGGACATATTTGCACAAATGATGACAAGGTAACAGGACTGATTCTGTATCAAAAATGGGTGCAAGACGATGATTTGCTACAGGGATACCTGGTTATGGTACCCGGTATCTGCATCTTTTTACAAGAAACAGATGGTCGAGATGCTCCCTCAGAAGAAACCACTTAGTTAACAAGCTAAATCAGCTGATCTGCCATCCACTAAACCACAAAGAAACTGTTTTACACAGCGTTTCACATCTGACAGTTCAAGATTCAACACCCAGTAGTAACATGGGGTCTATTCTTCTGACAGAGAGGGAGTGAGCAGCTCCTGACAGACCTGATCTCACCTCATACTGAGGACACAGTTTGACCACTAATAACAGAGGATCCTTCTCATCCCTCTATAATCTGCACCCCATAATCCAGAATCTGAACTCTCATTATGGCATGGTAGGAAGTAGGGAACATAAGAATTAGGAAGACTGAAATGCAAAGCAAATCACTTCCCTTAGTCCTTGAAAAGGCAAACAAAAACATCAAAAACAAACAAACAAACAAACCAACCAACCAAAACAAAAACAAAAGCAAAACAAACAAACAAACAAAAACCAACCAAAACCCCACCCCGAAAAACCCACTCCAGCCAAGTTCTGGAAATACCCCGTTCATCAATCCCTGCTTTCTCCCTTCATGCAAAGGTTAGTCTCTGCAAGCACCCTGGCCCTGACCTACTGAACCACTCTGGCTCAGGAACTCCGAACGGCCACATAAGTTTTGTTGTTTTAGGAAGTCTTTCCCAAGTGCTCTTCAGAATGGACAACTGGTAATTATCCAATTTTAAAGCTACCTTAACAAGCAGTTTTCAGCAATTACCTCAAATGCCTCAGCATTTCAGCAAATAAACCTAGAACCTCACTCCAAGTTAAACACTTTGTAATCCTTTTTTGGCCTTTATTCTGTCACTCAGTGGGGCCCAACTAGCCAGGGGAGCCATGCAACCCGTTTCAGTGAAGGATACGTGCTCTCCCTTGCTCCCCCTCATACAATGTAACTGCACACACAGAATAATTAATGTGTGCATACTAAAAGGACTGAGGCTTCCCAAAAGCACTGGATTTACTGTAGATGCAGAGACCTACTATACTTTACATCCACAGATGGCCTTACACTCCTTTGGGCTTTACACATGTGCTACAGAGCCCAGGCAGACACCTGCCCAATCCTAAGAGGCCTCAGGAGGAAAAAGTGCAAGACAACTGCCTTAAGCGGTTGGGAACTTCACAGAAGTTGATCCTGCTCACCTATTATGAGCTATTATTATTATGAAGTATTTGGAAGACCGTTATTTCAGTTTGCAGCTCAACAATGCATTTGATCAGTCTTCCTGACAGACAAGAATAGCTGCAAAAAGAGACAAACATATCATCATTGAAAAAAATCGGTCCCAGCCATAAGAAGGACCAAATGACACAGGCTAAGTGAAGATGAAGAGTTTCAAAAGCAGTACTTGAGAATTCTTAGGGCAAGAGGCAGGCAAGAAACATACCTCCAGCAGAATTGTAGTTTGTTCTCATCGCCCTAAAGTTAATAGCTTAAATGGTGAGTTATTAACTGATTAGAGAGAAGTAAACTTAAAGCCCTCAAGAACTTTCTCCTCTGAAATATAACAATTACTATTGGACCATTTACAAAAACCCCAAACTTAGATGGCTTCCTAGTCATATTCCACTGTTTTGATATGAACTAGGGAAAAAAAATGCTTCACATTGTGGTACTGAACTATTTACCCAAGTAAGAAATTTGGAATTCCTTTATGTTACAAATATAAGTTGGTTCATAAAGAGAGAAGAGAGCCGCCATCTCAGCAAAGTCTGCAAATAAGCCTAGGCTATGAAATCACTGGGATTTGCTGTGATCTAAATGGCACTTTGAAGGAAGTACATTTGTCCCTAAAGCTGTCTTGAGATTATTTTTCATACCTGATGAAGACACTTTCGAGCTTTGTCATATTCACTCCTCAAGCAGTAAGCACTTCCAAGGTTAAACAACATCATCGTTCGTGCAGATGAGACAGAACTAGGATAACACTGTGGGGTCTGCTTGCCAGCTGCAATTAAAAAAAAAAAATTTCTTTTTTTTCTTACACTTTTATTCCAAATTGGCCAAGTAAGTTCCTGTACTCTGGTGAATATGGTGGCTGGTACTTACAAGATTCCATCGCCTCATTCTCTCCTTTGTCAGACCCTACAAAGGAAAAACCCACAAAAAACATCATGTTCCATGAGCTTTTGTTATTATTTTGTAATAAGCTTTAAAAGATACAAATCTGGTTCTTTCTCCATGGTCTGACATTAAAGAGGGAAAACGTATCAGTTTGCTCAAGAGTTTATGCCACTTAAGACTTTCTATCTTTAATGTTTTACTTTTAGATTTGCAGACAAGTATAGTGAAGTCTAAACTGCAGACATGTCACTGAAATCAGAGCTGCTGTAGACTTAACTATACAGATGGGCTATGAAGTATTTCTGTTACAGGATAGACGCTCCCAACAGGAAGCACTGCAAGAAGATTAAGATAAACTAAGTTCTCCCCACTCCTATCTCTCACTACATGCAGTTAAGTAGACTTCACTGGTATTCCAAAGCCTGGTTTAGAGACTAAAAAGCTGGAAGAGAAGGTATGAAGCCCAAACTTAACCATAATTGCACATTTAACAAAAGCAGCTTTCAAAGGTTACCTTCAAACAAGCCAGAACGCTACAATATACAGTTCTATTTGTGTTACAGAATTAGCCACTTCAAAGGAATGACAAACATGCAAAAGACAAACCAAACACAAAATAGGAACTAAAGCCAGGAAAACAAAAACACAACAAACACACAAACAAAAAAACCCCAAACAACCTACGGTCTTAAAACAAGATATCTTAATCATAATTATATTTGTATATACAAAGTTACAGCAGGAAGGCAGCTGAAAGCATGTTCTAATGAAGTGTGGATTCATTAACCTTGATCCTGCTCATTTGAAGAGATCCCGAGGGAAACATCAGTGACATTCTCAGGGTTCAAGTGAGTGATGGCATCAGATATTCTGTCTAGAGAGATGAGAGCTTCTGCTGCATACAAATGCCCAAGAAACCTACAACAGCAAAGGGTTAGGTACAAAGGGTCAGCATTACAACCCCCGCAATTTGTTATGTAAAACAAACTGAATGCATTTTTTAATGCGAGCATATGAAAATTAATACTTGAAACACTTGCATGGAAGTTACTTTGCTTATAAAGTATTGTCATAATACCCAGTTCTGTCATTTACTGCTTTTAGGCACTGCTGTTGTGAAAAAATCTGCACCTGAGTAATGATAATTCATTCATGCACAGGAATTGCCATTCCAGAAAGACAGTACCTTAGTATAGCTTTATCTCAGAGAATTAAAAAAGGAATCCTTACAAATACACCCCAGGATACGGACACATCTATAATTTGAGGTGTTAAGTGACTTTACATTCAATAAAAATCAAACTAATTCTGTAAGATAGCTGCATTTCTAAGGACAGCAACTATACAGGCCTGTCCATGAGGCACAAACACCTTTCCAACTGCAGGTTTTGCAAAAGAATTAAGCCAGTCTGATGCTTGACACTTGTAGTTCAGCTCAGCTAATCAGCAGCTTTCCTTTTCAACTTTGGAACAGAAGGAATCCTGTCGATCAAGAGCATAGTTAGCTTGCAAATATTTAATCAACAAAAGTTGAGCAAAAAAGGTCATGCTTGTTCTATGCAGCTGTATACAGTACACTTCAAACTGACTGTATAGTTGGTTGTAATAAATTACAAAACATCAGGTAAAGTATCAGTCATTCATCCAAATAGCTTCTGCAACTTAGATCTGATACAGCAAACAACTTTCTACATGCAGTTTATTTCACTTAAGAAAACAGGAACAGTTCAATATTCCCAGTCCGCACAAAAGCCTAGTCTCCTGGGACCAAGATAACATGGTCCTCTGTCTTTGCAAAAACCTGTCATCTAGCATTTCTTGCATCACATAATGGTAACACTGCCTTCACAAAATTATGTGTTACCTTGCAAACTCCTCTAATATCTTGCATATACAATGACTGTGCAAAAAGATGAGCTTCTGCAGTGGTTTGAAGCATGGAGCCAAATAATTTAATTGGCACAGACCATTTTCGAGTATGCTGCCAGCATATAAAAACAAGCACTAGTTAAGCTTGCTTTCCACAAGTACGTTACCAGTTTTGAAAAATGTCACTACTACCAAAAAAAACTCTGCTATATTTTATTCTGTGTATGACATAAGAATTAAATGCACAAATAAAGTCAGAAGGATAGGGCTAAAGCTGCCTTTTTTGAATTTGCAGAGATGTAAGAAAACTGGTGAGTAGAAACAGAATGAACTTTGAATACCTTTCCAAAAAATTCAGTGCCAAATGAGAACTGAAAGAGAGAAACTGAAGAATGGAACCTATATAAGCAACAGTAGCAGGTGAAGTGACAGCCCTGCACACCCAAGATCTGGTACCCTACTGACTGAGCAAACCTTCCCCTCCGAGGCTGTAGTTTCATAAGCGAGCTTTCAGCAGCACGCTGGCTTGGGCTGATGTTGTCCACCCCCCGCTGCTCCTTCCTGCCCCTTGTGCTGTGCCAACAGGAGCACATGCAGCCCCACAGTGAATCAGGGCAGAGACCTGACGGTCCTGCCACTGCACGGGACCCATAGCTGGAGATTAACAAATAGCAACAAAAGCAGCGATAGATTCCGAATTACATGGAATTCATACACAAACGAGGGGACTCACGTTCCTGCGTGTCAATGAACATTTAGTCAGGGCTTCAACAAGAACAGGAGCGGGCCAAGCAATTCTTTGCATCAGATACAGAATTGGCAAGCAGCTACAGACATTGGAAGCTTCAACTCAGAACTCTCCAGCAAAAAGCAGGGCTGAGAAAGAAGAAATGACCACATCAGACTTACTTAAGAGACCCTGACAGCTTTGGTTGCTGAAGTAGTTTATCTGCGTGGTTCAATGCCATAAGGTTATCACCCAAAGCCAGAGCCACGTAAGCACTACACGCAAGTATTGAGCACCTGGAGGGAAAAAGAAAAAAAAARAAAAAAAAAAAAAGAAAAAAGGGAGGGGGGGAAAGCCAGTATGTTAAAAGGAGAATTCTGTGATTCCAAATGCAGCTGTTAAATTTCTTTCCTGTTAAGTGCTGAAGAAATAAATCATAAACTTGGACCACCACGGTGTGCTCAGTAAGATTTTGCAATTTTGACCATAAATAACAGATTAAAAAAAAAAAAGGACCTCACTACGTGTCATTTTTCCCATGGACAGTCTCCCTTTCTCACCCTCTTTTTATTCTTTTTGCCTTGCACTCTCATTTGTACTTCCCTGCCCTCCCCTTCTGCTGCAAAGGGTAGCAGATTTGTAGATTTCTATAACGTACAATCTACAAACACATAGTAGCAATCAATTAAGTTGTAACATATTTCACTCTTATACTGTACAATGTTTGCACACAGAGAGACAATAAACACTGGAGAATTTGGCATTTCCAGTTCTGTGTTCAACTGAGAGCTGTAATCCACTGCCAAGACTCTGATTGATACGTGGCATTTTGTTGCCGTCACAGACTTTCTTATCTTTCCAAAACCACAAAACCTCTGACAGTTCCTGTAATGAAATCTGAACTACTCGCATTTTCCATCTTCAAACAATAACCCCACGTCAGGATGCCATCATTAGGCCAAGCCTCACGCTTTGTAATAACTCCCCCTCCCTCCCCAAACACAGCACTTGGGGATATTTTCCACTTCGTAAGACACCATTCAGGGCAGGCTGCCTTGTCCTCTGGGCACAAGCCTCTGCTCGCGACGCCTTGCTGTGAGCACTGACTCTGTCCTTGTCCAGGGAGGAAGAGCGGATCCTCTTAGTGGGGTCTCACGTTGGGAGCAATGGGAGGAGAACCTTCGACTCTCCCGCCGGTAGGTGGGCTATTACCGCACCAACCTTCTGGCAACTGTCAAGCCCACTTTTGGTCCAGCAGTAACTCATGTAATTCGTGGCAGGACCTGGGGTGCCTTTATTCCCCTTTCCCAGGAGGCATGCCCCTTAATTATGCACAAGCAGGATAAGAAACTTCTCCAGTGTTTCTCCCTACCCCCCACTTCCTCTCCACCGTGCCCAGATGTCACATCAAATCTGAACACATACAAAAGCTCGAGAGAGGGAGAGGAAAGCTTCCCCAGCTCAAGTCCCAAACCTAAAATACTTCTGAAAGGTTGCGACCGGGGAGGGGGAGGGAATGGGGGGGGGGGAAATCTCTGTAATAACAGCCTGCTTCTAACTAGCCTCTTTTCATCCCTGCCTCAAGGAAGCACAGCTTTTGAACCAGCAAAGATGCTAAGCGTCACCGGCTAAATACCCTTAGACACAAATCAAGGCCTGCAGAGTTGGTTACTATTGCCCTTTACATCAATGTGTGTCTTCTACTTCCCACTTTTTTAAAGCCTATTTTTATTTCTGAAAGTGTAAATTCAAACACTCCAATCACACAATTGAGAAGTCCAGCAAAACTGAAACCTACTCCTCTGCTCTAAGGACTCATCACTGTTTAAGCCACGTAAGAGCTGGCAAGATTCTTCAGCAACAGCCACCTAAAGAAGAGGAAAATATTCAGGTTTTCTTCCCTGCAGTACTGTTCTTGCGCACTGGGATCCATTGTTGAGCCGGCTAAACCAAACGCTCAGGAGAGCCGACAGCTAACTGGGGCAGAAGAATTGCACCACAAGGGAAAAGACAAACTAGTTTTTCACCCCGGTCAGGGTTCTGACAAAACTCCACAGGTTGCCTTTGCGCACGGCAGACTTCCAGCATCACTGAGCCTCTGCATGCCCTAAATAAAACTGCCTTTGCACTAGGAAAAAGAAAAATGTTTTTTTTAACTGCCAGATTATGTCAAACAGCCTCCTGTGTAGGTCTAGGCAACAAGATTTGTCAGCCCAGACTGACCGCAAGTTTACAGAACCCAAACTCCACATCTGACTTGGCTTGTTTCCTAGGCAAAGGGCAAGCCAGATCAAATCTAGTTGTTCAAAACTGAGTATCAAGGCACCAAAAATGGCACTTCTAAACCATTTACAGAACATCACTAACCTGAAATAATTTAAAATAGCTAACTAAGCACAGCAGTGGATATAAGCTGTCTACTTTTTGTTTCAACGCAGACAAAACAATCAAATTATTAAGAAATACAGAATGCAGACTGTGCTTACTCAATGGGGAAATTCAGCACTAGCAAAGGGGAGATGGGGGAGAACTATGCAGTGGCTGACAGCAAGGAAGAAGAGAGTGACACAGCTACGGGTGATAATCATTGTAAGCATGCAGTATCGTGACAGGGCCAAACAGACCGCTGCAGTCTTTAAGTGGACAAATGAGGCAATACTAGGTAGGTGTGGAGAATAGACAAGGTGTATTGGTGGGCAGTGGTAGTCCTTACAGTATTACCTGTGAAATTATTAGCAATGTCAGTGATGCTCCTGGAAATACTAGGATACGCACACTTCAAAAATACATAGAGTAAATAAAATAAATAAAGCATAATGATGGACTGGAGAGAGCCAATGGAAGAGTCAAAAGAAAGAAAAAAAGGTAAAATTGGATCATATGCCTTATTAGCAAGGGCTTGCAGTTCAAATCTATTCAGGACAAAGCAGCTAATCAAACTATTCCTTTATCTCTAGCTGCTTTGAAGTGGAAAATTAACATTTTCACACAAAGTTGTTCAATCTAGGGAGAAAAAGGCTACAACAAGGTCTGGTGCTATCCATCTCAGCTTTTACAATAAAATCCACAAAATTTTCCAAATGTAGCACTGTGGTCTGCCAGAACTCCTTTACTCTTGATGTATCCTAACAGTGTTGGGTTGTTCTGGCGCAGTGAAGCATACCACAGGTTGAGAGCAGAGCAGGAGAATTGGCTTCTCGGAGAATGAGAAGAAGCAAGGAGCAGAATTGTTTAGAAGAAACTCAGAAGTAAAATTTGGAGTTTCTACTTCCTATGCATAAATTCTTAGCAACGTTTGGTGTCCTCAGACTTCTGCTTGTTGCTTTTAAAACCTTGGAATTGAATTACTGCTCATTATGACAATAGTCTGTTCAACTAACTTGTGCACAAGTACCAAACAATACATATGACACATCAGCCTTTTCTAGATGGTATTTTTAATTTTTAAGAACTATTCAGGGGCAAAGTCAGTCAGTCATTTTAAACTCTTATTAGGATGTGCAGCTGTACAAAATCATGCAAAAAAAGCATTTAAGTTGCCCATTTCAGTTCTAGAAGCAATGGAGGTTTCTCAGTCCAGTGACTTCACAGGGAAAAACTGAATTGAATAGACCTATTCCTCAGGATAATACTTGCCAACATTCAGTATTTTTTCTTAATTTTCCCTGACTAGACAAGACTTTTAATTTTCTCACTTAGCTCCTTAGTGAGCAGGACTACAGGAATATATTAACATTTGAGTATAATGTATTTTGCTTTCAGAGCTATCTGCAGAAACCTAGAAATCGTTTTAGCAGAATCACTCTCCAGGGATGTCTAGTCCTCTGGATTTAACCACCAAAGCAAGTATTGCAAAAAAATAAATCAATGCTTTTCCTTTCCTTATGTGATGTTCTTTACCAGAAGCAGTATAATTCTTGCTAAATTGGTAAGGTTTTGCTGACATGTTGTCAGGTTTCATCAGTAGATAACATCAGCTGATTGTCAAAGAAAAGACTATGTATTAAAAAAAAAATCACAACATGACACCATGTAATTCTGACATGTGGCAACCACATTTTCAACAGTCGGGGGGGGGGGGGACGACACCCCACAACGAATCCACATCACTGTTTTTAATCCAGTGCTTTCTATTGTGAGTAGCATACTCTTGCACCACTTCAGAATAAATAAACAAGGTCTTAGTAATGCCTCCTCACAGATTCCTGCTAAATTGCTTTGAAACGAATACAGGTAGATTTGCTACATATAGTGGAGCAAAGTAAAGGTTGAGCTGGTCATTATAAAAACGCAGGTTACCTAGGGTTAGGTTGGAACAGTGTTTATCCAAGAGTTTAAGTGGGAAATTACTGTATGCTTTGTCCATAATGGAAACTTAAAACATTTTTTTTTCTAAACAGGTGCAAGCTTTATAGTGAGCAAGATTTTTAATGGACTGGCAGCCACCTGAAATAATTAACATTGCCAGCAAATGATAATCTTGCTGGGGAAAAATAAAGCGGTTCAAGATAACATGATATTTATTTAGACACACGGGAGTTACTCTGTTTGGAGGGCACTCAGACTGCTGAACAAGTAGTTTAAGGATCTTTGAGAACATGAAAAAGTCTACAGTCAAATTTTACCTATGTTCTTCCATGGTGAAGAAGTCAAATGCCTGGAAAGAGGCAATTTTTCTTTCTATTTTACGCAAACTATGGATTTAGTCCTGCTGAAAGGAGCACCGTTCCTATCTGAAAGCAGCATAGCTGCTTTTACCACTTTCATTTTTTTTCCCATTCAACAAGCATATAATGTTGTGGAGGCCAAATTCCAAACTAGCCTTACCAAGGCCTTAAAGGGAAAAGGTACCATACAATAATTTCCACCCATTCCACCAATCACAATAGCCATTGTCAGGTTTTTAGCTTTGTCGTTTATGGGACTTTATTTTTTTAGTTTTGCCCAATATATAATGCCAAGCCTATAATAGTGGGATCCAACACAAACTGATCTACCTTCTGAATTGAAATTCTGAATGGTTTCTACTTGTTCAGACTCAAAGCCCAGAAGAAAGGAAGCACATGCATTTGAAAAAAGGCATGCTTAGATTAACAGCTACAATTCAACGTTGCAAGTGCCTAAAAAAATAAGCTAGCAATGACTCCAGAATCATAGCACTGTTTAAGAAGGGGCTCATTTAGTGGTGAATATTTTATATTATTTACTTGCCTTAAATTTTCTAATTCCTGTTTCTTCAAAGGTGAAGAAGGTGGAGCTGCAATGAATTTATCCCCTTCGTGACTTTTATTGCTAGAATAAAAACAGTGTATTAATTATAGGGAGTGACTATAAATAATTAAAAATTCTCAGCATAATAAGCATTGATATTTATTCACTCTATTTAAAAGGACAGCAAAAATTCTATAGCCTAACAAACAGGGAAATGAAGCTGTGCAGAAATTGAGGCACATGCTCTTATCCTAACCTTTCTATCTGAGAAGGAAGAAGGGGGACATTTGCTGGGAAGGATTTGACTGACAGACCAAACAACCCATGCCATTCTCCACAGCCTCAAGCTATTTTTGAAGTTTGGCATAGGACAAGAACTTTAAACTGGAGAGATGCAGAACTCGCTGCATTTGTAGCCTCTCTTCTTTTAGCCTGTAAGAAAAGCACTAAACTAGTTCCCTCCCTAGACATCTTAAAAACCAATTACATAAATATTCTAGGAAGATAATCCACAAAGTGCTACAGCTTCCTTTAGACTTCTAGTTGCCCTTTATTTTTATTATTATTTCAAAACGTCTTTTAAAAAAAAAATCCACTT
Organism: Oceanodroma leucorhoa; assembly: GCA_030449065.1. Taxonomy (NCBI): domain Eukaryota; kingdom Metazoa; phylum Chordata; class Aves; order Procellariiformes; genus Oceanodroma; species Oceanodroma leucorhoa. Next base: position 3,629,169 of record JASVER010000053.1, read on the forward strand.
TCTTAAAGTTACGCTTGGCTTTTTTGAGGGACCAAGTATTCGCTCTATTTAAAAAGTATGCAGCTTTGCTCTCCAATAACCTGAAAGACAATCTCCTTCTGGAATGAGAATTGAAGAGAAGGTTAATGGCTGCACCTTGGCAGAGAGAGACACTAAGGTTTAGAAACAACAGATCAAAAAAATTGGAATTGAAACCGACCAAGTTTGTCCACCTAAAAAAAACTTGTTCACTGATGTAGTTTCATCACTGTTTATTACAGACAGGTAAGATAACTCAAACTTAGACCTTCAAAACAGATAGCAACAGACTCCAAGGAAATGGTACTCAACACTGTTGTAGTGTATATATCTCATGCCTTTGCCAAAAATTAGATTAAAAAAAAAATACCCTTAACCACTGAAAGTATTCACTGTTTTCTTGTGAATAACAGAAGAATCTGCCTCAGAGTCAGCCTGCTCAATTAGTGGGATTTGCTTCAAAACCATCCTGTTCAATTACTGTGATCAAATGCCTTATATCTTTTACAGTTCTCTTGCAGAGGGTCCCTTGTCAGAAGGAACAAATCCTTGGAGAACCTTTCAGAATGTGACACACAAATTAAAGAACAGCCTGCTTTGTTGCTGGATATTTTGAAATTGGCAATGACCACAGGGGGATATGAGGGAGTCTTTTTAAAATTTTTTTTAAACTGAAGAAGCATCTGGTTTTGAAAGCGAAAGGTAGTAAAGGATTTTCCTGTACAGGGCATGTTTTCTTTTCCTCACTCCTACAAAAACAAAACCAAAAAAACCCCCACCAAAAACAAAACAAAAAAGGAGGTCACCCCTGAGTAAGGGCCACCATTTTGTTTTCATCACTGCCACTCAGTGGGCCCCATAAGCTTAAAATTCAAGTCTTATTTAAACCAGAGGAATTTCATCTCAATGGGCTACATACAACCTTCCAGGGGAAGTTAGTTCACAACCTCCAACCTTGGTAAGCAAAAAAGAAACACCGCCCTCCCCCCCAAAGTTTATAAATTGTTTGGTCAGTTGACAGGAAAGATTGTCATTAGGAAAAAAGGGTTATAGGAGCAGCCTTTAAATATTGTTGTAGCAGTAGCAGCCACCGACTCCCAGCCCTCGTCTGTCCCCAGGCAACCTCAGAATATACAGAGATGCACCTTGTGCCTACACAACACAGCATATGTGCAGAAAATCCTGCCATGTGACAAATGTATCTTATCTTCTTAAAATTTATCTGTACTTGGGTCTGACAAAAACATTGTGTTTCTTCGTTACTCTCTAAGTAGTTCAAGTTCTAACACAGCCACTTTTTCCAGATTAGTTATTGTAACTCTTCCCTTCTCAAAATGATCATTAATGAAAGTGCAGGCTATGGCCACCAAAGTCACTCTTCAAAAGGAAGTCTGGAATGCACCAGGATCAATGCAAAAATTAACACCTTCCTGCTATTTAACATCTGACATACATTGTCTACAAGTTACTTTTTCTGAAGCTTTAAGGAGAAAAAAGATTTTTCTTAAATTCTTTTTTGTAAAACGCAATTCATTAAGCAATAGCTCCATGTAGCTTTCCATCTTCTAAATCTAGTTTCCCATTTCTAGTCTAAAACAAACACAAAAAAGCATACTAGGGCTGATGAATGTCAAATCTGATCATGGGGAAACGTTTACAATTGAGTTGCTAGACATTTATATATTGAATCAAGTACATGGCGCACGTGCGCACACAAACACAAAATCACCGTAATGTGAAACTTCACTTACAATTACAGAAATACCAATATGCACTACAGGAGGGTGTCGGAAAACGTAACATTTGCAGCACAGAAAAAATGATGGCCAGTAAAAAAAAGAATTTCACTGTCTAATTTATTAAATTATTAAATTTTTTAAAAAAAAATTATTGTTAGGAATGGTAGGAATCAACTCAGTATTTCAGTCTTAAATTAGCATACCAGCAATTAAAACAACAAGCAGTTAAACAATTTCCTTGGATATCCCAACACTGCTAAGAGAATTTACAAATATGTTATTTTTTTCTGCTAGCCAAACAGGATAGGTAGCAGACAGTCAGCCCAGAGTTACGTTGGACAAAAAGAAAGGTTTATATGCAACTCTGTTTACCTGCATGCTTCACTGCTTTCACTGTTTTCTGTATTTCCCCCCAGCTGATTACTAGTTTTAGATCCATTTTCCTGCTTTGGCTCCTGCTGATCTTCTGGCAGTAGCAGCAAGGCATTTCTTAGACAAATCGCTGCAAATTCCATACTGGCTACAGGTATTGCTGAGGACTGCCCATCACTTAAAGAGACACAGAAGTTAGCCAGTGAGAAGCAATCCTACTCAATTAAAAAATAAAAGCAGAGCTCCAGAAAGATCTGAATGCAGAGAAAATTTTATCCTAAAAAAGTTAAGTCATGTTTTAATATAACACATTTGATTTATGAAGACGTATGTATCTTGCTATTCTTACATACGGAAAGTACACCACAATGCCCAGAGTGGGCAGATTCAATTACATATTTACAAGAAGTTCTCTTGTTTTTCTTTACTTCATTTCCAGAAGATATATGACAGAGCAACTAGATTCTTCCTGCACTTTTCGAAAGTGCATTACTGAAAATACATATTTTTAAGTGAGAAAAAGAGGATGGATTTAGCTAGCTGGAAATATAAATTTCAGACAAATCAATTTTAAGCTTTAATAGCCTTCTTAGTTACAATGAATACACAGTTAAGCCCTCTGCTGGCCATCATAGAGGAGGCATCCAAATTATGTTTAAGTAGGACCCATCAAGCATTTTAGCATGCCTCTCTCTTCACTACATTAATCATTCCAAAATAAACAGCTATTCCACGACAGTTTTAAAAATTCCTGATAAACAGATACATATTCTTAACAAAGCTATGATAACAAAATAAAGACCCCATGGAAAACATACTTACTTATAAACAACATTCTGTATTGACTGGGATGCCAGGACTATCTTACGGTGGTAGCCTTGACCTACTATAGATTGCACAATTCCCTTTTTGCTGGGAAGACCTTTAGTCTCTTGTTCTGATGTCTAAAAGGAAAAAAAAAAAAAGAGCACTAAAATATCAAGGCTGTTAAATGAGAGCTTGACAAGGTAAGTGAAAGCTGGAAGACGACTTTGAATCCTGCTAAAATGTAAGAATTAACAGTTTATATGGGTACAGTTTTAAATCTTAAGTACCATGAAGGATCAGGCACCTTCTATTGTCTTTGTGATGCAGAGGGATTTTACTGCACACAGAGTAACCACAGATTAGTTCTGACAGCTTGTCTGATAGCCTACTGACCTAGTTTCTCCTCTGTTTTGAAAGCAAAAGAACAATGAACCAAGCAGTATTAAAAGAACTGCTAGGAAATCTAAAGAAAAATCATATGACCAGGCAAATAATATTCAGAATTGGCACTGTAACTCTTGCCATCTTCTCTCCTTGCTTACACAGCATTCAAAACGCTCTCTGAAAAAGCTGCTCTCAAACCATTCCATGAAGCTGAACTACAACATATGCAAAATTACATTAAATTAACTTGTTTTAACAGATTTTTGAGTATGCAGACATTCTGGGGGTCAAATGAACTTAAAGCACCCTAATTATCAGTCCCAAGAATCATCTCCACACCATACTTATTGGGGTTTGTTTGTTTGTTTTCCCATGAGCCATCTTAACAACTTTGTTGGTATGTAAAGTTAGTGATGAAGAGTTGCAGTTGTAAGGAAAAAATTTATCCTATATCTGTATTTTAAGTATCTATCACTTTTCAGAAAATTTACCAGAATCTATTGTGAAGAAGAATATTGACGTTATAATGGCACTTACTGTCAAATAGGAAAAAAACACACCACCACATACAGTTAGTTTGGATACGAAGAATATATTTTGAAAATTGCATTTAAAAAAGTGCAGAAAGGGAATCATCTTCCATCTATATTATATAAACTAATATACTAAAGCAGGTGAAAGTTAACTTCAGTGAAATTACTTTTCTGTATGGTGTTCAGAGTATAAGTATGAATCCATACTTATAACACGGAATATTATTGCAAATTGAGTTACAAGGTCAAATTAAACACACTATTGATTGTAGGGCCTCACTTGTCATGTTGCAAATCTATCTTACAATAACACTGTCCTTGTAAACAGAATCCTAACTTTGTTTTTTGCCACAAAACCCATGCTAATCCAGTCTCCCATACCCATCTTTCCACTAGAGATGATCAGCTGTGTCTTCTTTATCTATGTGTGACTTTTAACCACAGGATAGACACAGAAATTGCAAAATGAGTATGAAGAAAGCTGTTCTTCCTGCATTCGCTGTGCTTTACAAAACTACGTACTTAGAACTATCTGACATCAGCTAGCACATACACAATCAAAGTCAGTCCATTTTTGACCCAACACTCTTGAAACTTCAACGCTGTGCCTGTGAAATGGGGATATAAAAGCAAACCTCTCCTACAATACTATAAAGTTGTGAATATCTTTCTTAAATTTTCTGAAATAGAGATACCAAAATAATGAGCACCATTGAAATTCCCATGGGAAAAGTTACCAATTTTGTATTTGGAAGATTTGGATAGTGTGCAGTAAATAAAGGCACAGAGGCCACCCAGAGAGGGAAAAGAGAGAACTGGGGGGGGTGTGGGGGGGTGTGTGTGCGGGAATAGAGTGAATATAGCCATTTGTTCAATTAATCCCACCCATCCCGTGCACTGAGTGAAATGGGCATACTGTGGAAATAACTGCATAGGATCATGCAATTACAGATTACATCATCACACCCAACACACGAGGGGTGAATTACAGTTTCACAGGGAACCAAGTATAGTATCTCTTAATTTCACAGATATACTGTTCTGGTTTTCTGTTCTAAGAACAAACAATCCTGCCACCACCCCTCTGAATTTTAACATACGAGCTCATCCTAAACAGACATGGATCAACAGGTTGCAACCAGGATGCCCCAGAGGACATGCAATACATCTGCTGTCAGTAGGTTTCCACAAACTTTGCCAGCAGAGGAACAAGTCTCAGCAGTTAGGGATTCAGTTCCCCAGCAGCTGTGATCATGACAGCTTCAGGATGAAGGCGGCTGATCTCAGCTTCCTCAGCCTATGCCACTTTCAGGTTAGCCACACTACAGTCTCACCCCTCTCAACTTCTAGCTGCAACTGAGTGAGGAAATAATGAAACTTTAGATGAGTTTTGGCTGCATGAAAAGAAGGAAGATCACATGCAAAGATTTCAGTTGAAATCACAGCACATCTTGTTACCTTCATCCAGTTTAGTCCTATAAAATGAAGCCACATCTGAATTTGGATAGTGGATTTACAGTAGACAGAATTAAAAAAAGAAGTTTAAGGAGTTTATATTACTTGTATATCAGGAAAACTGTAAATTAATAATTAAGAACATCCCAGGAAGGAAGCTTCTCTTTAACCAAATACTTTTAGTAGTCCTCTACAAGAGTCTTTGCAACTTCCAATAAAGTTCTAGGACATAGTGTTATATTTTGTTTTTAAACAAGATTATTAACCAGTCTGATCCAACAACCATATTCATTAAAACATCAAAAAACCTGGCCTTACTGTCTGCTAAGACAGTAGCAACATACTCTCAGTCATACCTTTTACACACTAGTACCTAGCCTTAAAGTAGAGACAAAGGACCTCTACCAGATAGATGTACGTTTTCTCTCACTACTCCAGCTAAAATTTGACAGAACCTCATCATTTCAGAAGTGGTAATGCAATTTCTAGAGTCTAAACATAAAAATCCAAGATATTTCAGTCAAAAATTTTCCAAAAAAAAAGAAAAAACACAACCCTTCCACCTCAAAGTATCAGCAACAAAAGTTATCAAAGTCTTTTCTGTGCATCAAGCCTCAAAGTGAATATCAAACCTCCAAGAGCAGTCACGAAAATTTTCCTTCCTTGGATACTACAAATGGTCACTGACTCCAGTCTCACCTTGTTATTTCTGCTATCCAGGAACAGAAATCCTTGGAAGTACAAAACTTAGTATAGAGAAAAGATCTTGAGCAAGTTTAATTCTTCCGTTCACACAAAAAAGACAGAATTACTTGTGGGGTTGTTTTGTTGTTGTTGTTTTTTTTCAATGTACACCATATATTATTTTATAAGGGTTTTACATATATATAAATATACATAAACCCCAAGATTTTGCAACAAATATAAAATAAGTGTGGACTGAGGCATCATAAAATATCCATAAATAGTAAGTCAAACTATTAATGTTAGTACCTACATTTTAAGTAGAGAGCATTCACTACAGAAAGAACATACCGCTTCCTGTTATAAAGTGATGCCTAATTAGATAATAATACAAGTTTCCTTAATATCTTTATGTTTGTTCTAAAATTATTTCACGACAAAGTAAGGTAAACCATCAGATGCCTTGGAGAAATCTAATGTGCTTCAAATCAATTCAGGATTACCCACTCAGATTATGCGTTGGAATGCCAAAGGGGTGTGACGGTAAATTGCCAAAACAAAACCATGCTTAACCAGTCTCTCCAGCAAAAAACTTGTAACTTTATAGAAGAGCAGCTCTAACAGCCACTTACGTGCTTTTGTTTCATCTCACACCAATCTTTCAAATAGCCTACTCAAATTCTTCTGATCTCAGAAAAGTCAATTAAACACTGGGTCTCAAGAGACTGTTTCTGTGGTGGTTTTCCTCCACCTGTTGCAGCTTCAGATTAAACACACAAATACACATACACACAAAAACAATTAATCTGGATTTACACAGAAGTGTTGCAATATTAGGCCTGTAAAATGCATAGTTCAAGGTATTATTTCTTCCTTTCTGTGATCACATGTATTCCATAGCTACAATCAAAATAAGGAATGTGCAAATCTACTTACCCCTTTATTGGCAGCAATGCAGCATTCTGCTATTCTCAGCCAAAGACGAGGGTTTGAGTGATAAACCTGGACTGCCTCAATCAGGCACTCAAAGGCAGCTAAGGGCCTCCCAATATGCAAGAGCTGAATTCCACAATTGTAGAGCAACTCATACCGTTTGTTAGTCAGTAGTGTACACATGGGTCTCCCTGAAAATTTTTTACCTGCAGGAAAGGATTACATCATATTGGATGTGCAGCTCAGGAGAGCAGAAAACATAACTCTGGGAGTAGGAGGGAAACTGTGGGACACACCCAAAAACTACTCAAAAAAACACTTTTCATTGCAGAAATTCACTAGCCTCCCTCTGTAAATAAATTCCTTCCACATCAAAGTTGATATCAAAGACAAATTAATTGTAATCTTAACAAAGGTTGAAGTACATTAAATGCTAACTACTTCTGTTCCTTATCACTCAAGCTAAATGTTGTATAATAATACTGAATCCCAGATTTGTGAGAATACACAACTTTGTTACTCATATAAATTCCAGAAGAAAACCACTTTGCTGTTAACAAGCATAGAATATTTTCTGTCTTCACACTGGTACCTAAGACTGCACTTACATATAGGGCTAGAGTATTATTAATCAAAGCAAGAAAACTTATTATAATGTTTATTTTCTTGTCTTTTGTATACTTACAACAAAAGTAGATGGATAAAGCTATGGATGAACATTTCTCATACAACTCTGGGACTTGTTCAGTAAGGAAGTTTGAGAAATACACCATTTTCCAAATGCTAATTTAACAGTATTGCACTCCACATTTTCTATACCTTCCAAGTTAACCAAAAAAAAAACAAAACACCAAAAAAACCACCCCACACATGCTTCAAGTCCTGATGATTCTACCTACTGTCAGCAGGACTATAAATAACATCTTTAATGATGCATAATAGGTCACAGAAACTTTATTTTGTCACATCTCCCTGACTGATGGTCAAAGACTATAAACGAGAGAGAAGTAAATGCCCCAGCCCCATGGCACATCAAAGAAAATAGCAAAAAAAGAACATATTTCATCATTATTTATTTCTGGCAACAGCAACTACACTCTGAATCAAGTTACAATCAAAATCCTCACCCTCCTTATCCTGTCCTCTGCAAAGAGTTGGAACAGGAATTTTGCCGATAATTACTGAAAGCTTCTATCCTTTATTTTCTTGATTTGCCCACCCCTCTTCCACCACCTATTTTCATCTCTTAAAAGTCTTACCTGGATCGGAGCTGCCCGTTCCTAGCTGTGCACACGCATTATCGTTTTCTTGCAAGGCTTTTTTAAAGTAAAAAATACCTAAATTGTGCTTTCCCATTGCAAAGTGGATGCAGCCAAGATTGTTCCAGAACATACACCTTAAGCATTCACCTGAGAGAACAGCAAAAGACAATTTTCGTAAACTGAAAAATGTCACTGAGCCCATAAAATGCTCCCACCACTCTTCTCATGGGTCAGCATATTATGGTAGTTTATTAAACATGTTCTTCAGCGAGATGTTCATGGATTATGCAGTTACATCCCTGCCTCACAAGCATTTTAATAACCTACATTTCTGTACACCATTCTAGTTCTCCTGGACAGTTGACCTGAAATGTCCTATATATAAGCAGCCACAGATTTCCAGCTCTTATGCAGGAAATGCACTCTCCTTCCTAAATACAGGTTCAAGTAACACTGTAAGAAGTTCCTTCTAAATAATAAAGGGCAGAAAATTAAACTTTTGACTTATCTGATGGTAATCAAAGCTTTACAGGGTTACCATTGATAAAAAAGAAAAAAAAAACAACCCACCACCCTAAAAATCCAAACAACCAAGAAACAGACCATTAACAAATTAACCAGACATTATTGTAATCGTGACCTAGGAAGACTATTAAGTGAACATTCTACTGTGCAAAAAAAGCTAGTGCAAGGAAGTTATATGAGAATTAAACTTTCCAGAAAATTTTAAGTTATAAAGAGAACTTCAAGCATAAAAACTGTCAGAAAGATAAGCTGCAGTAAATTCTAAAAGAGGTGTCAAAACACACCAGAATAGGCATTATAGCAAATATTCTGAATGTTTTCTATGAAACTTATCTTATATACAGAAGTTCAAAAAATTTACTCGGTCTTGTGATATTCATAGGGCCAACTCTGTGACTTCTATCATCTAATTGCAATCTATGCAGCAATATTTACTAGATAAAAGATCTTACAGCACAAGAAATTAAGAGTACTATCACAAAAACAGCATTGAACAAAGTAGTAAAGCAATTCAGTAGTTTTACAGTACAAGTATTTTTTGAAATCCTAACTCTCTAGTGACACAAGAGACAGCTTTCTCTCTGGATTTTTCAATTGATGTTTTAAACAGTCAACTAAAATCTCAAATATATTTAAATAATATCGTATCTGGTGAGTGTATATATACACAGCATATATATTTACAGTATATAAATAACTTTTATATCTAAAAAAGTATACATACTTATGTGCTGTTTAATCTCTGTGCATGTGTACATATATACACTTTCTAGATATAAAAGTAACTTAAAATGGCATACAATAGAAGTCAACCCTCAACACTTCATGAAACATTTGTGCTGCCTCCTCAATAATCATTACAACTGCTATAGTCTCCTCTCTGAGTACAATCTGAAATCTCATTTCTAGATCTAGTATGTTGCTTTTTGTTTCATGTCTTGATTTAGAGACCCAAATATAAGCCTTGCAAATATTACATTTACACCTTCACAAATCCATTTTCTTAGACAATCGCTGCATTGCCTAGAAGAACATTCAATGAAAAACACAACAGTGTTACGTGAACGTGCACAATAAGAAAGATGAAAACATATCCAGCATATAAACCCATGACGTTCAGGGCCTACTCCCTTAAGTAATCACTAATATGCTTAAAATTAATATCAATGAGTAGTCCTATTATACTACACATTTAAGTACATGCAGGATGAAGGTTTTCTATTTTACCTGTTTTCATGAAGCCTGGATGTTCAGCAATGTTTGCACTGTTTAGAAGTTTCACCGCTTTACGATAATTGCCCCTCAAATATTCAAAATTGCTTTTAAGAAAGAGAGAAGGAGCTGACTGTGAAGGAGAAAATAATAGTTAATTATCTCTTGTTCTATGATTTCTATTGCTAGTGCTAAATCAATCCACAACAGCTTGCCCCTGCTGCCACTTTAAAAATACATGGGCTTAGGCCTTAATACTTTCATGAAGTAGCATTTCTTTGTTGAGCATGTGATTAACACTCACCTCCTCCAAAATACAAAACTACACATATTTTTTGTTACTGCTCTAACACCCAGCGTTATGTTAGAGAACTCTGTCATGGCCATGGCTAAGCACAGAGGATCTCTTTTTTGTTTAAGAGGATCTTTCTCCAACTTGTCTTCTAGTACACTCCTCCCCACGCTTCCCTCCCTGCGGAGTTCAACAACTTCCTCCTGGGCTGTGATCTTCCTGGTCTGTCAACAGAGACCTCATGATCCAGAAGGATTTCTGTCAAACTAGCAGCTGTTGAGACTGGCAACAAAAGGGAAATGCTCTCCTCCCATTCCCTGCTCCTCAGTTAATGTAGAATTTATCTGGGATCGTGGACGTAATTCTGAGTTGAGAACTCCTATATAAAAAAAGAAACTGCTTTCTAGCAAGAGGTAAGCCTCCAAAAAACTCCCATCAAAAAGAAAAAAAAACAAAAAAATGAGTACTCCAGAACTAATCTTTCATGAACTGGTTTAAACCATCAATGACATCAGAAGTTTGTCATTCCCGTAACATTTACAGTAAACTATGTTTTGTGCTGCTTGAATTACAAAGCAAACTGACCCTCTTTTGGTATCATTAACAATAAAATGCATTTTTTCTGACCAACTGAAAACAGCTCAAATAAGAAAATTCTACATTAATTACACTTGCAGAAAAGAGATTACAAACCCAACTGACTACATAAAGCGTTATTTCAGGCATTCGTCCTCAAAAGGACCTTTCTTTGCAAAGAAAGTTAGCAAATTCAGTTTTAAGATAGAGAACAGATCTAGATTAGAAAAACAATAGCCTTAAGAATACTTACATTCCCAGCTGTATTCATAACAGACTTGATCTCCCTTTTGCATGCTTTTAGTGACTTCATCTGGATGTAGGCTCTCACCTTATACTGTTTAAAAATTAAATTTGTTAAATAAAAAACAGTAACTTGTGCAGGTTTGCAAGATGAACCATACCTAGAGATTTATTACAGAATATTTTATATAGATCTTAAAAATAGGTAGTAAAAAGCTGTTCAAAAAGCCTTCCTAAAAAGAAATTCTATTCAGACTTTCAAAAACAAATCTATAGGCTTTGTATTAACAGTAAGCAGATGCACACTTTGTTCAATGGTCAACAGCTACCCTATATTCAAACACTGAGATACTAGCACTTAAAATGACAAACTAATTAAAATAATCTGACCTCTATTTACCTATTAAACTGAAAACACCAATAAGTGAATGCTGATAGAGAAGCATTTTGTTTCTTCACATATTTTTCCACAGAACAGTACAGTGAAATAAAACCTCAGCTGATTTATACTGTTGGAGGTCTAACAGATATAAAGTCAGTGCAGCTAACTGCCGTTTAAAAACAATTATGATAAAATGCAGGGATTGAAATTGCGGATTTTCTATGTTAGGTCAGTTTTTCCTGTACATGGATCTTACAAAAAGAAAAAGTTAGATAAATTCATTCTTTTGTTTTACAACATGAAATTCAAGGAGAGACAGAGTATCACAATTCATGCTGAACTAAAATTGAAGCAGATGGCACTCAGTTTTAAGAAAAACCTGAACTGATGTTCTTGTATAAATCATATGCAGACACTTACCTGATGTATCTTAGATTTAGCAACTTCTATTAAAGCTCCACTTTCAGCCTTTTGATTCAAGGAATCTTTACTTGTATTATTACCTGACTGAGCATCAAACAAAAAAGAAGGAAGTGTTACTAATAGTCACGTTTTAAATTCAGTTTACAGATTCTTTCATAAGCTATTTTTAATCAATCTCACATGAAGAAGAAAAAAAAAATAAGTATTTAATGGTCAAAAAATACACATCCCACCAAATACTGTAACTTGAGCTTAACAATCAAAATCCAAGAACAACCACGCCAGCCTATGAAGAGCAGAATTCTATATTAACATTAGTGTTATGCTATGTTGCTCTGCAGTTGAGGTATTTTAATAATTCTCTCACCCAAAAGGATGATATGCACACTCTAGAGTCTCTCTTTAATATTTTCTTCAGTAGAACTACCATATACTTAACGAGAAAATGTTTTATCTTAAGTGTGACATTCCATCAACAAGAAAAGACAGAAGTGTCCTCTTTTCAAAGCCACTACTCATTCTACTGACTTTTCCAAAAGACACACACAAAAGATTTCATTTGAAAGCATGCCTCATACTTTCAGATACTACGTAAAAAAGATGCTTGATTTCCCATACTATGGTACGCAATTGCAATTCCTCTCCGACAACAACTTCCCTTTCAAACCTGGGGTCTCACAGGGTCATAATCCAAGACAAACAAGAAAAACTATGTATATTTGACCCTGAAGACAACTGTCTTTCCAATGCAAGTGTCTGACTTAAGAAACACTTCTTAGCTCCCTAGGAGTAAGGGAAAAGGGTGGAAGAGAGGGAATAAACAGCTGCTGTATACAATTAATTCAGTTACTAACATATATAAGTTGCTGTCTGAAGTTACAGGTGATCTAACAGTTTTATAATTCGAAAGTATTTTGAAAGTGTAATTTTGAATTGAGTTAAAGCATACTTCTGGTAAACATTTAGCGGCATTCATATGAGTTTAAGCTTACCTCATTTTTTCCATTCTTGCTGTTATTGTTGCCCTGTGAAATCATTTTTTCCAGAACAGCAAGCAGATGCAAGGCTTTCTCAGCTTGGTAAGTTAGCAGGTATAAGTCTACAAGCAAGAAGCACACAGCCTGGGCAAACTTCTCTTCTGTATAAAGCAAAGAAGTAAAAATTATTTTACAGCTCTAATACCAATCCTTGAGACATGACTGATGAAAAAAAATTGACTATAAAGTGCATCTATGCCACATTATGGGAAAAATAAATATATTACATAAGAAAAAAAATGCAGACATCTATGCAATGCAGGTAAGTACATATACTGAAAAAAAGGTAATTCATTCAAACGACATCAGCATAAAAACAGTCTCAAGACAGCTTAACACGTATTTCATGTTTATAGATTTTGAGAATTGGTCTAAGCAGATCAGCATCAAAGACCCAGTGTCTAAATAGACAGATGGAGCCATATGCATACGTAGAATCCCATAGAACTTGAAAGGATTCCATACAAACACATCTCTGCTTGGCTGGCTTCATAGACTAAGTCCCAAATAGGCATATTGAAAACTGGGAGGAACTGGAGGAGAAACACAGTAGCATTTACTTAATTTATCGAGACACACACACATACATCCTTCAGCCTTGTCACCTCTAAAATTTAACGAGGATTATGAAGTTATTTCATACAAGTATGGCAATTCCACTACACAGGGTGCCATAGCTCATAAAAGCTGAGACTTTACATTCAGATATGAGCAGATACAATTATGTATGACCTAATGCAGGTATTTAAAAATGTCAGTGCCCTGACAAATACACACCCACCCCTGAAGTTGTATGATGACTCAAAATACTAGATTTTAAATAATTTAATTAGCTTGTACATATTATTTACATAAATACCTTTTAAAGTTGTCAAAATCCATTTCAGTTTCATCATACTTGTCTGCTAAATGTCTCTGAAGTACTTCCCCCCAAATCCAATTGTTGTCCTTGATGTAAGTAAAACGTATCCACTTTTTTAGAACCGTATTAGGCAGATTTACAAATCATTTGTCTGATAGTGAGAAAGACTGAATGATCTTTCTGTAGTTACCGCATGACCAAAACTCTCCTTTCTGTCTACATACCGAAAGGCTCTATAAACTGGTACAGCTTCTCCCCAACTGATATAGCTTCAGTATACTGACGCAGATGATATAAAATAACAGCTTGATTGTAGTACAGCATGCTATTTTCAACATCATCTAAACCATCCATTTCTTCAACAGCAGAGTGAACCTGAAAAAAAACCCCACCTCGTTTCATTAAACTTTCAATACCTATGATTTTTTAAAAGTGACAAATATTTTACAAAAATAATCTGAAGGTATTAATCAATCTAAAGGTAGGTCAGTAAGAGTTACAAGCTAACAAACTTTATTGTTGTTCAACATAATGCCAGTGGAAAATTTACAATTAAATAGAAAGCTGTCAGTTGAGCAGTTAAGGAACATTTTCACTTTTTATTTTATATGAAATTACTTCAAACTATTCCAGGTTAAGGAACTTTCTACTAAAAGAACATAGCAGGTCTTTCTACAGTTATAATCTCTGGAATGTTTAACCTTTGGATCAATTTCAACAATAACTAAAAACGTAACTATAAAAGCAGTGTCCTCAATGATTAAACAGACTCAGAGGTTTAAAAGTAATGTTACTTTCTTATTCCTTTATCAAATCTAGGGGACAAGGGGCAGAAGTTTTCCAATTTCACTGGAAGATCTCATCACCATTAACAGTACTCAAAATCAAGTACCATGTCAATACATTTGCATTACCTGGTTCTTCAGCTGGTTAAGGGTTTGTCTCAAATTGTCTGTTGTAGTCTGATTACTTTTACAGAACTCCGCAACAGCAGTATTCAAAGTTATTTTGTAGTCATCTTTGTTTATGTCTTGAAGGGTATTTAGGTGTTGTAAACAAGCATCATAGTTTCCAGCCTGGAAATTGCACACATACCAGAAACGTGCATTAGAAGATACAAGGTTTAAACTAACAGACTAGGAAGTTTTAATGAAAGTATCCTCTGTTAAGTTTAGAGAGCAAAGTAGTGTTTCCTTTATCAACAGCAAGTGAAGCAAACTGAATGTCTACACACATACTTCATTATTTCTGTAGAAGTAAGTCTAAAAGTTGAGGTCATATTCAAACTTCAAAAAGAATTTTGTGGAGGAAGGACAAATTATTATAAACAGATGTTTCCATGAAAAGTGTTATTCTGATTTCTCTTAATTGTATTATTTTGAGTTTCAAGGTTCTTTCTTTCCTCAGTTTTCATAATCTTTCCTCATCACATGTACATTGAGCGGCTGCAGTTGCTTACGTAAATCCCAGCCCATCATCTTATGTTCATTCTTCACTTCATCTGGAGAGACTATGAGTTACAATTTAGTCTGTGGAAGTCAGCTTAAGACAGGTTGGAAAAAGAGGGTGTCACTTTCCCAATACAGGTTTAAATAACATTTTTACAAGTTTTAGCTGTTGAATGAAGTATTCAATCATCCAGGCACGCCTAAACAGAAAGTAGGACCCAAGCATGGTGCTCCTCTGAGGTGTTACTTAATCAAGAAATCCCCTTCCTTGACCTCAGCAATAGGCAAGACTTCAGAATGGCTCACCTCTTTCTGCTTTCAGTTTTAGTCTTTTCTGTGTTTGTACAGGAGGAATTTAGTGGCATCAAGGAATGAAAGAGAACTCCAGACTTTCAACTATGTTAAGCTTAAATGATCCTTCACTCCACACTGTTCAATTCCTATACAGGAATAATCACTTTTACCTCTTCCGTATCAGGGTTACTTCCAATCTGGTCAGTCAGATAAGCAGATTCATTTCCATCTCTGTCAACGCTTCACAATCAAAAGCTATGCTCTTACGTACCACGACAACTCTACATTTCCTCCTCCTTTTTTAAGTGCTGTTCCATGGAGCTTCTCCTGGGCTCCTGCCTAACTTCGTCTATTAAGGGAAGGATTACAACAGAGAAAGGCTCTGTGGTCCTTCTGCTCTTCCTGAGAAAGTTGCCATTCTGCAGCTACTCTCAACAGAACCATCCCAATCCCTTCAGTCTCGCGCAAAAGCACAGTTATACAATATACAGAGAGATGTAGCAGGACATTGACACACAGTTATTGCCACAACTCTTAAGTATCAACAGCATGGATTGCCTAGTGATCATGTGCATAAACACACAGACTTGCAACTCAACTGCTGGCCTGCTCTTTAATTGAGGCAGTTCATTTCCCAGTGATTTGCTTTATGTGTTCATACTCAGAGCTTCTCTTCAAACAGGAGCAGCTTTCAGATCACAGCAACAAGGCTTCTAACCATGGTTGGACTAAAAACCTTGAACCCTTAATTGCTTTTTGTGATGGTTTTCCTCAGCCAACAGTCCTTTACTCTGTTAGACAGGATCTAGCATATAATATACAATTTTATAGTAATTCTATCAAGACAGAAATTGGAAGCGCAGTATGATAAAGCAGCATGCAAAGCAGTCCACAAAGCTATTTAAAGCAACTCAATAGCAAGCAAAATTGGCAAACAAGGCACCAGATTAATTTTGCTGACATCTGTCACCACCTCACAACATCATAAACTTAGGGAGTTCTTAAAGCAAGAAAGAGAGATAAACAAGATATACTGGACCAGCATAAAAACTAAAGATGAAGTTGTCAACAGATTGAAAGTATTTTAGGCATGTAGATCTGTAGGCAAGATGGAAAACAGGCAACCCTCTCCTATGCCTTCAGTTCTCAGGATCAAATGTCAATGAGCAAAAAGTTATTGAAAAAGAACAATTGAGCTAGAAAGCACTCAAGAAGACAACAATGAACAACATCAGCTGTAGTCAGTTTAAGGACCAACTACATGCACTTCATGTAGCAACATTCCAGACAAAATAAAAGTAACAAGTGAAACACACAAAGAGGAACACACAAATGGAAAGGAAAAGCAATTATACTTCCTGTCATTTCCTACACTAAATCAAATTAGGAGACAATACAAAGCAACAAGTAAACTGAAAGACCTGGCACCTGAATTTTAACACACACACAAAAAAATCTTCCAAGAAGCACTAAATAGGTATTATGTGCTGAAGAATGTATTTTAATGCAAAGTGACAGAACAGTATATGATGCTTTTTGTAAAAGAATATAGCAAGATGCTAAAACGAAAAAGGTTTGTTTGGTTGCTGTTTTTTTAATACACATGGCTCCTTTAAACCCTTTAACACAACATTTTTAGCTTGAAGCGATTAATTCTTCAGAGAAATCATGCATTTCCAATGTTGATACAGAATAGCAGCCTGCTTCTTCAAGTATCCCCTTCAGTCTTCTCACATCACAGCAGACAGAAAATGCATGTGCTGGCTTTATAACAAAACTAGTGCTACTTCTGATATAATATCCCATTAATACCTTTGCAACTGTGCTACAAAACAGGAAAAATAATTATATAAGCCCATTTAGCAGTTATGTGGTAAATTAGAAGACTCAGAGTTTGGCTTTGTCTTACCAGAAAAGCTTGTAACGCACTGCTTGACAATTCCTTTTCCTGATCAGTAATTCCAGAAGTGCCTGCTCCTTCATGTTTCTCAGTACCTTGATCTGTAAAGTGGGCAGAAGATTACAAGAAAGTTTGCAAATGTGATGACAGCTATTCAGCTTAAAAATTTTGTTTCTTCCAGTTCTCAAGATCCTCCTGACAATACAAGTAACTTCCCAGATAACTGCAGCACTGTCTCCCTACTAAACTAAAATATCTCAAGTTAGCCTAATTAATTCCTCTCCATAAAATGTAAATGTAATAGTCCTAGCTAAATTACTGTGCTCAATCAATAACCAAAGTCCTGTACGTTAACTGACAACGCATACATTTAAGATTTCTCTTTAAAGCTGCAGCCATACACTAGAACTGGCTTTATTTGCACAAAAATTAGCAGTGAAGGCCACACATCACAGAATAAGTACCACGCTGGGTTAGATGAAAAACCCACGCATGCTGTATGCTGCTTCCTAAACAGCAAGCAAGGGATGCTTTAGGGAACAACATAAAAAACAGAGCAAACACTGGAACTTCCACCCAGCTCCCTGCTTTGGAAGAATAAGTCTCCCTAAATAAGAGGCTGTACTTGAACCATCGTTGTTAATCACTGACAGATCTGATACGTTTACCTTTTTTTTTTTTTTTTAACTCTATACTTTTGTACTCTTCAATATACTCCATCAAACGCTATCTAGTGATTATACTGCAAGACACAAGCAAATGCTGCCTATTCACTTTTTCAGTCTCACTCCTGATATTACAGATCTGTCTTTGAATCATCTCTCCACCGAGGTGAGCAGGCACAGTTTATTCTGCATCCTCCTCACACGTTCTCTTCCCAGGATCTTCTCCAGTTCTACTATATCCTTTTCCAGATTAAGACAACAAGAACAGCATGTAGAGATTATGATGGTGGCCCCTTTGAGCATTTATACAGTAATATAATGAGGTTTTATTTGTCTTCAATTTAATTTACATAGAATTCCTAACATTCTACCTTTCAGTCACTGTTGAGAATGTTTTTCAGAAAGGAGTCTACTGAACCCTTTTGTCATCATGTAATTAAGAATTCAGTGAAGTTGCATTAAGAACTACAGTACAGACATTCAATGTCAAAGAAGCTGAAAAAGAAAACCCGACCAAATCCTTCCCTGTACTGAACACAAGCTACTGGAGGGGAAAAAAAAAAAAAAAAACCAACACAAAACACCACACCAGACAGCTTATTTCTAGAATCATTAACCCATGTGCTAGAACATGCAAAAATCATTTAATGTTTTTGAAACAAGATTTTATAAACCAACAAAGGTTCCCACTTTAGCAGATAATTTCTTGATTTCACAGTGGAAGCTTTGCTCTAACCTACATTTTGCTATCTTAATAGGCTAGGTAGGCTTTGTAAATTCAAGACTTCTTTCTCTTCCTAGAATTCAAGGATGTAATACAAACTCTGCTAACTTTGTTTTCACTTTGAACAAATGAAAACACTTGTGTGAGCTCCTCTGCAAAATCCATTCCTTATCATCACCATTATATCTGGATCACCTGCTACTGACTGACTATGAAAATTTACAAGATAGATAACAACAGTATGGGGCAATCAAACTTCAGAAGATTCATCAATTAACATCCACAGTAGGAATAAAGCAGACTTAGTAAGCTATTCATATTTTGTGCTTGTTGCTGGGAAGATAGCGAGACCCCTTCTATTGCCCTATGCAAGAACACATTTGAGCAAGAAATATAGATATTTGGTTGTGACTTTCATGCTGCATCAAGATGCCAACAAAGCTGAGATTTTAAAATCTCAACAGTCTTACGCCCACAAGTTACAAAGTAACCCACTGTGATTTACACAAAACGCAGGATTCAGCAATTTCAGTACTCCGGAGGGATAGATCCTCAGGGGGCTACAGAACCGCATGCACCTGCTATAAAATCTGACTGTACATAAAGGATTGATCAACACCACTTGCACTGCCTTTTCCTTGAAAGAGAATGGCAGGAGAAAAAACTAAAACACAAAAGAGCTCAGCAAATTTTTGACGCGCCAAGGTTTTCCGCAGCAGAAGAGGAAAGGAACAAGAAGCACCTCTCCTTCAAGCTAAATATAGAATAGATCTGATTCCTGCTCTAAATCTTGTGGTTGTAGAGCTGAACAGAAAGCTATCACCCTCCAAGGATCTTTAGAACCGCAGCGAATAAGCAAACGCATTTTCCCTCAAACTTCCATGCTTACGTTATCTGCTTTACTTGCTCAGCATGCCTTTCAGATTATGCTGGTAAAAGTAACCATAGTGCAGAATCTTGGGACTCTCAAACTTTTGAAGTTGATAACGCTCAGTCTGGTCAAGAGGCTCCTCACATACAGGTTTACCTAGCAGAGCGCCATCAACTACTGAGTGTGTTATTGATTACGGCCATTGTATGTAAGTTCGTAAAACAAGCATCTCAAATGAAGGTGGAAGTCTGAATCCTGAAGTAAAATGTCTTCAGTTAAGTGAAAGATAATCCAAAGAGACTGTTGTCTAAGTTGTGTAATAAAAGCACCACTTATATAGCTGTTTGATGTATTTCCTAGGGAAAAATCAGGACAGGTCTACAGAGCTGTCCCTTCTTGTATAAAGTCAGTTTTATGTCTGTAATCTGATCAACTGCACCTACTACGACTCAGTAAACAAAGCAGGGTTGTAAAACCCGAACTGGAAGCTTATCAAGAAAGAGTAAAACTAAAGTCCAGCTGACATAGTTCACAGCATAGCTCTTTTCTTTGGGAAAAGCAACAACAACAAAAAAAAAACAAACAAAAAAACCACTTTGGCTACTCTACCTTTTTTTCCCCAAACACACCTGAAACCTGCTAAAGAGCTAAAGGTCCTTCTAATCTACTGTAATCTTGCCACTCTCATTTAGACCAGGATCTACTGCTTCAGTTGATCTTTATTATCAAGAGATCTCACGGACAGGAGTCACCAAAAAGCTGGCTGGCTCAAGATACCAGAAAAAATGCTCCAATTCCACTTAAATGGGGGGAGAAAAAAAGTACTCTTGCTCTCTTGGCTGCAAATGGCTATCAAGGGCTTGCAAATAAAACTATTATTTCCATATTTCTTGAGGCATTTGAAAATGAAACAGGTAGGTGCATTGTTCCCTGGCAAAACATACAGCATGCCACCTGCTCACTCAGATCTAGTGATCTTTGGCATTCTTGCAGAATCATGTGGTGTGGGTAACACAGGGCACACCAGTCACTACCGACACGTTCCTATCCATACAGCAGCTACAATTATCAGCTGAAATATCTGAAACAGTGCAGATTCTCTGCTTTACAAATGACAGGACTCAATTACTCGATTTATCTCTGTAAATTGTATTTACACATGGACCTGTTTGTTTAACTTTTCATTTTGTTCAACTTTCACAAGTACAGAACAACTCTAAACCTAATACTTGTCAGGCTAGTGATGAGGGCCAAAAGGGGCAACCTGGAAAAGGATGTAAAAATCAGCTGCTCAGATTTCGGGCTAGAGGAAGCTGCTGCACTGAGTTTGAAGTTAAAGAATCAAGTCAGTAAATTATCTTCCTAGTTAGCAAACCTGGGGCCGAGCAGCAGAAATACTATGTCACGGAGGGTTGTTTGCTTTGCACAAGCAGGTAGTTGTTCCTACTGGAGAAGCTACATCATGGTGGACAGCAGAACTTTGGGAAAACTGGCTCTACGAGAGGAGAAGGAGGAAAAGCATGAGACTGCCACCTGAAAAGGGAGATTGCTCTTCTCATGGGCTTGGTGCCACATCATATAAGCAACAAGAAGTCACATCTCCCACATACAAATACCCAAAAACACCTGGAGAGTGACTGCAATCATTATCATCCTCACACCTGTTCTCTGTATCTTCAAGGGCTGCTGTTCCTGAGCTCTCTTGTTCCTAGGCCCTGTAAATCACATCTTGCATGAACTGCACCGAATACCAGAGCATCTCTGGAATTATTTTCTATTTCCAAACTCTATAGGCAGGGGAATAATCTCTTCCTTGGGGGAAGGAATCTATCACATGACTCTTGCTGCAAAAGCATTTTGAAGGGTATGAAGACCAGCCAGAGTGTTCAGCCTTTATAAGATAATGACAGTTTGTGGCACCAAGACTACATTTTTCTATGAAGCACTGCACTACTAGTATAAATATACTAGACTTCTTCAATGCTGTACCATAAAAAGCAAACACACTTCAGTGGAAAATTATTTGTAACTCACTGCTATGAGCAAGTACAGTATGTAGAATATCTTGCCATAGCTCACGTCTTTGATTCATTTGGGCACATACTTTTCTTTTAAGCAAGTACCACTGGAAAGTTCCTCCAACATTTCCAAGAACAACAACAAAAAATATAAAAAACTTAATGCCAATTTTTTTTCTTGTAATTTAGGAGACGCTTACAGTGCTTATAAATAAACACAGGGTAGTTTAGTACCCATCACTCAGTACAGTACACTAATTTTTCCCCACAATCGTTTTCAGATACTGAGGAGTTTCGTATTTAGCATCCAGAGAAAAAAATGCGAGGTGATTTTAAATAATGCTGCCACCACGTAAAACCAACTGAAAAAAAACCGAAGAACACAAGTAAATCCCTTTGGATTTGCTCCACAACGCCCTCTTCTCCATCCCCACTGAGCTGCCATCTGAGGGAAGGACCTTTCTTGCAAAGACGACTTCTTGCATGAAGGGTAGTTTTCTGGGAGATGGACGAGCAGTAGCTTATCAATGTTAATGAGTTACACAGCAACTATATTTGAGATTTACTTCGGGTGTTTACCAGAAGATGATTTATTTTCTAATCTTGGTGATTTCCCTTTACAGTGTCTTTTCAGGCCCGAGTTTAGGAAAGACCCACTCATCCCCTGAAACCAAAGCGGCAACTCAGAGGGAATCCGACTGAACTCCTGATTACACAGCAACACGAAGCGTTCAAATCTCCCCAGCACCTTCCGAATGCCCCAGTTTAACAAATTAACCCAGAAGATCAATTTCGCCGGCGGTTATTAAACTCTGGGAGACGCCAGCCAATACGTCCATAATGCACACCCCCCCCGCGAGCCCTTCCAGGCCAGGAGAGCGCAGCAGCTCAGCCCCCCTCGCCGAGGGCACGGAGGGCCCCGTCCCCATACGGCCCAGCCGGTGACCCGCCAGGACACAGGCCCACAAGCGGCAGGCCTCACCGGCTCCTCACACCAGCCACCTCGGCCACCGGTGGCCCGCAGTCTTGCCGCCGCAGGGGCACTACTTCCTCGGCGGAAGGAAACAGCACAGACAGGCCATACACCGTTTCTCCTTCCGCCCCGGACGTACCGGCACTCACCGCCCCCCGCGCGGGAGCGTATCCCTCCGCACCAGGCGGCCCAGGCCCGAGGCGGAACGGCGGACCCCGGTGGATGCCCTCGCACTCACCCGCAGCCTTGTCCGCCGCCATCTCCCCCGCCGCGCGGTGCGGCCGCGCAGTCCGACCGCGCCGATAGGGCCGAGGCTCCCCCCGCTGCGCCGAGCGCTGACCGCACCACCGCCAACGGGCCGCTGCCCTCCGGGACTACTTTGCCGCCGCCGCCCTCCGCGCGCCGAGCCCGCCCCACTGACTGCGCCACTCGCTCCTATTCGCCCGCCGCTTCCGGGTTCCCGGCGGCCTCGCGACATCCGGCCGTTGCCGGGGGACCGCGCATCTGACGTCAGGACGCGGCCGCGCTTCCCGGGGCGGGGGGCGAGGCGCATGCGCGCCGCGTCCCGCCCCGGGGGCTGTCGGAGCCGGGGCGCCGCGTTGCCGGCCGAGCGTGTGAGAGCTGGGCGCGCGGGAGCGGCCCGGGGGAAGGGCGCGTGCCGCTTCTGTGTCGATGCTTTTCGGTTCTTCCGCGGCACTCAATTGATTGGCAAGGGCCGGCCCCTGTCTCGAACGTATTTTGTTTTTTGTGCCCGGTTGAGACCTGCCGGGATCCCCGCCGGAGGAGCCAATGCCGCTGGCGGGGACCCAGGGGCTTCCTTCAGGTGTCACCAGCTGGTGACGAGGAAACCTTCAGAATAGTCACTAGTTTATGCGGTTTTATGTGGATTATCGGCAGGACTATCTTAAGTGGTGTTAAGGTGCTCATCACCGTAGTAATGGAGGCAGGCAAGGTGGCCTCGTGCCTGCATCCTGAATTCCTTTATAAACGGATGTTTGAGCACCAGTTCAATCCCCCCAGGAGACCCCAGGAAGCCCCGTTTCCCACCGCGAGTTTGAAGTGTCCTTGGAATTTAGTGCGCTGGGAGGCAAAGTAACCCTCATCAGACTGAAGACACCAATTAGCATTTGTTACTGTTGTCATTATCTTTGTCATTAAAGCACCAGACATGGGATAAATGACATTTGCAGCGTTATAAATATTAAAGATTCTTAAATGTTTATGACTTGGATATACTATATACAGTATTTAAGAGTTCACCTATGCTAAGATGTATCTGTGTAGGCTCAGCACCTGTATATTGTTCTGACTCTTGGGTGGGGACTCTGTGGATGAGTCTAGAGGAGCCACCTTCTCTTTTGAACCCCGCTGTTACATGCAGTGGGAGGTGGGATGAGGTTAGGAGAAGAGGCCCCAGGCACCAAAAGGCTCCCTGTGTTTCTGTCCCTTGGAGTCAAGCTCCTGAGACACAGGGACACTTACCCTTAATTGCCATTCTGTGAATGTGAGTTTTCATCATCGTGCTCTTTGTGCTTCCTCTGTGTCACAGTGGGGTTCCTGTAAGACACTGCTTCCATAACTTTGTCATCTGTTAATATGGGAACACTTGTATTATTTCTCCAGATGTGGTACCACGACTTCCCCCCCCCCCCCATTTATCCTTGTTGAACATCAACTTGTTTTTCTACTTATGACAGGAGTGTGTATACACCCAATTCTGATTAACAGATTCTGCGTTACATGATTTTGCCAGGCGGACAACATTTGTCAAGAAAGACCAGATTTAGGGATGAAATTTGTCCTTGGGGAACTCGATGGCAGAAGTGATTTAGTGGAAGCAGGATTTCTTCTTACTAGTCTTCTTGCAGTAGGTGTCCAGCTACGATGTTTTCCCTAACTCTATTGTCAGGCACCTCAGGGAGGTAAGGTTTGCAAGGAAAGGTGATAGTTTGTTTAACAGAGGGATACAGTTGGAAAGAAACACACACACACGTTTAGACATTACCAGCTCTAAACACCTTTAAACCATCCCAGCTTTTAATAACCCAGGCCCTGTAAAATGAAATATTCTGAAAACATTATTTCAGGACTTTCAAGAGCAGGATGATTCTTTTTATTTTGTAACTGAAATTCTAAATATTCCAAATTATGTTTAATGACTTCTATTAATCACCATTTCTCCAATTTCTCTTCACTAAACTCTGATCTTCAGACTTTCTTTTAGACATATATATATATATATATATATATATATATATATATATATGAGAGAATCCTGCAATCCTTATGAATAAGTATCTTATTCCAGCTCTCTGAATTTGTTGTATCTTTTTTGGTAAGAAATAGCTGCTGGCTCAGACCATTAGGCCGTATCTGTATTAGAGAATATCTGCCAATAAAGTTGGCATAGCAAGTCCTCCTAATGTGTATATATTTACTAGTGTAATTATTTATTTATGCTGGTATTTAATTTATTTATATTTGTATTTCTATACACACACATACATTAAAAAAAAAACAAACTGTTTTTGTAAGCAATAGAACCTATAAAGGCAAAAGCACTGTACTGCTAGCATAACTGCATATTCTCTCTGACTTTTATCAAGACAAGAAAGTCACTTGTTTTATCAAAACAAGAAAGCTGAGTGACAGAGCAAGAATGTCTAATGTGGACCCGATGTGAATGTATGTCTCCCTCTCTCTCAGGCTTGGTACAGTGTTTATCGCCCAGTATCTAAGCAGTAGCCTGCTTGTTCCAGAGCATGCCACATCAAGATGGGCACTACAATGAATTTACTATTCCCTACTGTAGCTTTTCTTTAACAATCTTGTCAAAGCTTATTCAGCCTCAAGTATGGCAGCCCTGGTATCCAGCTTCTCATGTCTTCTATATCATGACATCTAGAGGACAATCATACGAGTTTGCTTTATATCCATCATACTATGATTTTACTGCAGGGCTTGTTTAGCAGAGGGGTACTTACAGCAATCTTTGGTATATCTTCCAGCATCATTTTGCCATGTTTGTGGCTTGTAGTTCCAAAATAAGGGGTTTTTTCCATTTCTAAGGGACAGACAAAGAAATTTTTGTCAGCTGGCCTTTTTTCTTTTTTGAGTATGGATGATTTTAAGAAGGAACTTAACACAAATAAAATCAGGTCTTTCCCTCCCTTCTTTACTAATAATCAAATCTTAATTGCTTATGTGTGTGGAAGGTACTGAAGGAAGGGAAGAGACACCTGCCCTTTACTACAGTTCAAGCATACAGTCATGCAATCAAGAATTTTGACATTTTTCCTTCAAAAATATTGTGATAGCATGACTACCTTCCTCTAAGGACAAGGGAGAGAGTTTCCTGACTACATGTATGTATAATTTGCATTCTGCCTGAGGCGTAGTAGATCTTGCCAAGTGAGCAGATCACGGAAAGTGTCTCTGGTCTCAGTGAGGCAGGTACGCCATCTGCTGTGGAAGATACAGAATAAAATCAAATACCGTTTGAGAGAATAAAAAAAAGTGTGTGAAAAAAACACTTCCCCTGAAATATTACCTCTCCTGCAGTTTTGTTTTTTCAGGAAAGAAATTACCACAATTCAGGCTTTTAGGCCAAAACTCAGTTGGATGAAAACAAACATGGTACAGAGATGGGCAGATTTTCCTAGGTTTCGTTTGCCCATTTCTAGGCTAAATCAGAAGATGCCAAAAGGAGCCAACTGTAATTTGTAATGTGGGGGGGGGGAGGGGGAGTTTCAAGAAGAATAAAGCATATCTGTTCACAGAAAAAGAGTAGTCCCAGCATCTCATTCCTCCCATGTGCAGTACCTTCCTTTAGTAGACTAGATTAAGTAGAAGTAGGCCAGGGTTTCCTCTCTGGCTTTGGCCTCACAAAGCAATCTTTTCAAGGCTCTATTTTAAGTTCTTGGAGACTCAAAACCAGCAAGACAGCAATCTCCTACCCGGCTTTGCAGCAGTAGATGTAGATAACCTCTCACTGATCATACAAGCAAGACCTGGCTAGTAGAGGAGAAAAATCAGGATTTGCAACATCCCCAATCACTGCCAGACTGTGGAAGAGAGCGAAGAGTATGGCCAGCCCCAAAGGGAACTGTGAAAGTTCTAATTCTTTTGCCAGATACAACAGTATGGAAATCTCAGCAGCACTTTGTTTGCCTAGTAAATTCCAAAATACAAATTATTTAATGTAAGAAATACTTTCTCTGCTATTAATAGGGCTTTCTATTCTTTGCCACCCTAAAGTTTAAAAGCTTTTAACCCCTAGGTGGCACTATACAACAAAGTAAGGCGTGTTTAAGTACTATTCCCCCCCCCCCACACACACAGATGGAGTTGTTATTTAAAATGTAAGCTAGTGTAAATTTGAGTATGTTGAATGCAGCTATTAATGTCAGCTTGCTAATCCTCTTTTTCTGAATCTGTCGCTCAAAGTCAATAAAATATACTGCTGTGAATCTCGTTTAAATACAGTATTTTATTTTCAGAGTGCCATGGAATATACTTTCCTGGAAAATTATGGTGCATCGCAAACTATTACAGTTCTTGTTCTGTCTGTGAACAGTGAATAAACCAGCACAGGCTGTGTTTACTTTAGCAATTCACTTGGAGCAGCAGGAGTAGACTGACAGCTGTGAACAGCTGGTGCTGAGGTTTCTCACATCTCCAGTATATTCTCAGACAGAGGTTATTTTGCATCAGGTGGGGACTGGCCCAGTACCACACGTCTCCATTACACATTTTGAAACTCCCTGACATAAAGCTATCTCACAAAACTTTTCTTCCTCAACCATGGCACTTCTAGGAAGCAGCAAGTTCCCCTTTCAGCTGCCTCATGCAGATATGTTTCACACCAGCCTCCACTGTCCACATAAAAACTTTACAGGGGGAAGGAAGCCCTCTAATTTTTCTCACTCCTGCAGTTTCTGAGTGACACTTTTACTTGTTTCAGACCCTGCTATTCACTCTGATGCTGCAACATGCATTGCTTAGTGGTGCAGGAAAGGAACATTAGCCTTCACCCTGCAGCCACAGTAGCAGTGCCAGGAAAATACCTTGAGGAAGCCCTTCTTACACCTTGCTTTCACAGACAAAAATGAGATGCAGAATATCTTTCTGGTAGTGCTTACCACTGTGACAGCTTTGCTCACAGTCACATAGAGATGCTGAGCCTGGGAGACAAGCTTAGACAGACAGGACCTCATCAACATTGGGATGTGGAAAGAGAAGTGGGTGCAAAACTTCTGGGTGCAGGGGGGTACCACTGAGAAACACAGGGAACAATGGAGCATAAGGGATTTAGAAGAATAATGCCACAACATCCTCAAAAATTTCTGACTCCCCTTTTGAAAAGAGATGCTCATCTTTTCCTCACATTATAGTATCTGATAAATAACTCCTTCATGGCATCACATACCTCCCCCTTCCCTCATTCTACAACTGATTTTGCTTGTAGATGGTATTGTTATGTATTTTCCCTCCATTTGGCTCTCATAATAGCACCATTATCTTTTTCTGTTAATGGGTTTAAGTCCAGGGATCACCTAAATTGTGCCATGTAAGGCTTTCCTAGGATAAGAAACAAAAAATGGTTTTATATCATCTTGTCATTTTTCCCTTCCAGTGTCATCCAGAAGAAATTTGCGCACCCAATTACAATTACTCTGGAAATCAAGGTAGTTGTGGAAGGAAAATTGTACACATATCACCATACATTTTGGGTTGTTTACTTTCCTGTCGAGAAGGCTCGCCTAAAGCTTATGGAACTTTGGTTTCCACTTAAACACTCAAATTGATAGAAAGGCCTTTATTTCAGCAGAAGTCTACTAAGGCCCAATCTTTAATTTGCAGAGGGGCAAAATTTCCAGTGTTACACAGTAAGAGCAAAAGGATGAGGTCTCTAAAACATTTTGTGATTACATCAGTGCCTTTTAGCACAAGCAGGAACTGAGTTATTCGTAACAGTAGGCTGTCTGCATGACATACGTGTTTATATCCAACGTGTCAAGCACTATTTTATGCCCTTGTACATTGCAGAGTGCTTTGATCCTTTTTGAGATGCAGAAATAGAAAGTGAATGTACCTGTGTCGAATCAGCAGCTTTCAGTAAACGTTGGTTCTTTCAGCCCAGCCTTAAGAATTCTTCCTGTGCCAGCCTAAGCTGATACATACAGGGCACAAGTCTAACGCTTGATGTCCTTGGTATTGCAACAGTTAGGAAGCTGGAGTTTATTCAGAAATTATGTTATGTCTCCAGGCAGGAATAATCTATAAATCGGAAAAGAAAAGATAAGTAAATTTGTACTAATTACTTGTTTATAGTAGTTATTATTCTCAGGATTTCTCCAGACATTCAGAAAGCGATGGTTTCTCTCTTGAGAAGTATAAAACAATTCTTTTTTCACTAAAGATACAAATGAAGTATTTTGCTGATAAAGTCTATATGAGATGTTGCAAAAGCCAAAAAATGTGTTCAGTACAGTTTTTCTACCTTCACACAGTGCAGTAGAATCTTTGTGTATGTTCTCATCATGCTTCCTTTTTTTTAAAGCTCTTAGAGGCATTTAAGTAAATTTAAAGTATTTTTTCCTCCAAAACTTTTAGGAACTTAAGAACATAAGATTGAGTGTATTTTGTGTCACACAATTTGCTGAAAGATGTTAAGACTATCCTGATGGAATTGTTTTTTTAAAAGATAGGTTTATTTATCTACGATTTGCCTGAAATAGTAGGCCTCTAAAACGTGCATCTAAATGCTTTCATACTGCACATCTGCAGATCATATGAAGATATCCAATTTTTTTGTTTGTTTGTTGTGAAAACCAACACGAAATATCATGTTGGCAGCTACCATTGTTCTCTGTGTGAGACTGTAAGGTTCTGACTCAGGCGGTCTCCAGTTCAAGTCAAAACCTCAGTTTTTAATGATACATGATTAAATACAAAGGTTTTCTCTTTATTTGGATTAAATTTTAACTTGCTGTGTTACATACAGGAATAAAATATTGTATATGATCCTGGATGAATCCAGGACAAAAATCCCAATCCATATAATGTTTTCTTTACTTATAAAGATCAACGTAGATTTTATTTTGTTTCAATAGTTCATGTTGGCTCTTCAAGGTCCAAATATATTTGACTGTAGTAGTAATCTTTGAAAGCTATTTTAGCTTCTATCAGTCCTTTCTGCCTAATCTAAGTCAGTTGTAAATGCATGTGGCTTCAAAGGAAGGAGAAAAAAGGCATAATGAAAATAGTCACATGTTCCAAAATGTTAAAAAGATGGAAAGCTATTTAAAGAACAAAACATGTCTCAGGAGCTAGAGAACCACTGTGGACATATGGTAATCGTATGTCAGCATATGCCTGTGCTGCATCTACAGCATATATCCATTTGCTAAATTCTATTTGTGTCCAAAGCTGTAGCAAGATCAAGTTTCAATGCAGTTAGAAAAATGTAGAAGCATAATGATATATTTAATTTTTAATTTTCTGTAGAAGCAATCTTGCATATTATTTATTCTTCCCTTGCACCTTTCCCTAATCTCAGAGACCATCCTGACAGTTAAAATAAATTTACCTATCTCACCCCATGTTAAATTCTCAGGGTCAGGAAAGATGGGACCAACACTAAGATTAACTAGAAAATAGGCACTACAGACTTTCTGAAGTTTTTACTTTTTTTTGGCCTCAATGTAAGAACAAAACTCCGATCTCTTCAAGTTGCAGGGGGAAAAGATTCAAAAGATGCAATGCATACAAACATGTGGAATTAGGAGAGGGGAAACAGTTTCAGCTCCCTGCTCCAAATCTCGTCATTTAATAACCTAACTACTGAGTCATTGTGTGTATTTGTTTCTGGTTTCGAGACCAGAAATCCCGTTCTAAACCTGAGAAACCTCCCTTTGGAAGATTTTGCTGAAATTAGTATAATTTTAGTTTCAATGAAATAGAAATATTAGAAAAGTGCTGGGAAATTTCCAACTCTAGTGAGCTGCAAACTAGCTGCGAGATATGAGCTAACCCCAATTCTCATGTTGTTTCCCAAAGAAACATTCCTTCCTCCATCCTAAAGTTGAGGACAGCTGTTTGTTCCAGTTTTAGGGCCCATATTAGAGCTGATAAACTATATGTTTGACTATTCTGGCAACTAGAAAAGTAGGTTATTATGAGCTGCAAATAACATCGACAATTAACAGTAATAATAGTGAATATTGTGTAATACTTGATAGGTCTAAAATTTCTTCCATTACTCAAGTGTAAATGGAAAGTGAGCATTTTACTTGAGGGTACTGCATGATTGTGAAATAGGTTCGAGTGAGAAGAGGGACAAAGCTGTAGGACTTCCAAGTGTAATACAGTGTTGTCTGAGTTACACAGATAAAGTAAATGGAGTATGTATTTCATTTCTATGCAGAAACACGCAGTGAAGAATTTAGATTTCTAGTCAGAAGGTCAGGGGATGGATTCTCCTCTCAAGATAAATCCAAAATAAATTTCCCAAAGGAGTATCACTAGATTGGTGATATCACTGCTATACTTGAGATGAGAAATTCACCCACATTTTTGAGTCTCAAGCATGAATGAATGCAGTAGACCAGTGAAGCAATCATTTAATCGTTCGGTTTCATTAAATGGGACACAGGATAATGACACATGTCAAGAGCTAGAAGAAGGAAAGCTGCTTTTAACATGCATAGGTCCTGGGATTAGACAATCATCAGAATTTCTGCCCGAGGATTGTTGCACTGAAATCTACTGAAGGTTATTATCATAACCAAACATGGTGGTGGTGGCTGGGGAGAGGCTGTGTGATGTTAACTGGGGTTTCTGCTTCACTGCATTACCTTGCAATGACATTAGCACATATTTTACATTCTGTGAGGGGAATGCTTCCCTCCTCCTCTCCGCCACTTAGAAACAGTGAAGAGATGAGATCTGACACTTGAAAATGCTATAGTGCTGTGACCTCGTCAGAGTATAAGATGGTCTTAGTGGATGCAGAAGATTCATCTGCCTGGAGTATTTTTGCTTTGCCCAGCTGGTGTCCTACCATCTCTAGTATGATCTAAAATACAAAGCTGCTTCCAGAGAGCATTGCTTTGTTATTTACTTGACTTTACTAGTCTTGTCAGAGTTAATTGGATTTGTGACATGGTCAGTTGTTTATTTCTTGATTCTGTTGTCCCTTACCTTGCAGGACACATATTCCAGGGGAAACTACAACACATCCAGCAAATACTAAAAATATGAAGAGATACATGGACAGGCTGTCAAAATTTTTAGGAACTAAAATTTAAGGAAATGTATGCTTAAAATATACTTTTTTATTCTAGTCTATGCCAATATTGTCACTTAGCTCCTGATTTATCAAGATAATTAGAGCACTTAGAAATCTTTTTATTTAAATATATCCATAGCTCTCTAGACAGTCTAATATCACACTCATTAGTTTGGTCAGGCATAAATGCCTGACCAAATCTTACTTGTGGATGAATGCTATTTTGGGGAAGAATGCACATAAATCACATAAATATGAGGTTATACTTCTGGTAATATCTCTTAGTTTATTAAGTATTAGAAAAACCAATACTGTTTATTAAAGCCACTGCCTACAGCCATAATTTTATTATACTTTCCTTTGTGTAATAACTTTTATGTTTTTTATAGGAGATTACAGTCTCAGGCTATAAAACAGCTCTTGTGCAATTCACTTTCTAAATCTTTGCTACTATTACTAATGTAATATTTTGCTGTAAATGTTTTTAAATACAACGAAAAACAGGTATCAATAACTGTGATAATCATTAAGTGATTTAAATCAAAAGCCACAAAAGAAGAGGACTTCATTTACATCCTCTGCAAAAAGCATAAGTTTGGGAGCAGATTCACCAGAAAGGATTTACTGTGAAATGCAGTCTACCTGATTACAGAAGTTTTGGTTAGTCAAGAGGGCCACACATCACCCTTGAGAATAGATACACACATGCACACTCATACCCAGAGCACACACATGCTCACACCCAGAGCACACCACTATGGAAGTCACAGTGGATAGAGTCTTTTCTTCGGGCTTGGAACAAGAGTAAATCAACTACGTTTTTGGGTACAAAGAATATATAGAAATAGCTGAACATTCACTCGTATGTCAGCATGAGCTAAATTTCATAGGTTTTATATGATATTAAGAGCAATGAGAGAGGGAGAGAGAGACAGATTGACAAAGCAGTTAAGCATGGGCTTAACTTTTAAGTTTGTGTCTAAATCTTCATGAAGTCAACAGCTACACAGTTGGCTAAACTATGCCAGTATGTAGCTGAAGATATGACCATCGTAGTCTATTTTATATAAGCATGTTATTAAGTTTGTAAGCAGAAATGGAGTTAGGCAACTACTTTTAATCTGTAAATGTTATGAAAAACATGTTAGCAAAATTTTTATATTATAGAATCATAAAATCATTTAGGTTGGAAAAGACCCTTAAGATCATCGAGTCCAACCGTTAACCTAGCACTGCCAAGTCCACCACTAAACCATGTCCCTAAGCACCACATCTACACATCTTCTAAATACCTCCAGGGATGTGACTCCACCACTTCCCTGGGCAGCCTGTTCCAATGCTTGACAAAACTTTCAGTGAAGAAATTTTTCCTAACGTCATATCTAAACCTCCCCTGGTGCAACTTGAGGCCATTTCCTCTTGTCTTATCACTTGTCACTTTGGAGAAGAGACCAACAGCCACCTCACTACAACCCCCTTTCAGGTAGTTGCAGAGAGCGATAAGGTCTCCCCTCAGCCTCCTTTTCTCCAGGCTAAACAACCCCAGCTCCCTCAGCCGCTCCTCATAAGACTTGTGCTCTAGACCCTTCACCAGCTTCACTGCCCTTTTCTAGACACACTCCAGCACCTCAATGTCCTTCTTGTAGTGAGGGGCCCAAAACTGAACACAGTATTCGAGTGTGGCCTCACCAGTGCCGAGTACAGGGGGACGATCATTTCCTTAGTCCTGCTAGCCACACTATTTGTGATACAAGCCAAGATCCTGTTGGCCTTCTTGGCCACCTGGGCACGCTGCTGGCTCATATTCAACACCCCCAGGTCCTTTTCCACCAGGCAGCTTTGCAGCCACCCTTCCCCAAGCCTCTAGTGTTGCACGGGGTTGTTGTGACCCAAGTGCAGGACCCAGCACTTGGCCTTGTTGAACCTCATAGAATTGGTCTTGGCCCATCGATCCAGCCTGTCCAGATCCCTCTGTAAAGCCTTCCTACCCTCAAGCAGATCAACACTCCCACCCAACTCGGTGTCATCTGCAAACTTACTGAGGGTGCACTCGATCCTCTTGCCCAGGTCATTGATAAAGATATTAAACAGAACTGGTCCCAATACTGAGCCCTGGAACCACTTGTGACCAGACGCCAACTGGATTTGACTCCATTCACCACAACTCTTTGGGCCTGACCATCCAGCCAGTTTTTTTACCCAGCTAAGAGTATGCCTGTCGAAGCCATGAGCAGCCAGTTTCTCCAGGAGAATGCTGTGGGAAACGGTGTCAAAGGCTTTTTAGTAAAGTCCAGGGAGACAACATCCACAGCCTTTCCCCCATCCAGTAAGCGGGTCACCTTGTCATAGAAGGAGATCAGGTTAGTCATATTGACTCGTGCAAAATAATAATAAAATCAAAGATAAACTACCTGTCATCATTTCAATAAGAAACAGTGTGTATGATTTATCTCTATTTCATTCTAATTTTATTATTAGCATAGCTCCAATGCTTTCAATACACATAGAGCTGGATTAGCACGGAGGCAAATCAATTTAGCTTGGTTTCATCTTGGACAGCTCATTGGAAGCATCTGCTAAATGCACAACAAGGCCAGCCTTCTCCACCCCAACATATTGTATTAGCTGAGAAACACGAGAGGAAATTTTTTTTTAATTATTGTGCTTCCATCCTTCATACTGATTTTGATGAGCCATTGGTCCAATTGAAGAAGGCAACATTTGGTTCTTCAGTTCTTGCACTGCTAGATAACACTGTATAAGCAAAAGATTATCCACCTAGATTCTGGAACCATTATTCTACCCAACTAGGAACTTCAGGAATGGACTTACTAACTTTAGTGGGGCAAGGTATGAAGTCAAGTTACTAAGTCAAGCTGCTGAAAAAGTTACTAAGCTGGAGAAAATCTATCAGAATGTCACCTTTTATAGTATCATTGTTTCTATTTGACAAATTAAATATAAGAAGCATTAACTATCTTATATTCTCACATATTATGTTAATTAAAAATTCTTCATTAAATTTCCTTGTGGGTAATTATAAAAAAAAAAAGTATCATCCCCAGGCAACAGTCTATAAAATATTTGGTGTTTCACAGTTGCTTCATCACTTTAGCATGTTTTTCTTAATAACATTATTTAACTTCAGTAGAATAGAAATTTATTTATTTATATGGCATCTAGTAGCAATCTACAAGCAATAGCTGGAGCAGAAAAAGAAGTAGTTCTCCAACCATGCCTACTATTGTGGAATTGATTTATTTTTGGAGTAGAGCTCTGTTAGGAAAGGTAAGTTTTCTAACAAGTTGTTTAAAATGCAGTGAACTATTAAAGAATAATCAGAAAAAGAAAGCAAAGTTGCTTTATGTACTTTTATTATTTATTAACCTGTTTGAGTAATGGTTAGCACTTACTTTTATACAAACATGAAGAGTTACAATCCCCCAAATTTCACTAGCATTGCTCTATGCTATTAAATTGTACTGTCCTCAGCACTAGAAAGATAGAAGAAAAACTGTTAAGGTCAACAACCATGCACACATCAACATAAAGCTTATCAGCTTTTATTTATTATTACAGTCCTTCTACAATACATTATTAATACCAAGGGTGTATTAACTGTATTCATGTATTACCATAAATATCTAACTGATTAAAAAATTGCATGTTACTCCACAAGATGTTGCTGAGGTCTGGTTGAATCTAAAATAAGATTAGATATTTGTAGGAGAAACAAGAATGTCTGTTAAGATAAAAAGAAAACCCAAAACCCCAAGAAAACCTAATGCTCTGTCAAAAGCCAAATTCCAACTTAAAAAGCAACATTCCTCTAGACATGCTGTTGCATTTTGTGTCATTTCTACATGAACCTTGGACGCAGGACTGCTACAAAGTGATGTGTTAAGTGCATACATCCCTCTTTTCAGATACAAGGTCTTCCTTAGTGACAGGAATAGGATGTCTACTTATAAAACAATTTCTTAGAAAACTACTAAAAGCTGGCACAAGATAAAACATCTCCAGACCTGAAAGTTCCTTAGCCTACCACCCTGCCAGGAGGCTGTCTGCATAGCACATCACCCCACCACGATGGGGACCCTTTGGGTGGTACCTGAGAGGAAGCCCATATGGCCACCTGCTCTGGAGCCTGCAGCCCTGGAAGTGCTGCCATCCTTGACGCAGAGGCAGCTGCAGCTTTTGGAAGGCTGGGCAAGCTGCCAAGTGGATGGATAGATGAGCTGGCAGGGAAACAGCAAGTTTCTGGCAAAAATCTGACAAGCTTGGGTTCCACAAAATTTCTTATTTAAAACATAAGAATGATAGTTTCTATTCATGCCAAAGTACTAAATAGTTTATATTAGGAAGCGCATATTGTAAAAGTCCATTTTCTCCCTCCAAAATACACATCGAGTAAAATTTAACCTGACAGTTTTTCATGAAGTTCAGATAAAAAACACACATTAAGCAATATATGCCTAATTAGAAAAATTAGCACTGAAATAAGTAGAACTATACAATTTACCTGGTAAGTCCATGTCATTTATTGCCTGCATAGTGCAATGTAGAAATTCTGCAACTAGTCCTAAGAGACATCGCTGAAATATCACAAGCAATGTATCTGCTTAACCGTGGCACTTCCTCAGGTAGGCTAGGGCCATGCATGGAGAGACATTGACTATAGAAATAGTTTAAAATGCTATCACTCTCCCAAGTTTTTGTTGACTTCCCTTAGCTAGAACTAGTAAAAAGGATAATGTGATCTCGTGATTTAGCTCAGTATGAAGTTGCCTCAGCACAAACTTTAATCAGTCTCCAAAAGTATTTTAGATATAAAGTAGCACATATTAATGTTGATGGAGTTATATTGCTTATTGTATCCGAGCTAGAGCCTTCAGCTTTGATTGTGCAGAGTTTGCTTACATATTTAGAAGAGCAGGAAAATCTACAGCCCTTCCATTGCCAAACAGCATAATAATTAAGTAATTAAGTAACAACTACTTAGCTCTTGGAGTAGCTAAACTCTAAAGAAGTTTAGCAGCCTTTCTGTGTAAACCATTATTTTGGGACTGAAGGTTGAATCCACACTGATGAATCCAATTTTCCTTCTGCACTTGTGTCAATACTTTACACTCTCACCAGGTGGCTGGCAAGCCATGACCCAAGTACAGATTGCTTTACAGTCAGGAGTTCATTATAGGGAATGCTGACAGGTTGCCCCCTGTGAGTACCTACATCTCACTGCATTTGGTTTTCAGTATTCCTCCTTCACCATCTCGGAACAAATGCAGGATTCATGCACCCACCTAAGTATTATTTAGCCTGAGACCTATCACTTGGGAGCAAAGTAGCTTTATGCCATGTTATGTTCCTTCAGCTCTTAAAACTGCTAGAACCAGTTTCAGCTGTTGCGTACACTCTAACTTCTTGCTCTTTTGCAGGAACCTAAATAATCCGTTAAGGAAGGCAGGAAACACTGTAGCAAAGGAGGAACCACATCAGGTATTCTGTCCTTTGCCAACAAGAAAATACCAGCATGTATGATACCCTTTCACAACCTGGAATTTCTGTTGTACCAGTACAAGACTTCAGAGAGAAAACATCTGGCAAAAGACAATGAAAAGTGAAARGTCTTGTTTCAAAGTTTCCACTTCATATATTCCACAATTTAACAACTTTGACCAGGGAAGAAGGTGAAGGCCAACTCTTCTTCCCTGATAGCCAGCAGGAATAATAGAGCATAGGAGTATTCAGTACACATTTTAATGTATTGCTGTCTCATGCACTCCCTGGAGCACCAAGAGAAACTGTGCATTCCTTGTAAGGCTCATCTGTTTGGCTCCCTTCCCAATAATATCTAGCAGCATCCAGCATACATGCTCATACTGTATTAGAATATGACAATAATTCTGTAAATGTGGAAAAGATCCACATTTTCTGAAGTCAATGACTGCAGCTAGCAAAAGCCACATCATACATAAAGGACTGCACTGCAGGAACTGGTCAGACCACCTTGTGTAAGTCATGGCCTCTTCTACAAAGAAGGATACCTTTATTTCATGCATTGGTATTAAGCCGAATTTCTTTTTCCACCTCAGATGTCCTTGGTCACTGGCATTTTTCATGACACAAAGCAAATGCTGATTCTCTATGGGCTGTGAGGGAAAACAGCTGCTAGTTATAACGGGGGTTTCAAGAGCACTTGGTCAACCTGAATCTTCATCGAAGGTTTAAGTACTTCCAGACTGTATTACATGTGTCAAAGCAGCAGCAAATACAACATAAAATGTAGAGTAGGTCCAATTTTTAGTGTGTCAGTAGAATCAACCTGCAGTTATTTTTAACTGCCTTGGAAAGCTTAGCAGGCAGATACAGCTAATCCTTTAAAGGATTTGCAGGTATTCATAGCTTAATAAGTAAGCATAGTGGATTAAGCCAATAGAAGATTGTAGACAAAAACAACCTTTACATGCTAACACTCAAAAAATAAAAAGAACAGTTTCTTTTATATACTTTTTCCTGACAATCATTCTCAATTGTCGGTATGTGTCAGAATCCCATACTCTGATGAAATAAAAATGTTAATTAGAGCCATTAAACTCAATATGTGTGATAGTTAAATCATTAAATAGCAGTGAATTTGTTGTCTTTTTTTTTCCCATTATCCTACAAATCCTTTGAAAAGCAGAACTACATCATGAAAATGAATTTAAAATGAATCTACTTATGCAATAAATAAACAATGAAACTAAAATGGTAAAAAATCATTTTAGGAAGAAGAAAAAAAAGGATGAGTGATTTTTATAGGTCAGGTTTTATATTTCTTGTATTCTTTTCTTCATAAAGGTTTTATATTTCTTGTATTCTTTTCTTCATAAAGATACTTCACACTAAGGAAGTATCAGGATTCACTGACATAGGCTCAACTGAGGGATCTGGGCCCTTCAATATATTCATAAATTATGTGGAAAAGCACACACATAATAAGACAAAGAAAAAAATCAGATGACACAAAACTATTAGGCTGAGGAAATCTAAAGCTGACTATGAAAAGCTTCAGAGGATGGTTCAATACTGAATGAGTGACAAAATGCCAGAGGCTATTCAGTGTCAGCAAGCGTAATGCACATCAAGAGAGGAAGGGAAAATACACGTGTAAGTATATACGTGGGGTGTTAGTCAGTATCACCAGGAAAGAAATCTGAAAACATCTGGTACTTAAAGAAGCAAACAGAAATTTAGGAATTATTTAAAAATTAATAAAGAACAAATGCAAGAAGTCTACCCTGTATACATTCAGGCCCAGTCACATTATGAATACTACATGCAGTTTTAGTCATTCCATTATCAAAAAGGTTATGGTAGAATTAGAAAAATATCTGAAGAAGGATATGATAGAGATGTACTAAGTCATGAATTTTATAAAAGAGGTGAGCTGGGAACAGTTATTCACTAGTTTTCATAATATAAACATTGCAAGGCATGCATGGTTTTTTTGTAATAATGAACTAAACTCATTTTCATTATATATTGCGAGGCCCTAACTGTACATGGATCAAAAAAAATCACAACTTCATGAATTCAGCAGTTCTATTCAGTAGGTCAGCAGTAACTATTAAACAAAAGAGTCTCCTAGCCACTGAAGGCTAGAAGAGCATGACGGAAAAATCACTGTAAGCATGACTGCCTCCGTACAGTTTTTCCATAAGTATCTACTTACTAAGACAGGATACTGGGTTAGGTGGACTTTTCATCTGGCTGAATTCAGCAGTTCTCAAGTCCTCATGACTAGAATGACTGAAATCATGATGTATATTGTTTGGCATATTTTTACAAGAAATTTGACCAGGACCTCCCTGGTTCTATCACTGTTATTTAAAAAGAATCAAGATTAAACAAAATTGTTTCGTTAACTGTACAACTGAAGAAGCCTAATTCCCTACACATTTTTTAAGGTTATATACACTGGCTACCAGAGAACCCACTCCTTTCACCCCTCAACTCTGTTAACTGAAAAATATATATACAATAGTTGAAATATAGGTACAAAGATAAGAGCAGATTATTACTCCACAAGGTTATAATTAGGACCCAGCTCTTCACAGATTATTCAATAGTGGAATTTATTGTTGACTCTGCCACTTGAACAGGATTGTGAGACATAGGAACATAGGATTAGAAGGGAACTCTTGAATCACTGCAAATGATCGACTCTTACACCTGCAGCCGTATCACTTAATCCCTTTCAGAAACTGACCAAATCCCCTTTTATAACTACTCGATCAGATGGCAGTCCCAAAGCACCTCTGCCCTGGCGGGAAATTCTTTTTGATTTTTAGACTCAATGTATTCCTAGTCAGTCAATGACTTATGCTCTTCTACTAACACTGTCCCTTAGTTTAAAGAGCTTTACCTCTCTGGTGGTACATTCAGAGAAAGAAAACGTATCTTTCGTTAATACTCATTTTGCCCGGCTAATCAAGTCAAGCCCTGTTACAGCATATCTATCTTTCAACATGGAGTGCAATGCAAAGAGGTTCAAGCTGATTGGGACACCATGCCAGTCAGTGCAGCACACTGAGGACACTCTATACCGGCATGCCCCTGGTTCTACCCCTCACCACCACTGAATCCCTATATCTATGCAACAAGCCCTTAACGTTCCTGACTAGCATTTTGAATGTCTGTCCAAAGGCAAAACAACACAATCAGAGATTACAGATGCAATCTGAATGTAATGTGATATGAACCAGACAAATTCTTAAACTGAAGCGCCACTGTTAATCTCTTTCCAAAACACGGAACATTGCATTAAATGACATCAATACTCATTTCAAAGCCTTCAGAGTACCTAGCTAAAATACTGTTACTGTATTCCTACAGTCAAGAGTCAGCAAGTTTCTGTCATAAATCATCATCTTAAAGACAGATGCTAAATTGGCAGTTTGCAAAGAATTTGGAGAAAAAAAATTCAACCAAACCCAGCAACCCCTAATGAGAAACAGAATGCTGGACAACTATCAATAAACACTTTTTTGACAAAGAAATCTGAATTTCTTATAAAATATGCCATGTTGAATAAAACAAGAATCTGTCTTTCCCTTATTTTCTTTGATACTTCTGCTCATGCAAGTATTCTTGCTGTGAATCAGTTTCATAGCACAGTACTTCCCTGAAGTAAGATTTGATCCTTTTGCCTTACACTGGCAAGATTCTTACCAAAGTAATGAGAAATTGTTTTTATTAGCCATGAGGTGCAAGATTTATTATTTTATTGTGAGTAAATAAATCTATAAAATATTCTGGCTTGGTTTTTTATTTATTTATTTTTATATAAAAGCCTGAATCACACACTTTTAAATGCAGATAAAATTAACATTATTTTAAAAGACCAGTTAATCCTCAGCTACATCCATAGACTGCTCCCATCATATAGGGATTAAGAATTAAACAGAGGCCTTTCACTTGAGTGTAGCTTCACTGAGCGAAGGGCAGGGATAAGAACCTGGGAGGGTGCTGTGTAAGGGACACGAGCGGAGCATCTGTTCCCGTGTAGATTTTTCTGTCCTCCCACACATTAAAGGAAGAGATGCATATGAAGTGTGTACAGTGTTTATTTTTAGCCAGTCAGGCAAAGGGCCATCACATGGCCCTGTCCCATTACTCTGTTTATCTCAAGGACAGCTACAAATGCCTGGTGCTGAGATCTGATTTTCTTCACTCATGACTTGATTTCCACCCCCCCTCCCCCTACTTTTAAAATGCTGCCTTATATGTGAAAAATGTGTCTGGACAATACATCTTCTTGTCACTCTGGGCGCAGTTCTGCTAACTGTTTTTGTGCATAACATCTCTTAGTGCAACATAAGGATAGATTTCTTCAGGACTTAAATAAAAGCCAAAAAAAACCCAAAACAACCAGGCCTCCTTCCACTCTAAAGAATCTTTATAATTCTGTTTACTGAATATATTATTTCTTTAAGGTTTGGTTTCAAGTGAGAACTCTTACTGCCAGTATTTCCCCTCTCACCACATTAATAACTTTTTTTTTTTAAAAAACATCCTAAGACACTGTGAGGCTATTCTAAGGCAATTCTCCATATTGCCAATTTTTGTTTATTTTCTATTTGGGCTACATTTTTCTATCAAATCACAGAGAGTAAAGTACAGGTTAGTCTTACATTCATAACTTGATTATACTAACTGAAGTCATCCATTTACGCAGTTCTGAGGATGAGGATGATTTTAACAGGCAGTTTTATTGAAAAGGACATCATCCTTACCAGAGATATTATTCACAATTCACAGAAAGAGAACTATGGGAAAGAATATCCTCCTCCAACATATGAAACAACATATCACTTAGTTAAAATAGCAATTTCTAACCCAGTAGTTTAAGGAAGTGTGTGTGTGTGTGTGTGTGTGTGTATATATATATTTCTGAACTCTGTAGACCTTCAATGACTAGAATTTTAAAGGGAAAAATGGAGGGAATCACATCGGCTTGTGTAAATAAATAAAACATATGCCAAAGTTTTTGCTTTTTAACAGATACCAAACTGAAAATAGTTTTTTGGCAAGTAACAAAACCTGTAACAAAACAAGTAATCTTTCCTGTGCAGAGGCAGGATAAAATGGGAGTAGGTCTCAAGATCATTAAGCCACCGAGGTGATGAAAACCTAAACCCAATATATTTAATACAATACTCACGTAACTAGAATATTTCTTTCCAAGCTAAGCACTCTAGAATGCTTACTTAGGTGGCAGCTAAAAATGCTCAGTGTCTTCAAAGCAGGACTCCGAATTTTGAAACATTAGCCCCTTTTAAGGTTTTTATAAATAGTTTTAGAAATACCACCCAAGGACTGGGCCAGAGGGAAACGACCAATTAGAAACCAAGTCCTGTAGATGAGAGATTCTCAGACCACACAACAGAGCAGTTAGGTGACCGTTCGGCAACCCCTACTTAGAAGAGCATGTTTACATAAATTATTGCAAGGTAGCTTGAGTACAGGTTTACACTTTTTTAGCTACTCTGCAGTAATTGTCTCTAGGAACACTCTTGTTTTGCAGTAAATGGAAGATATCTTACCTTATTCCTACTGAAGACAGAGCAAATACAGACTTCTTCACAGATACCTTGAGACAACATGCATGAAGTAGCTACCACACCACAAACACACATCCTTCCTTGTTTTATGGTAATCTATCCAAATAGCCATGCCATCTGACAACCAAAAAGCCAGTATAAAGCAAACCAGCTACTTGAGAAGCACTCACACAGCTCCCTGAGGTAAAGAACTGACTAAAGGAGCAGAATTGTAAATAATGCACAAGGAAGTGCCTTCTGCTGACTGTCTCTACAGTAATCGCAGAAATTATTCATTTATATATATTTTTTATGAATAAACAATATTGCCTTAAAAAAAAATTGAGACATTTCTCTCTTTGAAGAAACAATCCTGCTCAGACCAAAGGAACAATCAGACTTACACTGTGTGGCCCTGAAGGAGCTGAATATGCCTGGAGAGGAAATATATCTGGTCTCCCAATGGAAAGTAAGGGCATGCAGCTCTTGGCTGATCAGATCCTGCATAGTTATCATCTATAAATACATAGCAAGCACATTTTTAATCATCAGCCAGACATGTAAAGCACATTTTAAATCCCATTGATTCCCAGCAATTTTAAGGGTGTACTTAAACATATGTTTGAGGTGCTCTGCTGCATCTGCTGCAGAATGGTAACAAATTTAGATTAAAGAAATAAAACATTGTTTCTGTGAAATAAAACAGTCTTTGTCTCCTTTGCAGCAGGCCATTATACTCTGCTTCATAAAATTAGTTAGCCCTGCACATTCTTAAAAAAATTACAGTACAGTATGCAGAAAATAAATTTTGAAGTAAGTGGTACATTGCTGCATGGTCTGCAGAGCTTATATTACCAACCAGCAAAAAACATTATTGGATGAGTAACAAGACTTATACTTGGTCAAATGAAAAACAGAAATGTGATACACAAAACTGGTCATAGTCTAATATTTCTTATGGATTCACCCCATTAAGTCTCCTGAGACATGTTTGTTATTCCTAAGTATTACCCATACAGTTTATATTAACAAATCTCAGCATACAGATTGAAATATTAACTCTGTGTTGATGTTATCCATTTGTAATTTGTGCTATTGTCAACTATTCAGCTAAGTCATACAATATTTTTTCATTTCCTGACAGAATAACTTGAGCATTGTAAACAAGAAAATAATCAGTAATTCACTTTCAAGATTAAGTTTCAGATGACTAGCTGTTAATACTACAAAAAAGGCACTTTCAAAAATCATTATCATCTTCATGAATGCTTTCTGACTACTAATTGCACACAAATTCAGAACAACAAATAATGGCAAATCACACTTGTCTTTCTCTTTTTAAGGTTTATATTTGTACTTCTTAATAAACTACAGCCAAAGGCAACAAAACATCTCATTGGAAATTCTATGTATTCTGCCTCTTCATTGCTGCCT
Source organism: Oceanodroma leucorhoa (assembly GCA_030449065.1). Classification (NCBI taxonomy): domain Eukaryota; kingdom Metazoa; phylum Chordata; class Aves; order Procellariiformes; genus Oceanodroma; species Oceanodroma leucorhoa. Next base: position 3,673,614 of record JASVER010000053.1, read on the forward strand.
TTTCAAAGAGATGCTTTCTGCACAGTGAACTACTAGTATGTATAGAGCACTGTGACCTTTATGATTTTGGTTTCAACAAGGTCAACATTGCTAAAAAGCCAGTTTTGCCTTAAAGGCAAAATTTCTCTAACAACCCAAAACGGATCTTTTAAACGTAATTGAACTACAACAATTCATTTCCATAGGCTTATGAAAAAAATGCCTTCTACATTCGCAACCAATTTTATAGTATTTGGCCACTGACAATACATGCAGACAGAGAAGCTGGCCCATTACCTTTTGGATTTCATAAAATGCTAACTCAGACAAAACTTTTTACGTGAAGAGACATAGCCAACAAGGAGGCCTCTGTTAAGAACAAGCAGAGGGGTACAGAATACTCAAAGCGCATCAGAAACCGAAAAGGCACAGAATATGAGAGAAACCAAGACTCCATTCCTGCGATTGCTAACCAGCTGTGTGCAGGAGGTGTCTTTCCCTGTTGGTTCCTCCTTGGTCAGCATGGCATAGCTAGCTCACAGCTACACAACTGACTCCCTCTCAGGGTCTGCACTGTGGCATCACTCCAGGGCAGCTCACAGAGGGATGCAGATCCTGCCTGTATTAGGAAATGACATTATTTTGCCAATGAGATGTTGTCATAGTTTGTCCTTACACATGCATGTAGTTAAGCCATTGGCAATGCTTTTTCAGGTGAATACTGTTGCTAACAATCAACAGCTGAATCAATGTTATTTCTCATCATAGTTGATGGACCTGATTCTTCATTATCTTCCTATGTCTTGTATAGTCCTATCTACCTCTGCAAGTGTTAACAGTGACTGGGTATAAGATACTATCAAATCAGAATGGTAGTTTTAAGTAAGGAAACATAACTTTAAAACTTACAATCTGATAGTTGGGGAAGACCTTATATTTAATGTGCCTGGATAAATAGCTACAGGTTGGGTGAGCCAGGAGAAAATGAGGCTTTTATGTTCGCTGGGCATCATTAACATCAGTTCCTGTTCACAGTTACCTTTCAGAAAAGGCTGCATGGAATGGTTGTTCCCATACATTCACAAGATCATTTTGCCAGACAGAAACTTATTTTACAGGGGAGGAAAGGAAATAACGTCTTACTGATTTTTTTTCCCCTTTTCTATGGTTGCTTCCTCTTCATTACAGGCTTTTCCTAAATTTCCTCTTCCTATCATGCTGCACAGCTAACTATGAATAACTTGAGATACTGTATCAGCATACTGCACAGCTGATGAAGACTTGATTCTCTCAACATTTTTGTTTCCATCTTGATTTTTTTTTAACCTAACCTGAGACTATAATGACCAAGCATTTCCATTTTCACCTTCTCCTCTGCAGCTCCTGAGAGAGAAATAAAATGGTGAGGAGGCAGAATAGGAGGGAGGGATTGCTTCTGGTAAAGGTAGCAAATATACCACACAACCATCATCAGAACTGTCAGGTGTGAGAATCTGGTAAGTGAATCCTCAGAGAATTTTGATTGTACACATCTCCTTCAAAGGCACACAGCAAAATCCTCCATTACAAGAGGATGAGACAGTAAGAGCCACCTTAAAAAGACTCCAGAGTGAATGGATGTCAGGGGAAGGAGGAGGGGAGAAAGAAAAGAGGTGGTCTCTCTTTCACTGTGAATAATCTTTGGTAGATTTGGGGTTTTTTCCAGCTAACAATATTAGCCTCTATAAAAGCAGTAGAGCAGGAAAACTGCACCGTCTTTTCTCAATATCAGTATGTTCCCTACTCAGCACAAAGCAATATGCTCTTATTATCATTCTTCCATGTAGCCTTTTATTTTTTACTACTTTCACATATTTAAATAGTACTTGCTGTCATACACATTCTCATTTCAAAAAAGTCCTAGGGGAATATAATTTACATACCTCAATTTAATATAGTTCACATGCAAACAATATGATATGGAATATCATTTAAAATAACAAGCAACATGAAGTAGCTTAAACTCTCGTTATTTTCAGTGCCTTTGTGAGTGAGGTGTTAAAAGCTAATTCACTGAATTTGAGAGGTTTTCCATTTTAGTAAAGCTTCACAAAAATCTCAAGACCACACACCTGGATAAATAGCAATCGGTTTGTCACATTGTGTCAAAACCAATGTTAACTCTTTTGATTGAAGTAGGTAGCTAAAGTTTGGACTCTCGAAAGTTGTTTCAGTTAGGAAATATATTACAGAATCTGTTGGGGTTGTTTGGTTTTTTTCCTTTCTCTTACAACTGCAACCTGACCTGCAGCTGAGCCGATCTAACTGTTCACTGTCACTGAAAGGGCATTCCCATCCGACTGCTTTCCAAATTCAAACTCCTCCTTCCTTCCACTCCTTACTCTCTGGGCAGTTCTGTTCCCACCCTTTGTTCTGGCTCTGCCACTCATCAAACCCTTTCCACAAGGTGATTCAACTCACTAAATTGGAAGAGTTCTTCCGCCACTCTAGTAATCAAGTTTCTGCTATTTTAGTGATTTAAATCAGTTGACCCAACAGTGATGAAAACCAGACGTAACAGAAGAAGGGAATTTCATAGCAGGCCACATGGAGAGAGGGGAATGGGAGCAGAAACTCTCTCTTTCAACTGTACGAAGCTAATTTGCTCTACTGTCTTGGGAAAACTTAGGGTCATGCAGCAAGTGTTTTTTATTGGTGGCTTTTCAGCAGTATTCCTGTATTTAGTGGTCACTGTTTACGGGATGACACATCTCCACCAAAACTTTGCCAGTTATCTGCATTCTGTCCACAACAAAATAATTCTGACCAATAACTGTGCCTCTGTTATCACAAGTACCTGTAATTCAGTATATGGCTACCGTTGTTTCAGCTCTTTTATACCTAAAGGACCTTACTGAAATTTACTTTCATGAATGGTGACCTACAAGTGCCAATACCTGATCTCTACTAAAACAACATATGAAAGGAATGTCCACAGTCTGGGTTGCAAAGCAGCAGAAAGCCATTGAGAAAAACACATGGATTAAAAAAAAAAAAAAGGACAATTTTTTTCCTATTGTAAAATACTACCTAAAAAGCAATCTTTTCTGTGAAAGATAAAAATCAAACACAGCAGCAAGAAAAAACTTAAGTACAAACTGCTGGCGTATGTAATTTGCTAATATTGCCACTACCTTTCTGTATATGCAGAGGCTCTGGAAACGTGCATCCTTTGTTTTAAAAAAGGCACACAAGGAAACGTCCTGTGTTAAGTTTTTCCTGAATCGAATGGACAAAACTCATCGATCGAATTTTTACGGAATTTAAAGTCACTGAAGTGTTACCCTAGCAAACATGTTACCTCTGTTAAATTGAGGGAAAAGAGTTGACATGCTTGCTTGCTTCTTCTGGGACTTCTAGCAAGAGTTGAGTTATGAAAATGATGGTGATTTGACCCATTTTTTTTCCAACTCTAAAGCGATAGTTATAAGAGAAGAACAAGTAATGGGTAGGCCTCTTGGAGAAGATAAGACCACCAAGACCCCCCAAAAAGGCATGTCTCACCCCTAGCCGCACTTACTTTTCTTGGATGCAAGGTGCTTCCTTCAGGGCTGAGGCTACCTAGGGAGCAAACGGCACTCGGCACACAGCAGCAGCTCCCTGCCCCGCAGCAACACCTCGCAGCAGGAACCGGCACAAAGGCAGACGACGGCCGCTTCACCTCACTCCACCGGGGTGGCCCTGCCTGCGGGGCTGGGACCTGCACCGGAGACAGTCCGAACGAAAGGCACTTGCTCCCCCACTCAGGGCCTCCCTCTCCTCTCCCGGGGCGGCTGATAATAGACCTGAGACGACGGCGGGAACGCCGGCACCCCCAGGCCTTCGCTGCGGGGACGCAGGCGCGACGCCCTCACAAGGGGCGGCTGAGGGGAAAGAGCTCGCGCACAGGACCCCTGCGGCAGCCTCCGCGCGCCCACCCCGCCCCGGGCCCCGCCCACCGACCTCCCAACATCCGGGTTCCTGTCAGCCGCCGCGGTGACACCGCCCGCTCCGTGTCTCAGGGAGGCGGTGGGGCAGGGAGGAGGCAGCGAAGATGGCGGCGGCGGTGGGGAGAGCAGGTTCCTTCGGCTCCTCTTCGTCTGGGCTCGGTTCGGCTGCCGGTTTTTCATCTTCGTCCGCCGCTACGGCCACGACCAACAACAACGCGGAGCTGCGGGCAGGCGGCGATGAGGACGATGGGCAGAACCTCTGGTAACCGCCCGCCCCGCCCCGCGGCCGGGGACCGGGGCGCGGGCTGACCGTTACCGCCCTCGCAGCGAC